>BEGY01000033.1:280601-309094 GCA_002335675.1 Chlamydomonas eustigma | reverse complement strand
GGGCCCATCGTTGCCAAGCGCCAATTAGTACTACATTTATTTACATAAATTCAAGAGCTAATTGAAGAAGACGGAAACTCACGTACAGCCTCAGCTGCTGCAATTCTAGCCTCAGCTACTGCAATTCTAGCCTCAGCTGCTGCAGTTTTTGCCTTCAATTCCTCTATCTCCTTTGCTGCAAAGGAGAAAGTACACATGGTTAGCAAAGACCAATGAGTACTACAATCATTTACATTACTGTAACACATTATTGATCAAAATGGAGACGCACACACGGCTGCCTCAACTGCTGCATCTCTCAGTTTCTCCTTGTCCGCGAAGGAGAAAGCAGGGCGCTTGGTTGGCAAACTCATGTCAAGCCTCAGCAAACTACTAAAAACAAGAATGTATCAAATCTATGGTTTTAACATCAATCTTGCTCAAATCATGATATGTTGCAACTCTTGCAACTTCTGCAACTTGCTCTGCAACTCTGAGTTTCTCCACATCTTCAAAGGAGAAAGGTTGTTGGTATGCATATAGTTCTAATGAGAACTATATGCATGAATACATCTTATATGTCTCACATGATGCCACAGCTCCTTCAGTCTTTGTTCCTCCTCTTGCTAATGTTGCTTCCATGGAATTCTTGAGCTGATCCTCAACTACTTGTGAGATTGGACAAAAGGATGACAATGGCAAATGAGTGGTGCATGCGTTCACAGTGAATACCCCTCAACTTTGGGTCAGGGGAGATATCAAAAGTATCTAGGATGATAGAGAATTTGATACTATGATTTGGCTTACATCCATTACCCGCCAGAACAGCTGAAACTCACCAGATGTCTCAAACACGATGACAGGTTGCTCAGGAATGGCCCTGCTCATCTTAGCTCTGACACCTGGTGCATTGTTGTGGATCGTAAGCGAAAGAATCATAACGTTTTTGCTCGAGGACGCAAACAGATTTGCGGAGGACGAGCAGGGTAGATATTGTGAAGGATTTAGAAGGAACAAATCAAAGAGCATTTTCTCGCAAATTCAATACAAAGTGGGATCAACTCATCGAACTCGATACTCACTAGCCTGTGCAGCCTGAATTATCTTCCTCTCGCAAAGATTAAAAACACTGCCTAGATTATCAAGAGGTAGGGCCAAAAAGTTATCCGTTGCCTGGTCGGCGGCAGAGCAATCAAATCCAGTCAACTTCTCAACGATTCCTAGGACGGAGGACTCAGTGGCACCGCGCACAGCGGTGACATAGTAAGGCCTCAGCAATTGTACACAAATTTAACCATTTAGAATCTGAGATTAAACAATGTTCATCGGCATTGTCAAGGGTTTTCAAAGGTTAGATAGGAGGGAGTCAGTACTATAGCCTGCAAAACACAAATACAAGATAAAGAAACTCGATCATAGAGAGATATGTTCGTCTGTGACAATAAACCGTGGGTAGAATATCCATATCCAACAATCATGGAACATTCATAATGCAAGAACGAATTACACAATTAAATTCATGTGACATTAAGAGACAACACAAAATAACAGGGATTTTCACGTTCGACATTTTCACCTTTACGTAGTGTGCATAATTCATTTTTACGAAATTATCAAGCGCTAGCTGCTTTCATCTTGTTTCGTTGCTGCATATTGGTGTATGGTGCGCGCATTGTTGTTGTAGGGTTTAATGTTTCCTATGCTTTTAGAACCTAATTAGACTGCAATTTTATCCTAGGAATCGATTCAATTTGACCAGGGCAATTGCAACTAGGATTATTGGTCAATACTCTACCTCTGCTTGTGGCTAGGAACTCTTAATGAATTGTGCACTCCTGGTATCATGAGTCATGACTCAAATTTACTTCTAAAATATCATTCTTGCTCCTCTGCTGGTACAATTCCACTTCCCAATCCACTCTGCAACAGACACCCTGACCCACCACTTTCTGTACACCAAATCTACCAAATCCTCATCATAGCTTTGCTAACCACGACCACTTTCTACCGTAAACTTCATCAACCGCCCTGCGCTCTGCATTTTTGTATGTCTTGCATACCTAGATCGACACACCATTACTTCGCAAGTCGTCTGTCCTGACGGTGTATAGTTAATAATGTTCTGTCTAATGTACTGCACCACACATAATGAGGCAACCTGAGGCATTGCCGATTCGGAACAACCAGCCAGCTGGTTTCTCCCCTCCTCCCACCCTTAAGACTGAATTGCCAACCAAGTTAGTCTTTCTTTGTTACTCTGCCCAACATTAAGTGCATGGATCCCTGCTAAATGTTATCCACTAGCAGGTATATCCACCGTATTCCCAGCAGCACAAGCAGAGGGTTGTAGTCTGCCTTGTCCATTGACATTGCCTTAACGTTGTACCTCCAAGTCAATTTTGGTTGCTCCTAGTTTGTGCCTGACTACATTTATCTCCTTTTACTCTTCTTACTCTTTGGGTCTCTGCAGAATGATTACTGTCCAATGCGGTGCTTGATATTTGTTTTGCCTCCCTTAGAGTCTCCTCACCTCCTATACCTCCTATACTTGCATGATACAAGTGGAACTTGCAAGACCTAACAAAGTAGGCGGGTTCCAGTGGAACTTGCAAGACCTGACAAAGTAGGCGGGTTCCAGTGGAACTTGCAAGACCTAACAAAGTAGGCGGGTTCCAGTGGAACTTGCAAGACCTAACAAAGAAGGCGGGTTCCAGTGGAACTTGCAAGACCTGACAAAGTAGGCGGGTTCCAATGGAATTTGCAAGACCTGACAAAAGCTATGGACTTTTTTATGCAACTGTAGAATGCTGCGAAATGCTGCAAACATCCCTTCATGTTTTAAGACTCGTAGCCAGCAGATTATGATGGAAGCACAACATCAGGGGAGGAGATTGTGGAGGGTTCCGGAAAGATGAAGGTAATTGTTGTTGTTGTTGTTGTTGTTGTGACCATGGATAGTGATCTTGATTAATAAGTACGTTAACGATGATGTGGATGCCACTAGTAGTGGTGGTGATGACCAAGATGCCACTAGTAGTGGTGGTGATGACCAAGATGCCACTAGTAGTGGTGGTGATGACCAAGATGCCACTAGTAGTGGTGGTGATGACCATGATGCCACTAGTAGTGGTGGTGATGACCAAGATGCCACTAGTAGTGGTGGCGATGACCAAGATGCCACTAGTAGTGGTGGCGATGACCAAGATGCCACTAGTAGTGGTGGTGATGACCAAGATGCCACTAGTAGTGGTGGTGATGACCAAGATGCCACTAGTAGTGGTGGTGATGACCAAGATGCCACTAGTAGTGGTGGTGATGACCAAGATGCTTGAAAATTCTCTCGATGAAGCTTAGGAGCCTGAAGGTATGAATGAAGCTGAGAATGGAGGCTGCCTTCTACTAGTCCATCATCAGTCCTGCTTATTGCCTCCTCACGTTTCTCAATTACTTCTGTCTCATGAGGTTGAGTACTGTTTAAGCTGGACTGCCCTGGCGGTCAGGGCTTGCCCACACTAAACATGCTGCTCTTCTGGCTGCTGTTCCGTTTGGAAGCCTGCCCCAATGCTTTCTGTGAGGACTGCCTACCGGAAGATTATCAAATGTTGAATTAGACAGTAGCGAAGGCTCATGACCCTGTTCCCGCGCAAGAGTGTGATGACTGCTGCTGCTAGTAACTTCTAGGCAACCATTAGTACTCACTACTCAGTCATGCCTCAGCGGCTACTGCCTGCATGGATGACTGCTGCTACTGCTGCTGCTAGTAACTTCTAGGCAACCATTAGTACTCACTACTCAGTCATGCCTCAGCGGCTACTGCCTGCATGGATGACTGCCTGCTAGTATCACTTTATCACTTGACCTGCTAGCTACTGATAATGGTGCAAAGAACTACGCAGCTTAGTGTGCTGTTTCTTAAGGCATATCACGACTTTTGATTTGACCGAGCTTTAGAACAGACATTCTTAGTATCGAGTACATAGCACATAGCTGACACCAGTTTTTGAGATGTTTAAAAGCGTGTTGCATTTTGCTCGAGCCCAGAGATAAGTGGCTTTGCAGATGAGCTTCAGACTGAGTATAATTTAAACTGCTAGTCATCAACAGGCACATGATTATGGCCACGATCCAGATGATTTATCTGGTGTCCTTCATAAACAGCTGAGCTCTGACTGAATATTGCTATAAGTGTTCACCTTATTGTTCTACCTTGTTGCAAATGGTAACGGCTCTCATCTTTTAAACATATCATCGTCGTATTCAACGCGCAAGATTGTTACTATTGTAACTATTGTTACCTTAATGTGTATCATGAGTTTAGAATCTCCGGTAATATTCCTTTTACTGGAGATAACAATGAACAGCCATTAATGCCACAATGAGAACATTTATATCCTCTGTTAAGATGTACTTCTATAGCAGGTCTGTTCAAGGATCTTATCGCACTACTATTTGCACACCATCAGCTGTGCACATAATGATGTGTAGACAAGCAGGAAGTCCTCAACATTCTGGATCCTACAGTTCTAACTAGTTAAGAAATATGTCTGATCATTATTACTTGACACATGCAAACAATTTTCCCAATCAGCAGTCATCCCTAGCAGATTATGTACTGCTTAGTATGGCCATGAGCCTGACCTCAATGATAGTAGACATGTTTATGATGTACTACTACTAGATGATGATGCGATGATACAGCCATTTGCTTATTGTCTCCAATGTTATGGTGGCGAGCCTGATGGCCTAGATGGCCTCATTTCAGTAGCAGCATAGTGGGCTGCTGCAGCACCTAGGGCAGATGAAGGCAGATGGCCAGGAGCCTCAGTAATACCGCCTGCTGTTGGATGGTAGTAAGCTGCTGCTGTGGGAGCTGCTGAAGGGTGGTTGTTTTTAAGCATCACCGCCCCGGCACAACTGCCTCCTGCCGCACCGCCTGCCAGGGCGGCGGCACCTGTTGGGGATATGACGCCGCCAGTGAATGGAGAGTCATAGCTGCTCACATTAGAGTCAAGCAAGTGTGTTAAGTGGTCCATGTGAGAGATTGGGAGGCTGACAGCAGCAGCACTGGGGACTCCTAATGCTGGGGGTTGGTACGACAGCAGGGTCCTGGAGCCAGAGTCTCCACCGCCCGCCACTAGGCTGCTGTGATGATGATGAGCAACTAGATGACCTGTTTCCATCACGCAGGATGATGAGAGGAAGCTGTCATCAAGCAGGTTGGAATAAATGATGACCGGGGGGTGAGAAACAGTAGAAACAGTAAGTTTGTATGATATGTAGTCCTTCAGTATGATGATGAATTAACGTCCTTCAGTATGATGATGAATTAGTCCTTCAGTATGATGATGAATTAACGTCCTTCAGTATGATGATGAATTAACGTCCTTCAGTATGATGATGAATTAGTCCTTCAGTATGATGATGAATTAACGTACTTCAGTATGATGATGAATTAGTCCTTCAGTATGATGATGATGAATTAACGTCCTTCAGTATGATGATGAATTAACGTCCTTCAGTATGATGATGAATTAGTCCTTCAGTATGATGATGAATTAACGTCCTTCAGTATGATGATGAATTAACGTCCATCAGTATGATGATGAATTAGTCCTTCAGTATGATGATGAATTAACGTCCTTCAGTATGATGATGAAGTAGTCCTTCAGTATGATGAAGTATAATAAAGTAGTCCTACTGATCCTTAAAAGCTACAGTCCTCAATGACATCGGGAACCTGCTGTATTATAAGCAACAAATTCATTGCAAAATGAAAGTGTATGATGACCGGGCTCCTCCTAAAAGAGAATCCAACAGTACCAACTACAGGGGGGAGATAGATGTCCTGAGGGTAGTAGACCGACAGCCTGAAAAACAGCTTACTACCTGTGGAATATTGCTGCTGCTGGTTGCTCCAACCAACAGGCATGGCTGGTGACGACTGATGCAGTGGATGATGATGATGGGAGCCGCTATGATAAGTAGGAACATGCCAGTCGTAAGCATCGTAAGGAGATGAGGTAGCAGTGACATGAACTGCCTGCGGCTGTACTGCTGGACGCATCTCATGCTGCTGCTGTTGCTGCTGATATGACGAAAGGGACAGCCCAACAGCTCTTGTCATGGTCCCCAGGCTAGGTTGCCTCTGTCCCATCAGGCCTCCACAACTAGAGGGCACTACAGGAGCAGCAGGTACGCTGGTCTGTATCGCAGGAGCAGAGGCGGTACGAGGTAGGCGATCACTTCCACCCTGCAACCAGCCAACCTGTTGTAGGCCAGCTGGGTTATTGAGGTTCTGTAGTGGCGGCTGAATCAGCATCATGGTACTGTCAGCAGCAGTCATCCAGCGGGCGGACTGCTGCTGCTGCATTGTTTGATTCACATACTGCATTGACTGTTCTGGTACTACACCAGCAGCAATGTTGAAGCCTCTGAAGCCGTGTGATCCCTGCTGCTGCTGCAGGGGGGACTTTGCCCACTGCATTAAATCAACATTAGGAAAATACCCTGTCTTATTAAGATTATACATAAAGACATACATAAAATTTGAAGTATTCCTGATAATGCCGCATCATAGACATTTGGTTAAGATTGAGAGCTAGGAGTGCACTAGGAGTACCGCAGTTATAAAAATAGGAAGTGGCCAGATGTTTTCTCTTAATATCTGTGCTGAAGACATAATCTTCTTACATTGATTGCAGCAGTCCTGAAGGCTGTCCTGTGATCCATGCTTGGCTGCTCCAGCTTCAGCCGCTTCACCTCCTCTCTCATGAACACATTGTATGCGCTGAGGTCACGAGGCTGGCGCTCTGCGTGATTATGTGATACATTCAAAGGCTCAACAATCATGTGTCTGGATAGTGTTACACGACAACAATTATTGCTGTAATAAGACTGTGTTACACAACAATGACAACAATGAGAGTTACTCCTGTCCTTAGTCATCCCTCATCACATTACTTTAATAATCCCCTTTTAAGAATTCAGTATATAGGGCTAGTGCCGCCGATATCACCACCGCCACCGCCACCGCCTAGTTCTCAAATGCAGTCCTCAGTTAGGTTCATGAGTGCTTAATGACTAATATGTGTTAGCAGCTGTAGCCGCCAGCAAAGCTACTAACCCATGATGAGTCACACCATGCAGACAAACTACCTCACTAGAGCTCCTGACTCATGAGTCACACCATGCAGACAAACTACCTCACTAGAGCTGCTGACTCATGAGTCACACCATGCATACAAACTATAATACAAGGTACCTAACTAGCAGGTACCCCATTATGGGGCGGCCAGTAGAGTTGCTGACTCACCTCTCCTCCTCTTTTGATCTCTAACTGGCCTCATCTTAAGGCTGATGGGTGATGATGAGTACATCATCAAGCCACCATGCTGCTGGGGTTGATGCGCCATGTTGGGTGGCTGGAGGATGTGACCACTAGGCAATGCCGCATGCATGTGCTGTTGCGGCTGCCCAGCAAGCTGCATTGAGATTTGATTCTGCTGTTGCAATACGAACCTACTACGATGCGGGGAGGATTGTGAGGCAGCAGTGGAAGCCCCCAGCAAGGATTCTTGATTGGCTCCAATGGTGTCCCTCATCAGTTGCTGGGAGCCTTGCACCTGCTGCTGGATGTGCTGCTGCTGGTCTGCTGCCTGTTGAGGGAAGAACGTGCTGTTCTGTACCATGGTCCTGCTGCTTGGTAATGCCGCAGAAGAGGGCAACAAGGAAGATGCGGCTCCAACATGCTGACTGCTACCTCCACTCCCTTCCTCATGGAAAATGGGTCCTGGGACATCAGGGTGCGCTGTACTGCTAGTGTCAGCAACTTTCTTAAAGTAAGTAGTAGTTCTACCAGCCTCTAGCTGACCTGAGAATAATCTCATCATCTGACCTGGATGCCTAGTAGAGGTAACAAAGCTCTGCTGCTGATACTGCTGACTGTAATGATCAATAGTCTGTCTCCCGTTATGTGACTTATTCTGTGACAGCAAAGTCTGTTGGTGCTCTTTATCTTGATGCAAAGATTCAGGTTCAAGCTGATGTTGTGAAGAAGCTTTATTCACAGTATGCTCTCCGCCATGTGACTTGTCACCTGCTGGCCTGCCCGCTTGTTGTCCTGATGACCTCTGAGCTGTCATGTCCACTAAGCATGAATACTGAGGGAGGGAGTTATCGGTTCTTGAAGGATTTCCATCATGAGCACCTAGTTGATCCGCTGCCTCCCTTGACAATGCAAAGTCTTGTCCAGCCTGGTGCTGCTGCTGAAACCTGGATCCATTGGCATATCCTGCAAGTGGGTTTGCATAATTGTCGAGTTCAGACGGAGCGGGAGGGTTTTGTACTTCTGAGAAGGTATCTCCTCTTGGAGAGGAAGCCAAAGGTGCAGCTTTCGTGGCAGCAGTGCTAAGCTGTGGGAACAATCGTTGTAGCTGATCCCCGGAGGAACTGACAGTCCCCCTTGCAAGCCATTCTTCAAAGCCCTGTATATTAATATGTGGAAATTACTCAGTGCAAGCGGTCGTGCCCGAGTGGTTAAGGGGATTGACTAGAAATCAATTACCGTCAGGTGCGCAGGTTCGAGTCCTGTCGACCGCGGTTTTGTATCGGTGAGTATCGACTCAAATATTGAAGCATTGTCTCTTCCTTTATTGAAGGCACCTTTTCTTACCTCCCCAATTGCGCTTTCTGAGAATCCAATGGAATCCCGCCAAGGATTTTGTCCAACATTCCCTATGCCAGCATCTTCTCCTCCTTCGGTGACCTGTGGTGACAGCTGGCCAGCATAGAATGGCCCATGCGGAACATCCAGGGCATGACTTTCACTGACGACACTTCCAGCTCCAACCCCAGCTCCTCCCATCATCATGATAAAGTCTAGAGCCTCCCCAAACATGTCCGGCGGAGCAGTGACCTTGCGAGAGAGAGCGTCAGTCCCTGAATACATCTTCAAGTCCTGGGATAGTAGATTCCTAGTGCCATGAAGGTCATCTTGAGACTGTGGAGCTCTAGCATGCTGATACCCTGCTACTTGATGAGGCTGTTGCTCTGCTTGGTTGCTCATTAGTAATGCTGTCATGGCACCAGTAGTGAGTGCTGCACCTTCATCAGATCCATGTACTGATCTTGGAATTAATGACTCCGTCATTTGCTCATGGGACAGCCCAACAACAGTGATCCTCTGCTGGTGCATGGGCTTCTGACCCTCCACACTGCCAGTAGTGTCACCATGTTGCTGTCGAGATCGCCCCACCTGCACGTCCAAAAGACGATTGCAATTCCCACATCGCACAATGAGGGAAGAAGGGCTGCCATGTAGTTGCTGATGTGAGATGAACACCTAGATGCACAGAAATTAACAATCAAAGATTAACAAGCACAATCTGAGGCTGAATCAGTACCTAGGTACAACACTGATTACTGTTGTGAATTGCAAGTCTCATGACCTATGAAAGAAAGGTAGGTAGGTAGTAATGAAGGTGCTGGTAATCAAGATGCAGCTTATAATGTGTCAGGAATTTTCATTTTGAATTTTGCACAAGCTCTATGCACATGTCCCATCTTATTTTCACCACCTCAAGCAGAGCTCCACAATCTGAAGCCTCGCACTGAACCCTCACTGCAGTCGTTGCCTGTCGTACGTCATTTTGGACAGATTGCATTATCTTGCATTCGTAATTGCTACTTGGGAATCCACAATAGCTGTCCAGTTTCATTTGTGCTTGGGATGATGTAAAAAACGCGATCGACATATTTCGGCTCCTCCCAGTGAACAGCTCCAACATGTGTCTATTTTCTTTGCAGCATGTACTAGATATTTCTCAAACACTGCCCGAATATCGTCAAATATCAAACTCTAAATTTGGTATTTGAAACAAACGTACCTACGCGAAAATGTGACGTTTTTCGGTGACGAGTATTTATTTTCTATCTGCCGGGTGGAAAGATGACAAAACGCATTTGAAGATTGACATTTTCAGTCCACGTTTCTGAGTAGAATTTAAAGGCAAGAATGCATGAACTGAATTGAATACAGTGCAGTGGCAGTTATGCTGCAAACCCATGAACATGTCGCTGCGTCACTTCATGCACACCCAAACTCATCCTAAAGCAACAATACCAGCATGGCATTCTCCCTAAAGGGTCGATGTTTTTAGCTGCGCTGCAAATCCAATGGTCGCTGCGTCACTTCATACGCACCCAAAAACACCCTAAAACATCCATGTCATGCATGTAACATGTCCAGCATGGCATTTTCCCTTAAGGGTTTATGATAAAATTAAATGAGCTATTCCATGGTCTGGGGTTGGCCTGTTCTTTTACTAGAAACGGGATTTTGAAGCAGTAAAATGTACTGTAAGTTGCTGGTGATGTGCGTTGGTAAAGAACCTGAACAGGGTGAACACCTTAAATACAAACACATTTGTACACATTAAAAACATTGAACATAGTGAACACAATAAACACATTGAAGGCTTTGAATACAGCACTCTGAACACCCTTAACAGGGTTGAATAGGGCTGCACACATTGAACATCCTGAACAGAGCTGCACACATTGAATATCCTGAACAGGGCTGCACACATTGAACATCCTGATCAGAGCTACACACATTGAACATCCTGAATACACTGATCGTTCTGTGTCGGTGGATGTTCTACATGAAAAGAGTGAAGAATAGTGGTGTCCGTTGAACATTCTGAAAACACACTCCCTGGCCGACAATATGTCTCTAAATCAGACGAAGACTTTGCAGTTGTTGGGAAATCCATGTGAAATGTTTCTGTAAGCTTAGAACATGTGGTGCATAATAAAAATGCAGATATTCTGCTGAAAGACATGGCAAAGATCAATTGAAGGCCGGCAGGATAATGTCATCATGGTCATGCAATTCATTGTGCAAAATGGTGCGTAGCTGGAACCCGCCAATCATTAGCTAGAGATAGCATCAAGCTACAGATTATCATCAGTTTGCAAATCAGCGTATAGGTTATTGTGCCCTTGCAACTGCCTGCTAGTGTCACATGGTCACCATGCCCTTGCAACTGCCGGCTAGTGTCACATGGCCACCATGTCATGACTCTGCTTGTTCTATGGCACTCCATCTCATTACAGCTGGTTTTGCACAAGAGTGCCAAGAGTACCAGGTAACACCAGATTTTTCTTCAATTTAAGAGGAAGAATGTTTGTTTCGGCATACAAGCGTCGGGCTCCCACTATATCCATTAATCAGCTTCATGACCACTAGGACCTCTAAACGAACCTGAGATCAGTAGAATTGAGGAGCTGAGGCATTCAAAGCATATGTCTAGAATGTTTGCCACATCTTTTTCATGATAGTTACTTTTTTACTTCTTACTGCGTAATTCTCAACCGACATATGTTCTCTACATGGCATGTATGAACAAGGTCCTTTCAGCACTATCATGTATTAGCAGGCAGCCCCTGTTGACGATTTTGTTAATGCAGAATTTATGGCATAATCGAAGGCAGGACATAGGGTTTGCATATTTGTTTCGAGCATATTTATTTGGCTCACTTCTCTTGTCAGTTTGGTTCACAATTGCTCAACGTGCTTTGTTACAAGAAGAGACAGCTGCTGAAGAATGAGGGAATCAAGGAGACATCTTTAATCAAACAGAGAGAATCCCATGTCCTCGTCGGACTCCTCCTTCTTCTCCTCCTTCTTAGGAGCTGCAGCAGCAGCGGGGGCAGCAGCAGCAGCAGCAGCAGGGGCAGCACCAGCGCCAGCAGCAGGTGCTATTTGAGAAAGAATGCCAAAAAATTGTGAACATAACGACACAGTTTGGCTGTGAGCAGGTAGCTCGGTGTAGAAATCACGATCATCCAAGATCAAGTCATCTTCCATATCATTAAATATGAGTTTATTGGCAAGGGGTTGCAAAGCAGAATGCAAGGCAAGTTGGAAATGCAGGAAAATCAAAAAGAAGTGACATGGGAAGGGTCTCACCAGCACCAACATTGCTGATCAAATCTTCAATGCTCTTCTTGGCAAAGAGCTTTGCAAACAAACCAGGCCAGTAAGGCTCTACCTCGATGTTGGCAGCCTTGGTCACAGCCAGAATGTTATCAGCAGTAATCTCGAGGCCATCGTCAGCCAGGATCAGGGCCTGCGCGAATGTATATTGGAAAAGCGCCTCAGGTAAGAAAGGCGGCTTACAAATAAAATTACTGTACTTACAGCATATGTGCAGGCAAGCTCGCTAGTGGCCATTTTTCCGAAGGGTATTTAAGCTCTGCGCACAAAACAGTGCATTAACATGAGAGAGGATGACGTGCTGGGGGTAATTACTGCTAAACTCATAATATCTAAATACATGATATGGCACATTACATTTGCAGGGGGTAGTGGACACAAAAGACAGCAAGAATAAAAACATTGCAGAGACGTACCAATGAGCACCAACAGAAAGAAATGACAGGGATAGGAGGAGAGAACAACAATTGTGGTTGCAGCTATTAGACGGCTCGTACGGCTGGTTCCGGAGTCCAAAACAATTTCCATTTTGAAGGTATCGTGATCAAACAAATTTGAAATTAAGGTATGAAAAGATGCATAAAAATGGGCACAATGCTACTCGTAACTTGAAAACCGTATCTCAAACACTGTTAATAAAGGCTCGTTCCTCTTTCAATCGACCAAAATGCATTGTGGGCTGCAATAGCAACAATGAAGCTGAAGCTGGGACGCCTGCATGGCTCTCGGCCATGTTACAAGATGCTAAGGTGCGTGGAGCGTCAAGGTCAGCCAGTCACACACATTTTATTCCTTGATAGTATGGTTGTGATAGCCATATCTCTCTGTATGATTACAAGTCCTGTGTTCCATATCCTCTTATAAAATTTTCAGATTAGTGTGGATGACTTTAAAAAGGACTTAACCTCAACGGCCTCCAAAGTTTCGCACTTGCTTACTCCCAAGAGTGCGGTAAGGCTCTCTTACAGGTATCCTTTCTAGTACATACGCTGTGCACATGTGAGGGTAGGTAGTGAGGGTGAATGACCCATCATTTTTTTCATAGATGCAGAATTGACATGGAGCTCTCGACCAGATACACAAGTGCAATTTACATGAATTACAAATACGCACTTGATAACACTCTATGATAACACTTTAATGCCCACTTCCCTCATATCCTCTCTTTAAAGGGCGATCCTGCTGATTGGATGATGATGATTCTGTCTACAATAGTCTTCACTGTCTTCGCCATGCACTTGTACCGCATCTACGCTTTCTTAGCTTATCCGCAGCTTTTTAACTGAGCCACATGATAAATGTATTTTGAGTTGTTTAATAGTAACCTGCATTCAATTATATAGTTTCCTTACAGCACGGTTAATGTGAAGAGTTCTCTTAGTTTCTTTATGTTGTATGACATACTAGCAATATTTTGAAACTGCGGCTATTCAGATGAGATATCTGCACCAAGGATTGCTATCCCAATGGTGTATTAAATTTTGGTGTCTGTACGCCGCATTCCATGTATGATACAAGGAATCAATTTCAGGATCTCAATTTTTTGTCTGTTGCGTTCCTAATTTTAAAACATGAGTCATTATGACTACCATTCAGACAGCATATTAAACCTATTTATACAGAACTTATTTCCTTTGTCCAAATTTTAAGAGTGTGCACTGATGATTAGATTACAAATAACAGCATTTAACAATGGCTAAGTGCAGTGCCTAGACATATGAACTGGCTTTTCATTACGTTCTTCAGCAGTGTCTAGCTCCCAGCACACTGGTAGTCTAGGCAAGAGGAGACCCCAGATGTAGGGAACAAAGAAGTCCTCAGAGTTATCAGAGTCGACCTCCTCCTCATATTCGAACCTGCTGGCGGTGAAGCAGGGATTCCTTACCTGACAGTTTCTTTCAAGGGCATTTGAAATTTTCAATTGAATTGATCTTGCAATGAGGAGCTGATAATAATACACCACGACATCAAGAGCAGTTGGGGGAGTCAAGAGATCACCTTCTCTCTGCTGCTCCATCTAATATTCTACCAATTGGCGCCCTCCAGAACAGAGAAGCAGACTTCACAAGCTGCAAGCACGAGTTCGCAATACTTGCTGAAGATGGTCAAATAATACCATAGGGCATTTTTGTGATGATATGTGTGCATAGTATGTCTTGAGTATGAAGAGGCTACCATGGACAGTTGCATGCAGCTCTGGTCGTCACAGTGATATGATTGTATGAACCTTGATTGTGATGAAGCAAATAAATACACGGTGGCGTTTTAAAGCATATTACCATCACCTTCATAATCTTAGGCACTGCCCAGGAGGTAGTTCCCTCCTCTTCCATCTCCTCCTCAAGCCTCCTCCCAAAAAAAGACACAGCCTCCTGAACCACTGTCAGCAGGCAGAGTCCAAAGGCAGGCCCTCCAAGGTCCCCTGCAGCTGCTATACTTCCTTTTCTACCTGCGCTGCTACTTTGATGACTGGTGCAGCTGCCAACAGCCTCCACATCCTGAGGCGCAAAAGCCATAGCTGCAGCAGATCCAGGTGCAAAGGCATCCTGCTTTTGAAGCAGCGCGTATATGAGATCTGGATTGCGATGTGAACCCGAGGTGGAAGATACTAGCATGTTCACGATTGCCTCCAAAGCAATACGCAGACAGTCCTTAACTAAATACAGCTGTGATGAAAAGTCCTTCTCATCAGCAGTCCTGCTGCTGCTCGGACGAACAGGGTGCATGATATCAGTAGAGATAAGAGCAGAGTGTCCACTTCCTTTGATTTTGCTGCTTGTGTCATCAGCACCATCAATGGCCATATTATCTGCAGTTTTCACCAACAAAGCTAAGGCATCTTCACAATCTGCAGCCATCACTTCTTCTCTACCTGCAACAGCATGGCTGCTCACAAGCAGCTGACGCTGTCGATGCACAAGCTTTTGGTGCCTCTTGGACAGAGCGTGAAACATGGACACAAGCCGCATGGCTGCATGGCTGTGTATGTTCACCATGCAGGGTGCAATGTTGGCTATGGCAGCCAGCGCGGTGTTGGGTACTAATGGGGTGTCCTCGCTAGATCTAGATCCCCTGTCACCACTAGATCCAAATCCCTGCAGGACGGTCCTTACCAGCACGGCCAGCATCAAGCTCCCAAGGCTGATCTTATTGTCCCTCAGTTGCCTGGAGCTGGGCATCAGCTCCCGGTACCAGCTGGTCACCTGAGAAGGCTCCAGCAGTACATGGTTTACTGCCAGCATGAGAGGTACATCCTGGCTGAATATGAGCAGAATGACCTGTCACAGATAAGGGAAGCTGTCAGTAAGTCGTTACGATACCAAACATGTGTACTGCATATGGCTGTTGCAAGTACAGACAGACAAGGTATCATGGATATCCACAGAAGGTAGCACGCCATGTGGGCATGTTAAGATGCATGGGCAGAGTGTCACACCTGCAGCATGTGGGCATGTTAAGATGCATGGGCAGAGTGTCACATCTGCAGCATGTAGGCATGTTAAGATGCATGGGCAGAGTGTCACACCTGCAGCATGCAGGCATGGTTAGAGGCTTGGGCAGAGTGTCACACCTGCAGCATGTGGGCATGGTTAGATGCATGGGCAGAGTGTCACACCTGCAGCATGTAGGCATGGTTAGCGGCGTGGGCAGGGCAGGTGTACAGCAGTCTCAACAGCGGCAGCAGTAGTGTATCCATGTCAGTCCTGGACAACACACAGTCCCTGAATACAGGGCAGCTATGCATCAGCCTGTACAGCAGTACAACTGCTAGCTCTGGATCCAAGTCCAAACCCTTGCAAGCTATAAAATCATACAAGGCTCTAGCCTTGATGGCATGTTTAGCTTTTTCCTCAGTGCCCTTGCTTTCTGAGCTATTTCCGTCTACACTATGATAACTTGCACTGCCATGCCTCCTATCATAGGTGTACCAACTACCCCTGGCCAATCCATCATCAACACGACCCCCTGGTGCTGTGTCTGAGAGAGTTGCTAATGCGACCCTGAAAGGGTTCACCATACTAGATGGGTTGTCAGCGCTGAAAAGTAGCAGAAGCAGCAGGTGCAGCGCTGCATCTGAGACCTGACTGGGTCCTGCCCTAGGAGGCAGGCCCCACAGCCTAGGCTCTGCAGGCCCATGACTGCGAGTAGTACTTGTACTGCTGGGCAGTGTTGAAATACTGGAGCAGGCACTAGAGGATGATGGAGAAGTGCCCAAGATTTGAAACGGGCGCCACAGAAGGGAGGCTGCAGAGAGGCAAAGAGAATCTATCATGGTAAAATGTTTTATGTAGGCCAGTCCTCTGCATGCATATTTAAATGCTGCACTCAAGCCTGCAGCTAAGGCTGCATGACATGAGAATGTAGAGAATGAGGAGGAAAGGTAAAGTCTTGATGGCTGTCTACTCAGTACAGCTGAAATACAGTGGGCTAATCTTGATCATGGTCCTCAGCAGTACAGCTGAAATACAGTGGGCTAATCTTGATCTTGGTCCTCAGCAGTACAGCTGAAATACAGTGGGCTAATCTTGATCATGGTCCTCAGCAGTACAGCTGAAATATAGTGGGCTAATCTTGATCATGGTCCTCAGCAGTACAGCTGAAATACAGTGGGCTAATCTTGATCATGGTCCTCAGCAGTACAGCTGAAATACAGTGGGCTAATCTTGATCATGGTCCTCAGCAGTACAGCTGAAATACAGTGGGCTAATCTTGATCACGGTCCTCAGCGTCTTGCAACGGGGCCATGATGCATTACACTTTGCATTACACTTGCCTGCAGCCTTTGAGGCCCAGCTCAGAGAAGTCTCTGGTACCCTATTTTTAAGCAGCTGGGGTGACTGCCAGGGTTTGTATTGAGACGTAAAAGAAGGTTGAGCAATGTACACCTGCAGTGCCACCATATATGAAAGAAGGCTGAGCAATGTACACCTGCAGTGCCACCATATATGAAAGAAGGCTGAGCAATGTACACCTGCAGTGCCACCATATATGAAAGATCCGGAATGTTGAGCTTGTATGTGATGGGACTTTAAGTCCTGAACAAGGCAGTTATTATAGAGAAATGTCTGGTGTGAAGTTTAGTGAATACTGTTGGGATGGTTTAGATGGGGGTAGAATGCTTATGACATCACCTCGAGAAGTTTCTGCAGTACATTGGCAGCCAGGTGATAGTCCTGGCGGTACAGGATGTCCAGGATTTGTAGCCTGCCAGGTATGCAATATGTAGACTGCTGTTGTAGCATTACTGACGAGTTCAGGGCTACAGCCAGCATCAGAGCCTCATAGAGCACCAGGTAGGATTCCTGACTACATATGTACATAAGGGAAGATCACTCATGTACATCATGCTTGGAATCTGGGAAAGCTTATTGAATGCATGCACGCAATACCTGAACCAGATCATAGAATACAATCAGACTAAGCAGTGTGTATAATGCTCTCATGCTGTTGCATCATCATAACTCCCATGTAGCAGATGCACAAAGATCAAACCCTAACAACTGCAACTGCATGGGCACCAGCATTCTGCTGCAGTGTGCATTCGCGTATAAAAAAAAACTGATCATTACACAGAATAAGAGACTTGCAAAACAGGGTGCATATGAACATCATACAGCAGGGCCATCATCCATGAAGCTACAATGTCATGCAAAGGATGTTCAATACCTGTTGCTGGAGGTTACGACAATGACATCCAGAAGATTTCTGATCAGCATGGATGCAAGATCCTCTTGACCTGAGGAGGATAATGCGGAACCCACCTAAAAATTCTCCTTCTTAAGAGCCTTCGAAAATTCAGAAAGATTACATCAGAGGGGATTGTGTGTATCGCAGAAGCCTCATAGCAACATTTACAAATAAATGCTTTACAAAAGCAACATATTAAACATGTATTTATACTTCTTCATCAGGACACACCTGACACATCCTTTGGCGGATGTACTGAACCTCGTGTTGTGGACATCCTAAACAATGCAAGCAGGATCTCCGTGGAAATCCTAGTGGCTGCTATGACCACCAGTCTCATTATGTGCAAAGCAGAGGCCAATTGTCTGCAGCCTTCAGAAGTGGTGAGAGCGGAAGAGGTGGAGGCTACATTTTGAATATGAGCATTCACATCGTCTTGGCCTATGGTGCCCTGGATGTAAGTGCTTAGCAGTGAGATGAGGATGGAGACAAGAACCTGCAGTACACATGAAAATCAGTAATATGGATGAGGAGTAAGTGTGGCGAGTAGGAAGCGAGAAGTAGAGAATGCCAAATTCAGGTCTAATCTAATGAGTATAATGAGGGCGCGATAGGATATCAACACTTCACCTGGCAGTTCCTTGTAGTTATGTTATGAGCAACTGTAAAAATGAGTCAAGATTAAACACTATACAAAATCTGTAAAGATATATGAGTTTCCTCACAAACCTAGCTGAGTAAGCGCTTGTCCAGCACATGCTTGAACATCAGCTGGGGATATGCTTGACAGTGTGATACACCTAGATAATAGCTGTCTCCAGTATGGGTCTTCTTCTTCAATACTTAGTGAAGATCCTAATTTCGAAAAGAGATCTGCCTGAGACTGCAACTCTAAGCTGCCCTTATTTCCCATGCTGCCGCCTTTATAATTTATGTTTGCAGAATGATGGTAGGGGAATAGGGGATTTTGGAAAAACGCAGTTGGAAACTGCCTTCAACGACTAGGTGTGGAGTGTTGAGAATACCCTCTAAGGAAGGACTGAAACCGCGCATTTCAGTACTTACCAAGGCGTGACATTCTTTATTTTATTCCTCGTAAAAATGGTGCAGATTACAGTGGACCTTTTGCGGAAAGTACGTACCTCTGTTCTCTCCAGTAACTTTCATGGATGTAAATAAGGATACATCATTACTGCCATGCTTTTTGTAGAGATCGGAGCACAATGAGGGAATGGTATCGACACTGGAAGAGGTGGCTCTTCACCAGCAGAGCATAGAGAAGATAGAATTACTGGGACAAGTCTGCCCTCATTTGAAAATCCTATACCTCCAGAACAACCTCATAAGTAAACTACAGAATTTGCACAAGCTCAAGGTGACACTGCATTTCAAAGACATTGTCATACCTACCTCGTCAACTTTTAGTGTGACTCATCTAACTCATGACTCTAGCTCATGCTTCGTACATAATGCTCAGATTCTTGATTAATATGTCCTGCTCAATAATGCCACAGGCTCTTGATTAGTGTATCCTGCTCAATGATGCCACAGGCTCTTGATTAGTGTATCCTGCTCAATGATGCCACAGGCTCTTGATTAAAGTGTCCTGCTCAATGATGCCACAGGCTCTTGATTAGTGTATCCTGCTCAATGATGCCACAGGCTCTTTATTAGTGTGTCCTGCTCAATGATGCCACATGCTCTTGATTAGTGTGTCCTGCTCAATGATGCCACAGGCTCTTGATTAATGTGCCCTGCTCAATGATGCCACAGGCTCTTGATTAATGTGCCCTGCTCAATGATGCCACAGGCTCTTGATTAATGTGCTCTGCTCAATGATGCCACAGGATTTTGATTAATGTGTCCTGCTCAATGATGCCACAGGCCCTACAGTATCTCAACCTCGCCGTAAACAATATCACCAAAATTCAGAACCTACAAAAGTGTGAATCTTTGGAGAAGCTCGACCTGACCATAAACTTTGTTCCTAAAGTGAGATACTAGTCATGCATGCAAGTGCCATTCTGGTTACAAGACCTTATTTGTATCCAAGTGTCTTCTCATGCGTTCATCTCCATGTATATTTGCATTTCCCTCATGTCCTAACTTCAACTCTTCTACCATGCAACTATGCTCATGGCCACTATCTTCTACCATGCAACTATGCTCATGGCCACTATCTTCTACCATGCAACTATGCTCATGGCCACTATCTTCTACCATGCAACTATGCTAATGGCCACTATCTTCTACCATGCAACTATGCTAATGGCCACTATCTTCTACCATGCTAACCATGCAATTATGCATATGGCCAGTCTGGGCTATTGACAGTGGACAGCCTAGTGCACAATGAACATTTAAAAGAGCTGTACCTGCTTGGCAACCCTTGTGCGGACTGGCATGGGTATAGACCATATGTCATTGCTAAGCTACCACAGCTGAAGAAATTGGTGAGAGCTGGATGTGCAGATAAATGGAGAGGAAAAATACAAATCTTGTAATGTCTTGTCAGGATAAGAGGAGCGCTGTGTAACTGAGAGGCCTTTAAAATTTTATCTTCAGAGTGGTATGTGAATGAATGATGCATTGGAGGAGATTTTAGAGTTATGTCTTTTGAGTGCATTGCCTTGCGTGAGAACTAACGATCTTAGAGGTCATTCTGGAGAAAGTTGAGCTGACTATAATTGTTCCTTTGATGCACTGATAGGATGGGCAGGCCATTAAGCCTTCGGAAAGGATAGCGGCGCTTCAAGAGGTGGTACAACTAGATGAGCAGCTAAGAGTGGAGCTGCGCAGTGAGGGGATAGATCCTGATCAAGTATGTGGCTCAAGTGTTGAGTGTGTTCAGGATATTAAATACATCATCCTGTTGGTGACCCTCTTGTTTACCTTTCTTGATCTGTCTCAGATCCTGCCACTTTGATTGTGAATCTTATTTTTGCTATTATGCAGGCAGGATTGTTTGAATCTTTCTCCTTTATTTTTGCTATTATGCAGGCAGGATTGGTTGAAGACGACAGTATTCTTGACGAGAGTGGTGAAGTGAAAGAAACTGGGCATCTCGATGAGAACGGGGAGATGAGAAGGCCGTGGTGCGCCGCCACCCGTATTTTAGAGCACAGAGAACAGGTGACCTGAGGGTTGCTTCATGTCCTATGTTAGAATACAGAGAACAGGTGACCTGCTGAGAGATGCTGTGATGTTCAGTCATTGATAACTGATTGGAACACACTAATTAAGGGCAACCACAGCTGCTAGGGTTAGGCAGCTAAGGACTGGATTCTTCACCGGGAGAACATCTCCAATGTAGAGTTTGCCAAAACTTTGTACCCAGGAGCGACTCAATCAAGAGTCTGAAGACAAGAAGCGGGCCGCGGCTGCCAACAAAGATCATGGGATGGATGTGCCTACTAAGCCAGCAAGGAGGGATGGTTTTCCTGAGCTCCAAGTAGGTCGCCTGCAGCAGCCTCTTGTGCAATGTACTGTTATGATAATAATTTGAGTGTATTCAATGCTCCTTGCAGACTCTTCAGACTCCCTTTCTTTTAGGCTTATAGCATGAAGCCTGATTGCAGCTCCACTGTCGCCAATGACATAGCCTTCCTGTATTCCACTCAGCTGGTCAACATTATGTTATCAATCTGAAGAAAGTACTACAAAAATGCCTTCACGATACTAGTCATTATCATGGGTTTTCTTGTCATGATGATTCATGAATTGTTTGCACTATTTGCACCTGCTTTATTCCTTCTAGCAGCAGATGATTGCAATGATGATGTTTTTATGAACATGTGTGAACCACCTGTAGGAAGGGGAGCGCTTCTTCCAGAAGAATGAGGGCCAATGGGACTTCACTCTACAAGAAGATGAGGCTGGAAGCAGTGTGGAGCTCTCTGTGGATGTCGGAAAATTCCTAGATACCTCTCTGATCAAAGTGAGTGCGTCAGTGGAAAAGGCAATCATGCTCAGCTACTACGGCTTACTAGTTCTCTCTGCTGGCAGACATGTCAGTCTGTCCGACCTAACTGCCAATGTCAGACATGTGTTTATCCTTATAATTGTAATTGAATGCTGTTTTATATGTGACATTCATTCATCAGCTCTTCAAGCTTGTCATGAATTCAGCAAAGAGGGCTGGCCATCTCATTGTCTGCTGCTCGTGTCCTGCATGTTAACACGCAACCTTCATATTTCTCATACGTACCCCGTAATTCCTTCTGCTGCGCATGTGAAGCCATAATGTGAAGCAAATATACATAAAACCCAATGTAAAAAAGGCTTGTGAGAGTAGTAGGCAATTGGTCGCGGAGCTGGAGCATATATTATAACATATATGTAGGCACACACATAAGAACTCATTATGTCAAATGTACTACAAAATGTACTGCAAAATGTACTACATTTGACAGTCTTCACAATTGGTAATTCCTACGGTGCTGATTCGGCTTCAGTTTCGAGTGTATGGGCCTCAGGTGTTGTAGCTGCTGCTGGTGTACTGCAGGTAGTTAACACACAACCTTCATTACATTGCCTTTATTACATGGCCTGCTGGTGTACTGCAGGTTGATACGCAACCTTCCTACATAAGACTGCTGATTAAAGGAAAGCTGCTTCAGCTGCTGCTGCCTTGTGAAGTAAGACCAGATACTTCCACTGCACAGCGCTCTAATGCAACAGGACGGCTTGTCATCACCATGCCCAAGGAGAGCCCGGGGAAAGAACTCAACATGGCACATGTCAGGTGTGGATTTTAATGCTTTTTGAAAATAGATTTCTGTCTACTGCTCCTTATAGAAAATATGTGATCGCAATCATGATGTTTTTAATCCAGTAGCAGGAGGTACAGTCATAGAAATCTCTACAGAGGATTACAGCTATATTATGTATGTGGAACAGGTGTTGAAACGGTTGAAAGGACTATTAGCTTATCAAATCATGACGTTAATGCTCTCTGTGCTTGACCTGCAGGCCAAGTAAACAAATCGCAACGCCTGAATGTGCCATTAGTGCCATGCACAACTACAGCACAGTAAAAAGCAGCAAACTGGGTGGCAATGATCAGGCCGCCAGAGGCAATAAGCACGGCAGTAGTGGAGGAATGTATTTGTTGAAAGAAGTCCAGAAAGCAAAGGTTTTAGCAGCAGGCCATGATGATGACGATGATTTTATACCAGACTTGTAATTAAAGGAGCAATGCAAGTAGTATGCAACAACGACCTTTTTAGCGCCCATAAGCTCCTGCTTCTATCTTACAATGAAATAAGTTCCTAAAAGGAATTATGGAACAGAGTTAATGTGCTACTAGGTAAGCTGCCGAACAGCTACTCAAGTCACTCAAATTGCAAATCAAAGAGATTACGTCTCCCTGCATCTTCATCTTCCCCAGATGAACATTGACATCGTCTGAAAATGACAGAAGTTATTAGCTCTGCTCTTCCTACTGCAGCTTTACTCGCCTTGCACTAGTCCTAGCTCGGGACAAGAGCAATTTTGGACAAACAAGTAGTTGGGTGACAGCTGAGCTGGCTGTTCAAGAAGATTTTGGTCGCAGTCTCTCTCCATCCCTTATTTGCGGTGCTTGGCTTGCGAAAAATGAGGCACATAAGATCACTAGGATGCTACAGAAAGTCAGAGCCTGCACCATGAAAGAAAGAAGTACACAAGGCATTTAAGCACAGGTAACAACGAGAGTCTGCTATAGTCACAGCAGAAGTGGCAAAAAATACCACAAACAGCACATAACACCAAAAGTGTCTAAACTTTTTCACGTCTTGTCGCAGGCCATCGCTATCATAACAATTTCCTTACCCGGACAGTAACAGCTACAGCTGCTAGTACACGACACCAGAGGAGCCAGAGGGTTGCCAGCATGAGAGGAACAAAGAAGAGCACACAGCCAACGCTGCACATCATTTGTTGCCATCTCATGGACCCAGGATAGTTGAACCATGGCACCGCCTTCTGTTTCAATGCCGGGAGGCCTGGCAAGAGCATGCAATACATGGCAGCAAATACAGTGAATATATTATATAGGTATTATATAGTATAGTACAAAACGACTGAAATTCTGTAAATAATATTGCAAGAGGTGGTATGGAAATTAGTGACTTATCATGTGAGCACTACAGAACAACAGCAAGACATTGAGATGATGAGGATAATTACGATTGTAGATCATGAGACCGATGACGTTGCGATCCAGCAGTGTTACACTAACAATCTGGTCTCCCTATAATTGGTGATGTAGGGAAAATAGTCATAACAAATAAGTACAAACAAATCAGGAGCAGGTTCAAGCTCATACGTTCTATACAGCTAGTCTGCTGACGAGGACAAGCTGTGTTAATGCTCAACTGTGTCATGGCTACATGGCAAATAATCCACTTACTGGAAATGTCTGCAGTGTACACCTCTTGCCACTTTGCATCCCACACCTGCTGTACCTATTTTGAGATGTAAGGATGTAGTGCACCTTTGGCTGATCGATAATCTGATCTACATCCTTAGCACTGACGTAAACAGACAGTTGCAGAAGAAATATTCAGTGCCCTGCTTCATTCATGAATGCTGACAGACAGCAAACATCTAAGATCATAGCCAAGAAGATGCACCTTCAGTGCAAACGCCTCAAACTCTGGGAAATTTGAGCTCTTGATGACTTCTGAGAACCCAGTAGCAAGAGTTACACCATAACTTGCACGCATGTGCTTCTCAGACAGAACGCCCTCTTTGCCTTTAGTCATAATGATCTGAATGGGAAGTTTCCGGCTGTGAGCATAATGCAACATCCCTCTCTTCAATGGTAAAGAGCTGGCTCGTGTACTGCGGTGTCCTATAGGATATGAAGAGACTTATGCTCAGCAAAGCTTACGACAAAATTAACATCTGCAATGAGAAACAACAAAAAAACTGCATACCTCATTTTTGATGCAAACCTAGTAATCACTGCTCAGAGTAACAGCATTAAATCACCTTCAGGATAAACTAGCAAGCTTGGCCGGATGCTGGAGTCAAGCTTTGAGTCAAGCCATGCATTGAATTTCTGCAGAATGCATAAGAGAGGGTGAGTAGTTGAGAGCAGCCTGAAGAGGAGGAGGACACATGCAGGATCCTCAAATAATTATATAGCATCAGGGACATGGAATGTGAAAAGACTTTTAGCACAACTGCCCATCAGCTTCTTGAGTCTGTTGCTACTTACAACACACAACCTATCACCTGTTTGTCTTCAATGACCCCTCTCTTGAACAAGATGATTCCTTTCAATATGCTAACAGACGTCATGAAGAAAGGGAAGACGTAGAAGACCAAATTCCTGGCATCCGTAGCAAAAACCGTAGAATGAGTTGAAGATAGTTAGCAGAAGGCAGAAGATAATGGTTTAATACACATGCATCTTTACGTTACTCACATCCGATATCAATGTCTATGACAACTTACACATAGCATGAGGTCACACCTTGATCACACATACTATAAGGTCAAACCCTGCTCACACAAAGCAAGAGTTCATACCTGCTCATAGGCGCTGCCATCCCCTCTGTTAAGTATATGTCTACAAAGAAATCAGCCCAACTGCGATGATTACTCTGCAGGAGGCCACCACTACCAAGAGTCAGCAAGGTCTTGACAAAGACAGATCAGCCCAATATAGATTATTGTTAAGGTGCTGCCCCACATATTTAGGAGGTGGGTCCTAATCTAAAACCTAAAGCCTGCAAACCATCATACCAGGTACAGGCACCTCTCCCCCTTGTGAAGACTCTGTTCCCCAACCTGACGATACTGAACTCCAAAAAACCAGTTCATGAACTCGCTCCTGGACATAATGTCACATCAGAACTTGAGACTTCCTGTTTTCAGATTGTCATAATATTATATAATGATGATATCTCACCAATCATGCATGTCCTTTCGAGGCCCTATCAAGTTCATGAACTTGATTTTGTAGCAAAGGCATCCTAATGTATTAGACCAGTAAAATACAAAAACACATGCAGCAAAGTAAGGGATGGACAGCAAAGTGGGGATGGACATCGTGCTGATCAAGAGAATGCAAGAGGCTTATACTGAGACACAGGCTGGTGAAGCTAAGCGTGAAAGGTAGCTTGAGAGCATCGCTGCCATAACTCACCTGCGTGTGAACAAATCGTGATGAGTGGAAGTATGAAAACGCACGCGTCAACACTTATCATTGTAGGCAGCTCTTCACATGCAGCGTTCTTTAGACTGAACAGTAAAATTGTTTCAATTTTTTCAAGAAGTGATGTCTAATGGTGCTGTTTCCCTTCAAAACTTCTTGTACTTTCCCGTATTCAGCATGTTACCCCAGGCTGATGAGCTTGATGCAAACTATTACTCTGAAAACTGTCAAGGTTTGTGTGACGAGTGCTCAAAAACTGTTAATTGCAGACACATCTCATTTGACTAGGAATTGAATTAGAGTGCTACTGGTTACGTACATGTTGCTGCCCTGCACCTCTGATGGATGCATTTTGGCTTATTCCATGATTTGATCTGCTTTGGTAACTTCTGATTCCATGTTCTTACTCTAACTAATGTGGAAAGGTATACTGATGCCATCGCGGACATGGTGCTTTGTTGCGGAAATCGTCAGTGATGCTTTGTCGCAAGAAGCTGTTCTTGGGCACAGGTTAGCAACTCTGATTTATGCATCTGTCATAACTTGGGTTGTAGTTAAGGCTCCTTGTGGTTTTGAGCATAGGATTACAATCCTAGGTTGGTGCTTTTACAGACAGTCTGTTCATTTCATTGATCATTGCCTATGTCTGAATTAATCCTTAATTACTGCTGTATTGCTGCACTCGCCTCTGTCCAGGGTTGAAGTCAGAGATTTGAGTGGCAACATTCACTCTATTCTCTTCTATCCTGAGCCCTCCACAGTGGGTTTCTTTCAATTCGATGAATTACAAACAGGATGTACCATTTTTATTAGATACGCACAAAGGTGTTTCTTCAGCGATTTGGCAACTGAAGCAATAAAGGTAATTCTGAATTCTTAAATTTTTTCGTTTCACGTTCTTGTACACATGCTTCCTTAGCTCAGTTGGTAGAGCGGTACTTTAGTAAGGTGCAGGTCGGGAGTTCGAACCTCTCAGGAAGCATCTTTACGGCGCAGGTTGAAGATATGAATTTTGTTAAAATAATAGGATGCAACCTGGATACGCTCATGTACGTATCTCAAGCGTGCCTAGACCAAGGTGCCACCTGTCAGGTAGGAAGACGCAACGTATCAAACAGGGACAATGTTCTGTTTAGATACCTGTGCCGTTTCTCAATCCCTTCATATTGTTTACTCGCTAGACTTTTTGCCTCATTCCATTGATTTCTGCAAATCAGGCTTGTCACAGTGGCCTGGGGACCTTGGGAGGTTCTGTGACAAAGTGCGAAGCTTGCCAGGCAGCTGTTTATTGCAGTCCATCATGCAGACAAGCGCATGTTGGTGTACATAAGTCGTACTGCTATCTACTCCAGGAGCTTGGGACTGTGTTTAATGTAGATTTAGACCGATTTGTGCACTATGTTCCTTTCAGAAACTGATTTGAACCTGAACATGATTTGCACTTTTCATATGATTTTTTGCCAAGAATACATGTACATAGCAAAGTGGCTCTTGCGAACAATTGTTCCTGCTGTAAGAAATGTTTGTGGCTGAAATTCACACGTCTTCCCTGCACACTGTACCCCTTTAACACGTATTCTGCGGTGGTTCAGACATTTGTAAAATGCTCTCTCAAAGGAATGTCGTTAAAACAAGTTGCAAATGTTCGCCCCGATTGCGTTCACTGTCTCGTCATTACCTACAAGCGATAACAGCATCAGCCGCAAATATGAAGTCTGCAGCAGAGGTGCGCTGTCGCTAACATACAATCGAGGCTTCTGTCAACCTCCCTTGCATTCACTTAATGGACACACCAGGTGCCAGACATCACGTACAGTGCTGTTGCTAGCAATCAAAATTTCTTTCGTGCAATGCCATTGTATGCTGGAGGGCTGGGCATTGTTGGAGTCTTGGCAAATCGGCTTTTGGCGGGGGTGAGATACCTATAAAGGCTATAATGCTGGCAGCAGTCGCTCATTTTAGTATGCACACCCTAAGCCTCCATGATTGTGACTACATCCCTATATTAGTGCAGGTTGCCCCAGTAGTGGACGCAAGTAGCAGTCAAAGCCGGATTGATGTGTTGGGGATTTTCATGTCAGCTGTGTTGCTCCTCACTGGGTTGCAATGGCTATCGTTGAAGCCGAGGGAGATGCTTCCTGTAAGCTGCACTGAACACCTAGTCACCCTTCATCACACAGGCTTTGAGCTCCAATAATTGATTTGTGATTAAACTGTTACGATGATCATCATGCTAGATCCAACCAGTTATTACACTGAACTGTGTGTCCAAAATTCTATTAGTACTCTTTCATAAAAGCTAGGATATATATAGGAGCTAGCCTTGGAGTCTCTCAATCTGTTGCATTTATCCACATCTTAACATCAGGCTCCATTGACGGGGAATGAAATATTCTGGCAGGATCCTAACATCAGGTTGCCCCCTGGAGCTTCAGAAGAGCTGAAATGGTGTGATAACATAAGTCCACATCCAGCCCATCCTCCTGACTCCCATGTAGTGCTGAAAGTGTGATAACATAAGTCCACATCCAACCCATCCTCCTGACTCCCATGTAGTGCTGAAATGGTGTGATAACATAAGTCCACATCCAACCCATCCTCCTGACTCCCATGTAGTGCTGAAAGTGTGATAACATAAGTCCACATCCAGCCCATCCTCCTGACTCCCATGTAGTGCTGAAA
>BEGY01000033.1:225579-276026 GCA_002335675.1 Chlamydomonas eustigma | reverse complement strand
CTCTCCTCCCTCCCCACGCCCACCCTTCCCATCCCCTCCGCCTCCCCCGCCACCTTCACCACAACCTCCTTCACCCTCCCCTCCTCCTCCCTCCCCATCTCCTCCACCTTCACCACCCTCCCCTCCCCCTCCTTCTCCCCCCCCCTCCCCCCCTCTGCCACCTGTACCAGTTCCCTTAATTTTTGATTTGACTGTCACCCTAATTGGCGCAAATTTCTCCACCTTATCTGCAGTCCCTGGTGTCATGACTCAGGCTCTCAATGATGTCTGCGCTGCTCTTATTCAGAGCACATCAGCAGCAAATTGCTTACCCGGAAGCGCTGCTGCCTCAGGCGGTTCAACTACCTCAGGCGGCTCAACTACCAGTGTTATCTTGTCGCTATCCCTAGCCTCTAGCTCAATTTACACCTTGCAGGCTGTCATCAGCTCAGCTCAGAGCCTTTCCTCAAACATTCCTCAGGCTTTGCTTGCTGTTGGAAGAGACTATGGAGCATCAAGCGTCATGGTGTTTGTCCAGCTGCACGGCCCTCCACTGCCGCCCTCCCCCTCTCCTCCTCCACCCTCTCCTCCACCTGTTCCGCTTCTGCTCTCTCTCAACACTCCCAAAGCGTCGTTACCACCTCCTCCATTCCCAATCGTTGCAGCTCTTGAATATGAGAACCCCCTGGCCGGAGGATATGGCATCATATCTGCCAACAGCTCAGCCGCCACCAAAGCTAGTGTACAGTTGTCTGCTACCATCAGCTCCCCTCCTGTCATCACACTCTATGGAAGCAGTATGGTGAAGCTCAGTATTTACTCAAACTGGACAGACCCAGGTAAGGTTAAGTTGTCTTAGAGAGAATGCTCTTAACATCAAAATCAGTGTCATTAATGCAATCTAGTCCATTCTGGGCCAGTGAGGTCTGTCTATTTTAGAGCTCATATAACTTATAAGGAAGGCGTTGTTTTCGGAACATAACTGCACTGCAAAGATTTCCTGCTGGAACTCCACAAAATATAAGATTGAGGTGCGGGGAATTGAGGCTGGATACCAATCAATGATGTTTTTTGTTTCTTTCAATAGGCGCTTTTGCCCAGGATCCAGTCGCAGGCTCTGTTCCTGTAGTTGTGGTCACGCCCCTCCCCTTCAACTTCACAAATAACGTGTCTGCAGTGCCTTTTGCTGTGGTGTACATGGCCACTAGTTACTTTGGTGGTTACACTTCAACCAAGACGCGGTACATCTCTGTGGTGGACCCATGCACACAGGCCAATCCTTCTCAGTTCACATGCAGATCAACCATGTCCTGCAGTATTGGAAACGGAGTGTGAGTTCTCCACTTAACTGCATGTTCGGTGCCGTTCTCAATGTCATAATAACTTTGAGATAAATTTTGGCTTTGATCGCTGAAGGAAAAAAGGTGAATTGAAACGTACAATTTTTGCTGGCCTAAGCATGCACTGTTGTTGATAAAATGCACAGGTGTTACGCTGCTTCTTCAACCTTATCAGCTTTGTCATCTCTCTTTTCAGCTTCTACTACCTCCACATCGTCCACTACCTCCTCCACATCGTCATCATCTGGGACATCCTCATCTCCTGTAAGCATCACAGGCAGTGCCGTTACTGTTCAGACTGTGTCCACACTTCCTCCTGACACCACACCTCCCATCATCACGTTGCTTCAAGGAAGCTACACTACCCAGGGCTATGCAACTGCCAATGGCGCCACAGGCCTGATAACTTATGTCTCCATAGGTTCTACATTTGTTGACCCAGGTACGCTTTGCCCCCTACTCTTTCGGAACCAGCTGCAAAACTTGCTGCTGAATTACACATCCTTCATGAGAATCATGGAGCATTCCAATATGTTTTTGGCAGCTTACCTTGCACAGGGGATGCGCACATTGCCATGTCTGTCTTTTCACATGTATGTCCTGCTCAGGCAGATGTAATGGTTGCATTAGTTATGTACTGCATATGTACTTCGACGCCATTCACCACAAATGGTCATTCCTACGGTTCTGATTCGGCTTCAGTACGAATCGGCTTCAGTTACGTGTGTATCGGCTTCACGTATTGTCTGGTGTACGGTATGTGGCAGACAATATGACTCATTTCATGGTTTTGTCCTTTTTATTACTCTCAATGTGCACTTCTCTTTCTACCAATGCTAGGTGCAACTGCCTCAAAGATCCCTCCAAACAACCCCAACACCTTACAAGACTTCACCTCTTCCATCATCACCACCTACTCCTCTCCCATCAACACCAATAACCCCACTCTGTCTACTAACCCATATGTCATCAGCTACGATGTGTCTGACAACTCGGTGCCCCCTAACAAAGCCATCACGCAGCGTAGGCGCGTCATTGTGGTGTGCAGCGGCTCTGACTTTATTTGTCCGCCTGCTGAAGATGGTTCCCTAACCTGCAGTTATGAAGGAGTATGCGGTACAGGGCTGACTGCTACAGCTTCCACTGCAGGTACTGTTGGAGCCAGGAGCTCTGCCTCCTCTTTCAGCATCAATTCAGCTGCTTCCTCTACCACCACCACCACATCCGCAAATGTGACGGCTCCACCTGTAATCCCCACCCTAATGTTGGTAGGACCTGCCTCTATCAGCATCCCAGCAGGTACCTTGTACAGCAAGTGCCAGCCTGGCATCATCTCCAACTGTGACCAGGGCGCCATTGCCACTGCAGTGACTTCCGGAGATATGAACAATCAGATCATGGCGTGTGCAGCTAATGCAACCGCTCAAGGGCTCACCAACCTGAACCCCTATGCCTCTGTCGGATTGTACTACTGTGGCATCAGCACCAACCAGTCGGCCACTTATAACATCATCTACTCAGTCACCAGTAGCAATGGAGTGGTGGTGACTGCCAGCCGCATGGTACAGGTTTATTCAGTCTGTGAGGTTGGAACCACCCAGTGTTCTGACGGAAGCTGTACGGAAGCAGCAGGTACAATTAGGGTTTGTGAGAACCCTAATCTCATGAAGTGGAGCATGGCATGGCATGCATGCAACTGCTAATCGTTCATGAGATGTGATGATTGTAAAGGTAGAGTTTGCCATGTAGGTGATGTTTGAAACTCGGTTTAGTGTTTCTATGCATGGTTCCGAGGTAAAACCTTTTCCAGAGCTTAATCTCAGATAACAGATGACATCTTCTTGACGTCCATGTGATGATGTATCGTCTATCTGAAATTGCCGTTCATGAGTACTTGTTGATATCATAAATGTCGAAACTTCTTCATGATCCTCCCTCTCTCAGTGTGCGCCCCTACAACAACCACATCAGCCACAGCCACTTCGGCATCATCAGGGGCCCAAGCCGCATCCTCATCTACATTCAGTGCCACGACTAACACACCGCCTTCTCTGACGCTCATCACTACAAACGTGATTGGCCCCAGTGTCCAAGTTCCTCGGGTGAGTCCTGTCTCTGACACTCATCACTACAAACGTGATTGGCCCCAGTGTCCAAGTTCCTCGGGTGAGTCCTGTCTCTGACACTCATCACTACAAACGTGATTGGCTCCAGTGTCCTAGTTCCTCGGGTGAGTCCTGCACGGCAGGAGCTGCAGCAGTCCAAGTTCAAAAAAAGCATGCTTCACTTTTTTGTGTGAATCCAAATCTCTTGGTTTAAAACCAATGATGATGGTCACTCCTCAACTAGTGCCGCCACTGCCTCTGAACTGTGGAGTTCTGGTAGAGTTTCTAGTGAACTGCATGTTGCTCTTGCATCTTGCTCATTGCCAATGACAGACGAGTCTCACGCGGTACAGTTTGTATGAATGTATGAAGGGCACTCCATACCTGATGTGCAAGTCCGGGGTTGTTGCCACTGCCACTGCTCCTTGTGAGCCTGGAGTGATAGCCTCTGATGCCCAAGATGGAGCTGCCATACAAAGCAATGTGAGTGCCAACTCCTGATACTTCATACATCTGTCAGGCTTTCATAACAGGGAGTATCGCTGTGTATGCTACAGCTGTCATAGGCTTGCAGTGAGCTCCGTAACCACATCCCATATCGTCTTCACAGGTTCTGCTTTGTCCCCCCACCAATTGTCAGTCATATGGTTGTAGTGGCAACCATGTGGGTGAGAAGGAGGTGACTGCATGTGGTATCGACACCTCCTCTAACTCGACCGCCATCGGCAACATCTTCATTCTCACGTACTTTGTGTACAACAGCCTGGGACTCAACGCCACTGTGTCCCGAACCATCACTGTCGTGAGCCCCTGCCCGGCTGACAAGCCTAACCTATGCAGTGGTGGACAATGCTCTTCCACTTCATGCAGCACTCTCTCCTCTCTCCAAAACTTTCCAGAAGTCGCCAACCCTCCCAGCTCCACAACAATTATTACCCTCCTCCCCTCCTCCAGGACTAACTTCTCATCCCTGATAAACATCCATCACGGCAATACCAATAGTAATCAGACTGTGTTCCTGGTATACAATCAGGCAGCTCCCTTCTCCCTTCTGCCATGCGCCTCTGCATTCAGCCTCTCTGCACAAGTGACCTGTGCCGCTGCTGCAGTCAAAATGTATGCGAACGGAACCCTTCAGGATGCCTCTGTAGGGATCCAAGTCAACGACATCTCCACAAATGTCACCACCCTGTAAGTCGCCACTGAAATGCCAAGAGTGTACTTAGTCCTCTTTTTCGGGGACAGCAAGCTTGTATGATGTCTTCTGTACAAAAAATCAGGAAGTGCACCAGCTGCCCCCCCCCCCCCCCTTAGAATGCTGTACTATTGATTGGACTCTTGCAAATTTGATTCCCTCCACTTGCTGCCAGCACCAACGATCCCAGGGCATGATTTCTGATGACTAGTACTCCCATGTCACATGCAACATGTCTCACATGAGCTCCCCTCATATGCTCACAACTCCTCGTACTTTCATACACCATTTCTCTTACATTAGCCTCCCTCAAAGCTCGCTTCTCATCATACTCTCATACACTGGTCTAACATCAGCCCATCCCCTCATTTGCTCTACTCAGTTGTAGCGCCTCCAGTTTGACCCTCGGCCTTTGCCTCCCTGGGGTTTACACACTCTCTTACAGCACCTCTAATAGTGATGATGTGGCATACCTCCATGTGCATGTGGAGCGCCTGATGTACTCAGCATTCAATTACACCTTCCTCAGTTTCAATAGGTGAGGGTTTAACCTGTGGGTTAATGGCGGGTGTGTCTAGCCTGAACTCGACAAAGCACATTGGCTGTAATGATTACCATGATCCCTTAAAGTTTCATTGTTCTTTGGTTTAGCCTTGGGGACAGTTTCAAGGCATCATGGGTTACAAACAAAATGAGACTAAAGTTTGTATTCTTATTATGGCAAAGCAGTGAAATTCATTTCAGTGAAATTGATGAAACCTTTGAACAACGAGCTAGCAACTGTCTCTAATGGCATTTCTTAGAATTTTTTCTTTCCACTGCAGCACCAGCATCACAGCCTCTCAGTCCTTCATCAAACTCCTTCAAGACAATCAGACTGCACTCATGGACCTGGCCATGACCCAGTTGCCGTCTTTTGGAGTGAGCTCATCATCTGTCCGCAGCGTTGCATTGCTCAGCATTAAATTGTTTGTATCAAGCGGTGACACCAGCAATGCAACCGAGACATGCTTTATCAGCATTATGTACAACGTGACTCTGGTAAGACATGCTTAATCAGCATCATGTACAACGTGACTCTGTAAGACAAGATTAATCAGCATTATGTAGAACGTGACTCTGGTAAGACATGCTTAATCAGCATTATGTACAACGTGACTCTGGTAAGACATGCTTAATCAGCATTATGTACAACGTGACTCTGGTAAGACATGCTTAATCAGCATCATGTACAACGTGACTCAGGTAAGACATGATTAATTAGCATTATGTACAACGTGACTCTGGTAAGACGCTGTCTCTTTCATTCGAGTGTCTTGACCTCGTATTTGTGATGAATATTCGCTAATGTGTGCGGCTGTTGGGCTGTACTTGATGGACCATTAAGCGGCTGTCGGGCTGTACTTGATGGACCATTAAGCGGCTGTTGGGCTGTACTTGATGGACCATTAAGCTGTGCAACCTTCAGAGGACCTTGCTTATTCTGTGATATTGATGATGGTAGCATAGCTGGCTGTCCTCCATCCTCTCCGTTTTTGGCGAGTGGACTCCTTACAATAAGAGGCTTTTTATTTGTTCTGACCTTTCTATACTTCCTCTCTTGTGCCCATCTAGGGTTCATCGGCCTTGTTGACACTCCCCTCCAGCATCTCCACCTTGCTGCAAGTGCCTGCTCCTGGTGCTGCTGGGCGACGTCGCATGCTGACGCCACTAGGCGAAGCCCTCACGGTGGAAGCAGACAGAACTCTGTTGTTGGAAGGAGAAGCTGGTGTATCTTGGAGTCAGCGGCGCTCCGGACTGATAAAATTGCTCCAGGGCTTGATATCCAGCTTTCAACATGTCAGGTGCTGGATGAATTTGACAAGGGGAGGCACTGACTCTGCTTGGGGCTTGATCTGTCACGAAGGCTTTGGATCTGAGGGGTCTCCTCTGAGTCCTCTCCACTCTCCTCAGGTTGCGGCGGAGAGCCCTACGCAGCAAGAAAGTGTGGGAAGCGAAGACGGAGTCCAAAATTTCAAACGGAGAAAGCAGAGTAGGCACCCTTCAGTTGGTGCCTCTCCTGCTGGTGCCATGGCATTTGTACAACAAGCTGTACTGGGGCAGGACAAATTCCTGCGCTCCACTCTGAGTCCGTCTCTGCTTCCTCTGATGGAATTCATGGTGGAGCTGCTCGGCGGCACATGTGTACAACAGCGGTACAGAACTGCACCTTCTCCTGAGCTGAGATCTCCTGACAGTATTGCTGTAGGTAGCAAGGACAGTGCTGACCATGAAGTCCTGTCTGATCGGGTGGTTTTGTGGTGTGAGGACTTTCTTGTCAGTCAGGACACTGAGGATGTAGCCTTCCCCTCTGAGGTCAATGAATATGGAAGCGTCGGTCCCCATGACATCATCCCCACCATGCGCCGGCTATTGACTGCCTCTTCTGACAATAGCAGCAGCTGTGTACTGCCAGGAGATGGCCTGTCCTCAGCCACTGCCCCGCCTGGTGCTGGAGGGATTGGGAACGCCACTGCTAGTGGCGCTGCAGGCGGCGCCATCGTATCCTCTTCTGAACCGTCTGTGATTTGCGGTAGCGGGACAACATCTGTGGACAGCATTCTGATGGCTGCTATCAGTGGGGGGCTCACTAGCATAGGCCAGGCCATGTCAGCTATACAGGTGAGGTAAACCCTAAACCCTAAAGCAGTGAGACAGCAGGTAAATGTAATGGGAGGGCAGCCTATTATGTCCATAAGTTTGTGATTCTGGATGCAAGGTGTAGGAAGTAGTAGTAGTCACAGCATGTGCCCTTCCAGCTTTATAATGCCAAGCAGATCCAGCTTTATAATACCAAGCGGATCCTGCTTATAATGCTAAGCGGATCCTGCGTACTTACTTCAAATTTGAGACCTTTATTTTGCTGTCTCCCTGTGATTCCGTATCTTCATCGCCACCTTCTTAACACCGTCACCACCTTCACTCTTCAGGCATCTGAGTCCGACATGAGCACCATTATCACTAACCTGGTCAGCACATTTGACCAGTACGATCAGAACGCTCAGGCTGCCTTCCAGGCAATGCTGGCCGAGACTCAATCTTCGAATGCCACCATCAGCCATCAACTTCAAACTCTGTCTAACCTTCTGCAGTCAACAATTCAGCTACAGACACAGAACCAGGCAACCATGTCCAACACCACCATCCAACTCTTGAATGCAGGCCTGCTGACTTTGAACGCTACAATTAACTTCACGTTGACGTCTACCACTGCCGTACTGCAAGGCTTAGGCCTTAATCAAGAGTAAGAGCACACCTTAGTATGGTTTTCTATAAGAATCAAGGCCAGAGACAGGTTTAGTGAAGTAGAAGCCTCTGTACGCATGGCCTACCCTCAAACCAATGAGCCTCTCCAAAAAAATTAAATGATTCACTCTTTTTCTCTTGTTTGTGTGAAGGAAAGATATGGAGGCATATGCAGATTGCATATCGAAGCATGGCAGAAATCCTATGATGTTCTTCTCCATTTTCAAGTACACCTCTCCTTCCTCTGCCACCAGTAACATGTCAGATGTAGCCTCACAAATGTCAGTTCCCAATAGAAGGTGAGCTGTGGCATTTGTTGCTGTTTTATATTGTACTGGATTTCGAACAAAACAGGATGATGGACTTGCAAGAAACTGGTTATTCTCTAGGAAGAGTTTTTATTCACAGCAGGAAGTCTCTCGTAGTTTTTCAAATCTCCAGCTGGAGGATCGGTGAATACAAGTGTTTTTTCACCACGTGATGAATCCCTTGGTCTCTTGCAATCCCTATCTCATCAAACTCCCTGCTGTGACCTGCTGTGACCTGCTGGCCTTCAACTTATTACTCACTGGGATTATGCTCCCAGCTGTGACCTGCTGGCCTTCAACTTATTACTCACTGGGATTATGCAGGTACCTAAGCCAGTCAAGCCAGTCAGGCTCTGCAGCTGGAATCCCACTACCTGACAGTAGCAACACATCTTCTTTTGGCGGGTATCCTGTCCTCTCGGCACTCACCAAGTTCCAGTACAACTTATATGATGTAAGTGTACTTCTTTTTTCATGGACCTATGAGTATACTTAAAGCTGTGGATCCAGTGGACTAGCTCGCTAATATGATTGGAGGGTTTGAATCTTCACACATTGATGCAAGATTTCTGACGTCATAAGTACAATTACATCCTTGCTTGTACTTTGGAATGTGTGTGTTTACGTGTTTGCAAGACCTGACATACTCTTGTGTGTTTGTAGACCTGGAATACAGACCTCAAGAGATGCATTGACTCCAGCTGTCACAACCTCATGCTTGGGGGGCTCTTCTTGCATACAGTGTGGTACAGAAGGGAGGAAGCGCCTGAGGTGAGCAGGGCTGTTCACAGATCCACTCTAATATTGGTACCTCTTTTTACATACTCTGATACAAGTAACTTTCAGATATATCCACTGTATATCAGGCTTGTCTTGTGCACCTTCACATGTCCAAATATTCCTCAAAATTTCAGATCTTTGGTGACATTGGAGGATCAGCTCTGTGTCGGCACTCCTCCTTCTCCCATTTGATAGCGGCGTGCAATGTGAATGACACAAAGCTGTTTGCAACCACGACTGATCTTGGGGGTATCGGGAATGATGCGGTCTTCAACAGGTATGTTTATGGGATTATTTTGCCTGTGGTTGTTTTTGTGGTGGAGGGTCTCCTTGCTAACCCTGGTAGTATGTTTCTCTCCCGTATTCCAGGAAGCAATTTACATTTGAGAGGTTCAAATTGCCCTTGTTGTTTCAGCATGTCACTCAGCAAGTCAGGTCCATAAGATAACTCCATTTGTTGTACATTCTTTGCCCCAGTTTTTGTGCCTGTCGCAGCCCTGATCATTTCAGCGCTCTTGTCCCTTGATTTGCAGTGAATCTGTCCTGTACAACTCGGTTCTGGTGGCCTCTGATTATTACAACACAAGTGTGAATTCCAGTGAATACAGTCAGAACACGGGTGTCCCATACGGCTTCTTCTACTACCCTTTGGAAGGTGGGATCTGCAATATTTCTTTTCCTGCTGAAAAAGAGACTTTGCTGCTAGGGTGTGATCTTAGCTTTCCATGATTGAATGAGTCTTGATGTCATGACTAAAAGAATTTCATATAGTGTGCTTAGAAGAACTCTAACACACTGCTAAGAACTGCAAAGTGTTTGCGCCTCCGATTCTCGTTACCAGGTCTTACTGTACTCCCTAATACTCCTGCATGTTGTTGTTGGACTGTGCTGGCAGGCTACGATGACGGATACCCAGTGCTATTCGACACACACATCAGTGAGGAGCGAATGGTGGAGCTACTCACATACCTTCAGGATGGTGGGCTGCTGAGCTCTCAGCTCACTAAGTCCATGACCATGGAGGTGAGCAGATAGCATGCCACTGGCACTAATACAGGCATCAATCCTGTTTTTATTGTATGCAAGCTCGGCAAATGGAAGGCTTTGTGCATTACGTCTGTATTCTACCCTTTTTGCCCTGACGCTCTGATAGCTCTGACGCTCTGACGCTCTGACATATCAGGTCTTTTTATTTTCAACCCTGTACTTGTTTGGTCAAACGTTTTTTATTTTCTTCTGTGCAGGCAGCTGCTTATAACCCGGAGGCTGTTGTTTTCAGCTATGTCACAGCTAAATTTAATTGGCTGGACAGCGGTGTGATCAGCATGACAATTGATGTTGCAGTGAGTTGAATCCCTCATATTCATATACCCTACAGAATAAAGCATTCAGGTAAAACCCGCGCTGCAAGGAAATAGATTCCAGCATCAAAAATTCCGTAAAGAACACGAAGAAGTTACATAAGTTTGCATCTAGATCTAGATCCGTCTAGGCTGCTTGTACTAGGTACATTATTAAAGCCATGATTTGCCTCTGCTCCTTGCTAGCTAATAACTTCTTCTCTCCTTCATCTAGATCTAGATCCGTCTAGGCTGCTTGTACTAGGTACATTATTAAAGCCATGATTCGTCTCTGCTCCTTGCTAGCTAATAACTTCTACTCTCCTTCATCTAGATCTAGATCCGTCTAAGCTGCTTGTACTAGGTACATTATTAAAGCCATGATTCGCCTCTGCTCCTTGCTAGCTAATAACTTCTTCTCTCCTTCAGCTTAACAGCAGCAGTGGGAATGCAAGTAGAGTTTGATCATGTACGAACCTTGTACCTCCTGTACTCAGGCATTACCCGCCGTGGAGTATGGCTCTAGTGTCAGACAGTGGCATGCCCGGCAGATGATCCCGGACTTCCTACTTATCAGCCTTGTCGTTCTGTATGTGTTGTTCACAAGCATGGATATATACCACTCCATGAAGATGGCTAGAAAACTGTACAGGGTCAAGAAGAGGAGCTCAAGAGTCTTTCCTTATGGACCAAGCTCTGGGATGACAGATGCAAGTGAGGAAAATGAAGGAATGGAGGGTCAGGAAGAAGAGGAGGAGAAGGAGGGGGTAGATGAGGATGCCACTGAAAAATACGATATCTTGAAGCGGTACAATGACGCTGCTAACAATGGCAAGGCAGCTCCAAGAGGTGCGCTCAAGAAGTCCAGGTCACGTGCTGCACGTGATGCTGTTACTGAGGCCGCTGGATTAGGGGCCTTCAGAGCTTCAGTTCGCTTGGGAAAGGCTGGCAGCATGAAGGTTCCTGATGTGCCTACTGGTGAGCCCCTCCCTTCTAGGTTGCGACCAGGGATCACAGCCTTGAAGAAGCCAAAAAAGAGTGTCCGCGTTATTTTCAGCAACGACTCCGCGTCCCCTCCTGAACATCAAGGTGTCAATGAGGATAGAGTAACTCACCATGGATCCTGCACAGATTATGAAACTCCTCCTGCTGCTGTCAACGCTCCTGATGCATCATCGGATAACGTTTCAGGGGGAGTTACCACGAAGGAATTTGTGTTGCCTAATCTCACACCCAGAATACAAACGCCTGCTGCTAAACAGCACCTTCTGGTACAGCAGTTAAGGGGTGAGAGAGTGAGCACAGGTGTGGACGCAGTGTCTGAGAATGTGGCCTTAGAAGGAAAGACTACCATTGTCTTGCCAACACTAACACCTCGGAGGGCTGGGCATGAGTGGAATTTCCACAGCATGCTACCTGAATTCACGCCAAGGAAGTCAAACGCTGCAATTGGCCGCATTGTACTGCCACCACTGACCCCCAGGGTGGTGCCCTCCGCTACAGAGGCTGAAGAGTGGAGGCACTATAATGCAAGTAGCGAGGCGCCTCCTGAGTTTGAGTCAGAACCACTAGCTTCCGCTGTAGCTGTGAAGGAGGAGAGGCCGTCAGCAGCACCTCTTATGATGGTGCGAGAAGAACAGCAGACATCCTTGAGTGCAGCAGGTCCCATAGGAGAAGGAGTCAAGTGGGAGGAAGATGAAACCTCTGGGGAAGATGAAGCAGAGCTGGAAGAGATCGACGCTGAGCTGGCAGAAGTTGCAAGGCGCACAAAGAGTGAGATGATGCAGAGGTTAAGAGTGACTCAGGGTAAGGCACCTGGTGGGGACGGAGCGGTTGAGTCAGAGGAGATGAGGGAGATAAGGCAGGACATGGAGCAGAAGGAGAAGAGGATGTGAGTGCTGGTTACATGAAAGTATGATGGCCGCCTTCGGGGTCCTGCCATGTTATCATCTACACGCAAATCTTCTATCATCTACACGCATAGATTGTACTTTCCATGTGCTGTCGGTTGTTTTGGGAGGGTTGTTAAAATATGTTTGTGTAGTTAAGAAGATTCATCGCCCAGTTCATGTTGCGGTGTGCGAGGAGAGGTTATGAGACATGGAAGTTGCTGCAGGCCCTAGGAAGATGTAGTCTGTTGTTAGTAGAGAGCTCAATAAGTCGCTATCTGACTTGATGTGACAGGGAGTTCCAGCAGAAGATCAAGAAGCAGAAGTATGAAGCCCGTGCCACACCTTTCTGGATGCTATGGGAGACAACGCTGTGTGCACTGATGCTGACCTGCATCGCCCTCTGGTTTCTGTACGCAATGCAGATTGTGAGAAGCAATGTCTTTGCCACAAGGTGAGGTTGGAAGAGCGGCGCCCTCAAGATTGCCCTATTGTACTTTCTAAGTAAACTTCCATGTAATACGCTCACATTATCCCACTCATGGCTCAGGTATCCTGGTCTCGCCATATATTCTGAGTGTTCCCTTTGGCTGCTCTTCTAATCAAGGAATTGCACTAAATCTCTATTGTTTTTATGCACCTTAGATTCCCAGTGTATGATGCGGATGCCTTCTCGCCTGCTCGATACCTCCTGCCTACTCGCACAAATATTTACCCCAATGGCACTGAGGCTGTGCTCCCCTCTATCCTCCTTGGCGGGTCCCCCGGGAGGTGGCGGCTGCAAGAGGATATGAGCGGCATGGAGGGAATGGCCAGCATGCTCCGTTGCATGGACCGGATGTACAGTACTTACGTGAGTAAAGGCATGAGAGACCTGACATGAAGTAATTCAGTAAAAGATCTTACAGCAGTGTGATTGTGAAGGAATACACGGTAAGAATACTTGCTATCATCATCATTATCCTCTCTCCTCCATCTTCACAAAGCAGATTTCTATATTGTGTACTTGTGTACTGCAGGCCCTGTACTACATGCTGCAAGGAGTCATCCTGATTGGCCTCATGATTCGCTTGGTGATGTACCTCAGCTTCCAGAAGAGGCTGTCTGTACTTGGCGGTACACTGGTGAGGGTATTGTTCAGGATGCAGAGCATCTTTCTGCGATTGAGAATGTGTGCACTGCATCCTTTTGTAGTGTAGCCCTAAACCCTAAACCCGCAGTGCCTCCTTACTGTTGCATCTGTACTTAAACAGTATGCCTCTGTAAAAATGCAGGTGCATCTAATGCCTGATCTGTGCCACTACATGCTGGTAGTGGTTGTAATATGCAGCATGTTGGCTGTGCTGTGCTGCGTCATGTTTGGATACAAGTACGTGGTTCCCCAATAAACTAGCTACACAAAGCTTGAGGCTTGACCTGTTAGCATTTACTCAACTGTACAGTACGAGGATCATGATCTACTTACAGGGATCATGATCTACTTACTTCATCATAATGTTGTCTCAACATGTGCTTTCTGTCAACGTCACAGGATTCTTGAAGTGTCGACTATGAGCCAATCCATTTACTCAATGATCAAATACTTTGTTTTTGGCGATGATTCGGGTATATACGCTGTGAGTCATTCAGATGTGTGAACATGTGTCTTCCATATGAGGATCAAGATTGAAAGTATCCTGTAGCAGAGTGTATGGCCAGTTTCCTAGAGTGTAAAGATGTAAACAACAACACAGTGTCAGTGTTACACTTATCTAATGCTGAGCAATTAGAACGTTAACAAAAATGAGATTCGGCTGCTGAAGATGATCTGAACAAGCTGAACTTGTCATACTTGTCATGCTCTCTTTTGACAGAGAAGTGCCAGTTTCCTAGATTTCTGTTAAAAGTATTGCAATTTCTCTCTAACTATTCCCCACACTATTGCACACTACCCCTTTACAAGCACTGTCATAGATCCTATTAGGTACAAAAGCATTTCATTGTTTATATCTTTTTGTCTTGAACCCAGTACCTCCTCTTCTCCTCTTTCCAGAACTTCACTGATCCTTCGACCAAGATTAGCACCATGGAAGCCGTACTTGCTGTCTTGTTCCACTCCCTGGGTGGCATGCTTCTGTCTCTGGTGCTCAAGAACTATCTGGCAGCCTACATCATCATTCATTACGTGTGTGTCAATGCTTATGCCAGACATTTCCCTGGGGTTCCACAGGTGAGAGTGTGCTGCATTGAATGGATGGCTTATAGGCATGAACAGGGTTGCTGTGATCATGCTGTGATGCATGTATCATGGTCTCTTTTCCTCAGACCTGTAGAGAGTTACTTTCTTCTCGTCACTGTTGTGTTCTGTGCTGCAAACCTTTTCAGGACTTGCACCAATTGGTTGCATGGCAGTACCAGAAATGGGTTCGCAAGGCTCCATCCAATCGGCACATTGATAAGGTCATGGACAAGGTGAGGCTGTGATGATACACCGGGGATCTGATCAGGCCCTTCCCATGTGATTAGTGATGTAATATGTACCTTACATACTCCAAGTTGAAAGCAATATAGACAGTGCTGTATTCGTCCTGTCATCAAGTGTTATTTTGTTTCCATATGTTTGCTCTATTGTTGGCTGTCATCATAGTCCATCACACATCCTCATTTGTTGTCACGCTTTTTGGAAATGCTTTTCATGCAACTAGGCTCTGGAGGAGGAGAAAGAGAGCATGCTGGGGCTCATCAAGCGCCTGGCCAGTCATGCGGTGGTGTCCACTGCAGCTTCGATTGCTGTTAGGAGGGAGGTGGAGGGTGGGGTGCTGGCACCCATGGTGAGTAGACTGTTGAGCAGGACAGGCTTGATGGTGGAGGGATCGGCTGGAGGTCGCGGGGAAGGTGGTCGTGAGAAAAGTTTTGTGAAGAGAAGCCGTGAGAAGAGCTTGCTTGAGAGGAGGAGCTACGGTCTTGCTTCCAGAGTGAGCTGCATGAATATTCACATTACCCTCCTTCCCGTAGAGCACCTGCACTCCTGCCTACAGTGGTTACTTTTACTCTTCTGTGTCAAATTACTTCAATTTCTCACAGCCTTGGAGCTTTCTTACTGTGTTCTGCATCCTTTGGACATTTGTTGTAGTACGCTGCAAAACTGAATGTTTATTGGCATTTGTTACAAGGCCTGACCTGCATCTGTTACTGTGCTCTCATCAGGTGCAGTCAGTGAGTCCTGCCACAAAATCAGTCACAGGACTAGATGAAATTCTGAGGACTGCCTCAAAGGCAATTAATCTTGGCCCTGGAGCAAAGTCTATGGGCTCAGGGACCAGCTTTGTTGGCAAGGTCAGCCAGGGGGACAGGGATTTTGAGCTTGCAGTTACAGCCAGAGGAGGTGTAGAGGGTAGCCGAGTAAGCAGGATGAACATGTCCATGACCATGAAATCTGCTCTGATTGGCCTTGGGCAAGATAATGACCTGAAGCCTGGCGCACTTGGACTGCCTACTAACAAGATCCGCAGGCCAGATTCTGCCTATCGCTCTCTCAACTCGGTGGTTCCTGCTGACTCCTATGAAGCAGGAGGAAAGGTGACGGGGCTGAGCTTCAATGAGTACTTGGTGTGTTAAGGGTAGAGTTGCTCTACAAAGGAAGGCATAGGGAAGCTTGTCATTGACTAAGGATGCATTGAAATGTAGGTCCATGAACTGATAATGTTGATCATCTCAGTGTTTTGTAATTGACCTTTCTTGTTCTTCTTACCTTTCAGGCTGAGGATGAGGCTGCTCTAGTGAGCCACAATCTGATGCTGAGGTTGGGGAAGGGTAAGTTTGTGGAAGATGAGGAAGATGGCAAGGGAAAGACTGGTGGCAAGGTGAGCCAAGAGAGTCGCAAGAGAGTCAGTGCTGCACCTAGGTCACGCAAGGTCAGCATGGTGGTGAATAAAGGTGCAAACCACCAGGCCTATGCAGCAGGAGGAGGTGATAAGAATCTTTCTCCTTCTGGAGGTATGGGGGCGGGCCCAAGGGTGGGAGAGGTTGAGGGTGATGGAGGAGATCCCATTGAGGAGGATCCAGAGCTGGCTGTGAAGGTGGCTCTGAAGCTGTTGGCTCAGCTGCAAAGTAATGGCTCATCAAGGTCCTCAGATCTCTCCCCAAGAGTGTCACCAAGAGCTTCGGCAGCCATGGATGATGGTAGTGATGATGTGGGGCAGCTGAAACAGGTCAGCAGCGGCAAGAAGATTCTTTGGTGTTCAAAGAAACAGAATATCTGCAGGATTACTTGATTGAAAGGATTGCTTGACACGCAACAACTCCTGAGTTCCTGCCATTGCTCTAAGACTTTCAAAAGTCACCTGCTGTCCACCTTCCTCCTCAGGCTGTGACAGTGCAGGGAGATCTCAGGGAGTACATTGGGCTTAGGAGCCTCACCAAGGTTACGGCCTCAGAGGACACCAAGATGACAGCCTCTACACTGTCCACACTTGGTAATACCGGAAGGGCAGTGCTCCAGGTTGTGATGGCGATGACAGATGGGATTGTGCTGATGGTTCAGGACTTGAAGGTACTCCTTTACTACTAGGGACTTGAAGGTACTCCTTTACTACTAGGGACCCGAAGGTACTCCTTTACTGCTAGGGACTTGAAGGTACTCCTTTACTACTAGGGACTTGAAGGTACTCCTTTACTACTAGGGACTTGAAGGTACTCCTTTACTACTAGGGGCTTGAAGGTCTGAGATGAGACAGCTTATATAGCGTCCAATTCAGTTCCTGTAGCCACTTCTGATTTAATGCAAAGTCTTCTGTGTCTTGCCTCCTCCATCCTGGTATGCCCTGTGTTTCTCTGTTGTAACATTAAGACCTCTCATCATGTTGCCTCATGCTCCTCTCAGAGTGCTGAAGCAACAGTTGCAGATATGCTGGTGGTGGTAGAGGTCAAGTTGCAACAAGCACTTCAACACCATCATGAGAAGGTAGCAGCAGCAGCAGCAGCAGCAGGCCTCCAAGCTGATGTAACCCCTGGTCACCTGACTGCTAGCGGCATGATGCACACGGCAAACATGCTGTCTCATGTTTCCCGCCCCCATCTCCCACCAATGTTTCCTTCAATCAAAGCCACAGGCACACGCCCTGACCTCCCGCCCCTCACAAACCCTGCTGTCACTGACCCTCCTGCTGTCCAGACACAACAAGGCAGCGACTCCCACCTCCATGCTCAAAGTGACATGTTCTCAAATGCAAATCAAGGCTTCCTTAATGCGACTCCTCCATACCACCTCAACCCTTCTGTGTCCACCAGGATTTTGACCAGGGCCTTCCTAGACAGGAGTGCTTCAAGATCTTCCACATCCACTACCACGCCATCATTTGAGACTTTTCAGGACTTGAACGGGGCTGCTACAGCTGGTGCTCCTAGTAAACCGCTATTCAACACACTGGACAATCTCATGCAAGAGCTACAGGAGGAGAGTAGGCTCGAGAATCAACTGCAAGCCGCGACAACAGTAGTCAGCAGCCTTGCTGCTACCGCACCTCCTGGTGCTGCTGCACCTCTTGGTACTGCTGCTGCTGCTGCAACTGCAACTGGCCGTGAGTCCATGCCGCTGCATAATGGTCAGAAGAGGGAGCCCTTCAGTGCCCTGGATGGGTTGACTGAGGAGCTCACTGCAGCTGCTGGGGCTGTACAAGCTGTACAAGCTGTACAAGGACCTGTATCTGTTGCAAGGCCAATACCTGCAGCTCTACATCCTGTTTCTATAAATAGTATTCCTTTTAACTTCAATCAGAATCAAGTCAGGCCTGGCAGGGAAGTAGGTCGCAACCCTGCTGCTGCTGCTGCAGCTGGCACAGATGATTCTTCTTCTGCTGCTGCTTCTGCTCCTATTCCAAGCCCTCGCACCCTGGCGGGCCTCATGGACTTCATTCAGTCCACTCCATTGCCTAACCCAGGAGTCGTGCGACTGCACACCGCAGCCTGGGTGGCTAGTAGAGAGGCTGCAGTCCGGTATCACCCAACAATACAGTATGATGATGAGCAGCCTGCTGTAGGCATCACAAGACCAGTAGTACCAGTAGTACCAGTAGCTGATCATGGAAAGTCTGAGCTCTTCCCACCATCAGCTGGAAACCTTGTGGAGCCACGATTTCCTGGACTCATTTCCTCTTTACCTGTTGAGCCACCTCTGAAGGAACCACTTGTTGTCCATACTTCACCCATCCCACCCTCTGCGCCCCGAACCCGTCCTTCTACAGCTCCCTTCAGATCTAACAGAGGCCTGTCATTTGGGCGTTCCAACTTCAACCTTTCGGGGCCACAGACTGTACAGGATGGCAAGGCTGATGTTATTGTGGCTACTCGTGAAGGGGGAGCTGCCTATGATCATAGACCTGGAAGTTCAGGCGTAGTGCAAGAAGAAAGGCAGTATGGTCTTCAGGCATTGAAAGAGCTCCTTGAGGAGGAGATGCACCAGCATACAGCTGGCTTGCCTTCAGCAATGACTGTTGATTTTAGAGAGGAGAACGAGTACCATCGTCCTGATCTGGAGCATCCCTACAATGGGGTTCTGGAGTATCCCTACAATGGGCTCTCAGCCAGCACTACTACTCATCATAGTAGTCAGCAAGAGGAGCTCAGCAATCCGACAGTGATGGATGCCTTCATCAAGGAGCTGATGTCCTTCCCCCTCCCCTCTCCCCCTTCTGCTGTACGCAGAGGGCGTAATTATGGTGATACTTAGGGCTCACGTAATGTTGTCATGGTGAACTGTGTTTTACTTAGGTAGGTGATGAATTTGATCCTAGTTAGAGTGCGGTGCACGTGGTCGTCGTGGAGGTGGTAGAAAATCGAAAATCAGTGCTCTGTAGTAGTGGGCGGATGGTTCTTTTCAGCGATGTGTTCGGCTAACTAGCAACACATTCATGTCATTCATCTGAAGTACAGCAAACATATGCTGAGTATTAATATTTTATATCGGTTGTAGTCTGTTTTTTGTCTACCTCAAAAGATATGTAAGCTTCTTAAGAGTCATAATTGAGGTAACAAAGGAGCTGGCAATAATGTCGTGAATTACAGGATTAATATATTTCAAAACTTGTCACAGTTATCACAGTAGTGCTTTCCTTTTCCAACGTGGATCACGCTTCAATTATGTTTTCATTCACAATAATTGAATGTCCTAGGTATTTTAGATTATCATTTTAACATATATTCTTGTAACTGAAAACAAAACGCCCCACGCACATTATGAGTTTCAGAACATTGAGCTTAACAAATCAAAGGAGTCCTTGCTGCTATTGCTGCTGCTTCATAGTCATGCCCATCATAGTCATGCCCCAAACATAATGAAAGTGCAGGTACTTTTTTCCTGGCTCCAAATGAAATCATTAAATCCAAATTGTTGCTGCCTTCTAGCAGACTTTTCCTGACAATTTTTTAGAAAACGCACAAGTGAGGCTTGATCCTCCATTATATGATATCATGAAGAACTATTGACAAACAGTGATAAGATGCAAAAAAGAGGCAGTGATTGAGGGCCTAGTAGCATTATCTTCCTTTCACTGCAACTAAACATAAGCCCCGCCCCACAATGCATAAGGAGGATAGTGCTGATAACATCAGCAGCAAATCAACACGTCTGCATTAGTATAGCTAGCCGCAACTAGACTGAGCTCATTTTGAATTCTAACACCTCATCATTCAAAAAGGGTGACAGTCCCAGCAGGCCATGATCCTGGAACTTGTGAAAGACAAAACGAGCACATCACTTTATTGATTCAAACATGATTAGCATGATGATATTTCCGTAATAACTGAAAGGACAATAGATCACAGACTGCAGGCGACATAGTAGCCTCTAGCATAAATACCACTACTAGCACCTTCTCAATTCCTTAATCAACACAAATCTTCAGTTATATCAGTCATGCACTCTCAAGATCATTAACTCCTTGATCATCCAAGATCATTAACTCCTTGATCATCCAAGATCATTTAGATCATTAACTCCTTGATCATCCAAGATCATTAACTCCTTGATCATCCAAGATCATTAACTCCTTGATCATCCAAGATCATTTAGATCATTAACTCCTTGATCATCCAAGATCATTAACTCCTTGATCATCCAAGAAATGTTGTCCCAATTGTATGCTATCTTCACTGCATACATCTGCATACAAAGCAGTGTCCACAATGGCTGCTGGCGGGAGCCTTAACAAGCTGAGAACACCTGAAACCTCCCCCAGTGCGGAGTCAGCAGAGGAGCACCAGAGCCTGGAGGCCCTTGTAGTGATGGGAGCAATAATAGTAACATTAGGAAGCTTGGGCCACTTAGGCGGCAGGTGCTCTCCCAGCTTCACCAACAGCCTCCTTGTTCCTGACAGCCTTGCAGCTGCTGTTGCAGCTGACTGCAGCCTTTTTCTGCAGCTTCCTAAATTGCTACCTAAACAGTGCGAGACGGAGACTGCTGCTGCTGCTCCTGCTTTATCCAAGGGGTGGTTGGAGACAGCTGTGAGGGCGGTACAAGGGGGATGGCTTGGATCCCAGACTTGAAAAATGCGAGGGCTGCTGACAGGGGATGATGATCCAGTGGTGTACCTGAAGCTGATATGATGGGGCTGCTATGTGGTGACAAGGATTCCTTTATGGGGATTGGAGATGAGGTCTGGCTTTCATCAAGGGACACCATTGAAAGCCAGGAGGGCCCAGTAGCAGCAGCAGCAGCAGCAGCATCCGGTGTGAAGCGGCCGTCCATTATGCTGCTCCTCAATCTTGAAGTCTCAAGGCTTCCCACTGCATCACCCTGTATGCTGTTATCCAGGCTGCTTTGGAACCTCAAAGCTGCATGGCCAAAGCCTCCTGAAGGGGCCCTACATGCTGTGCTACTGACTGAGGTCAAAGTCATCTCATGCTGTGCCACTGAGGTCAAAGTCATCGCATGCTGTGCTACTGAGGTCAAAGTCATCGCATGCTGTGCTACTGAGGTCAAAGTCATCGCATGCTGTGCTACTGAGGTCAAATTCATCGCATGCTGTGCTACTGAGGTCAAAGTCATCGCATGCTGTGCTACTGAGGTCAAAGCCATCGCATGCTGTGCTACTGAGGTCAAAGCCATCGCATGCTGTGCTACTGAGGTCAAAGCCATCGCATGCTGTGCTACTGAGGTCAAAGCAATCGCATGCTGTGCTACTGAGGTCAAAGCCATCGCATGCTGTGCTACTGAGGTCAAAGCCATCGCATGCTGTGCTACTGAGGTCAAAGCCATCGCATGCTGTGCTACTGAGGTCAAAGCAATCGCATGCTGTGCTACTGAGGTCAAAGCAATCGCATGCTGTGCTACCAATGCTCCAGATCCTCTGATGAACAGTTTCAAATTGAATTCCCAGCTGCTCAGACATCTTCACAGGCATCTCGTACACAACAGGCAAGCAAATCTGTAATTTCATAGACCAGTATGTCAGCAATTCTTTTCAGGCATCATTCTCTTTGAAGTCAGAAGTCAAATAATGTGTAGAGGATCTTAGCTTCAATCATGATGATCAAGATAATTCCTGGAGCTTCATGAACCCTGTCAATAAATTACCTTCATAAGTTTGGACTCCTCCAAAAGCTGCAAGATGCACGCCATCAGCAGCGCACATCGAAATTTGCCATGTTTGTGTAAAATAATGGCATACCCACCTTGACGGGCGGTGAGAACGAAATTTAAACGTTCACGCTTTCAAACCAACTCACGTGAAGCATAATACAACAGACAAAAATGATATAGTGCCAACAGGATACATTTACCACAAAATCAAACATATTAGTACATTATACATAACTGGCTTTGAGGTGTACCGCAAGCACCTCTCCGTCATAACGACGGTAATCGCTTTACTGCTTTGTCCCCAAACGAGGCTCATAAATGTAAAGAGCATTTAACAGAATTATTTCAAGTTTTCAGAGGTTACAATGAGGCCTGTTTGTTTCTTTCAAGCAAACCTTCTAAATCCGCACTCCAACCCAGAAATTCGGCTAAGGCTATGACAGCATCATCACTATATCCAAAATATACAGCATCACGATAATTGCTATCAGGGCTCTTGTATTTGAGGGATGCAGAGCCCATGTTTGTTCCAACAGCTTCAAGATTAATCAAGAAGCGCGGCACACGGCCCTGCACTTTGCCTGTAGAATATGAAAGTTTCGTCCAGATCACCAAGAGGGCAATGTGAAGATGTAGAGTTGTAATGTAGACGATTGCATTTTAAAACGCATACATAATATTTAAGTAAACCTAGCAATACCTGTATTTTCTGGAGCCCCGTGCTGAATAAACTCACCAATAAGTCCAGCAAAGGGATGCACGACCAAAGAAGTGCCCATGACTAAAAGTAGATCACATTTAGGGAAGTCTTCTCTCATCAGCGTTGAAAACCTGTTAGGGCCAGTAAGCAGATGAGATATTATTGCAATTCTGGTTCAAGGCTGACAGATCAAAAAGAATATTGTTCGAGAAATATGTACTGGCCTGGATGGAAGCATATGCCAATGCAGACATATCTTGGAGTTAATGCTTGAATACGCTGGCTTTGTAATGATGTAAATGACTGAGATTTCGTTTCGCAAAAGCTCATTGAAACTAACTGTTCATCCCTCACCTTCAACAGGCGGGTGGCAACCACGATTGAGCTGATAATGCTCACCTCTCAGGAAGATCTTCACCAAAAAACACTATGTTAGGCTTGACCAGGTTCTTGCACTTCTTGCAGTAACATAAAGAATCTGAATCAATAGCCTCCTTGAAGAATGTGATGGGATAACGAGCTCTGCAAGAAATACAGTGAACGCCTGTTGAAGATTTAGGAGAAGATTAAAATAGTGATGCTTAACATAAGAAGGTATTGCAAGTAGTGTAACTCAATCAACACAACATCATGCAAGCCCCCACACGAGGATCATGATTTATTCATTGCCAATTAGAGCATTTACAACATGTGCATCCATACAATAGCGTGAAGAAAATGAAGAGAGATCCAGTTGATTATTGCTTTTTGAATATGACAATGGTAAAAAGTTGGAACAAAGTGTGTATCAAAAAACATTTGATGCTAACCCAAAGAATCAATACCCGCCACCTTCTGAGGGCAATATGGGAAACTAGTAATGATGAAATGTCACAACTGCTGACAATGACTGATGAATTGATCTAAGCAGTCATAAGTGAAAAAAACTTGTTGATGTCCCTGAGAATTCACAAACCTAATCACAGCCTCACCATCAAAGTTCCCATGAGCAGCAACAAGGACATCCTGCCATAAAGGAACATAAGGGCATAACAGCACAAGAATTAAGATCAGATATTCCAAAATAAAGCAGCCAACAGAGAGATGATGCTCTAAAAGCCTTGGGCACAAATCTCAAGTGATGATGCTTTATAGGAATGTCAAGAGAATCTCTGATGATCATGACGTTGAGCATTTGCTCATCTGCCTAATGATCTTGTCATTAGGTTAGAAGTCCTGGCGCTTACATGAGGGTATAATAATAATGCTTTTTCACCTGATCTCCTGATCTTTTTGAAGAAGTACCCCATATCCGCCTGAATTCCTAGGCCTACATAATTCATAGGTCTACATAATTCCTAGGTCTACATTATTCATAGGTCTACATAATTCATAGGTCTACATAGTTAGTCTGTATGGGGAGCTGCTACTACTAACCTCTGGCAATCCAGCTTGAGTCTCAAGAGAGTCGATGTTCTGTGAGTAACACCTGAGCAACAGGCCCTTCTGATGTAGGAGACGTATGAAGTGGTGTGTAGGGGTGGGCGTGTACTGGCCAGGGAAGAGCTCCTTGGCTAGTTGGAAGAAGGGCTTTGGATTGGCCTGATAAAGAATTTGAGTGATATAACATGATGAGCATTGAGAGACAAGAGACATTATTTAAAATAGAAAAATAACGTACTAGTAATGCTCATAATGCTGCAACAATGTAATGAACATCCATTGCTGCACTTTCACAACACTGGTACGAAAGGAAGTTTACTGGCAAGTTATCTCCATATCTAGCTGACCTTGAAGAAGCCAATTTCAAAAATATCCTCAGGGCGCTTTAGGTTGTACTTCTGGAGATTGTCGTACAAGCCAGTTCCTTCAGATCCATTTGACACGACTTGATGTGAAGTATTGCTTCAAAGTAATGTAAAACCCTAAACCCTTAAGGATGATTCATCCTGCTACATGAGAATCTCCACATCATTCAACAATATGCAATTCTCATGTTTCCCTATTACCTGGAGTCCTAAAGTCTGGTATACCAGCTGACACGCTGATCCCTGCACCACACCTGTATACACAATGTACACCGCCACAACAAACTTTGTGTTAGATAAGATACCAAGCTGACATCCAAGAGAGCTTACAGAAACTGTCACCATCAGCAAATATAGTATGTGGATGATTCATCAGATTGGGCATGAAACTGAGGCTAGTGGCCGCATCAACAAACTGACTCTCAACAATGTTTAAACGCTCAGCTCCTTATATTTACAACATGCATCCTATGTCCTTCTTACAATGAACTGACATTACTATGATGTTTTTGGCATTTCCATCACTTATGTATTTTGCGACTCCTTCCAGATCAAAGGATGAGAGCACGGGCTCTTCAGGCAAGTGAGTTTCCTAATAGATGAAGAAAAGGAAAGGAACATCATCCTTTACACCCAATGCATTCAACTTTTACCTGTCATCAGAAGATTAGTGGACGGTGTCCAACACGATGGCTCTGCAGAAAAGCCACCATTATGCTTGATGAGGATTTACCTGAGGCTGAGTGGAGACAATATCACGTCTTGACGACTCAATTAACTTGGAGAGGAGATCTTGGACGCTAAGGTCACTGAAAAGATTGGACAGCTCATCGTTGTCACCATCTACCTCTAAGGAGCCATTAGTACTTTCATCCGCTCCTGCATTATTCATTTAAAGGCATACACCCCCAAATCTCAATTCTGATCTAAAATGAGGCTTTATCAGGATGGGAACACGCAAAAAATGCAGCTGCGTTCAAGCCGCTGGGAATTAGGTACATTTCGTCAAGTGTGAAGCAGATAGACTCGGTAGCAGTGTTGACATGTAGACTTGTAGTATCAGAAGTCATGATTGCTACTGCAACCACGAATAGCAGACGCCCTCATTATGGTTTACCCCAAAAAGTTCTTGATTGCAAGAATGGTCGTTTTACAAAAGGGTTTCGTAGAAGAGAAAAGCTCATAAAAAATGTATATCATGAAAGCTTTGAAACTATTCTTGCAGCTTTTGACGATGATTGTGACAAGTGAAACCCTTTGCAGGCCATCCCAGATTCTTTTGACGACTTTAAAACTTCTCGCATTAAAGTTGAGGTATATAATATTTTCATTTGTATTTATCTGCTCGAAGGAGTTTTTCAAACCCTACATTTAAATGCTTTGAAAACAATGCATATTGCTGTCTGCAGAATGTGACGATAATAACAAAGGATGGAAGGCTTGTATATATTCCAGGGGATAGTGGCAAACACGTAAAGGTAGGTATTCATTATCAAGATTAAGTAGCGGTCATCGTCAATAACTGAATGGCTGCTGCATAGAATAACTTGATGAAGTTCATTGATAATGAATACAATACGACATTTGTGGCTTGATGCTTGGCACTGCAGCCTCCGCCGGCTCTAGAGTACAGAATGCCAACATGGGAAGAACAAAAACTATGCATTGGGGCAAGCTTTATTGTAGCTGCCACAAACGGGCATGATCCTGCAAGACGAGTGAATCTGGAAGGTTTTTGCCAGAGCGTTGACTATCTTTCCGAATCCATTGAACAGACAGTTAAGCAACAGAGAGGAGAGATTCTGAGAGAAGAACGAGAATTAAAGAGGTGATAATATGGAGAATGACTGTAGTATTTGCATTACTCATTGATACATTACACCTTCAAGCAATAAGAAACACCCTGATGCTTCATGTAGTCTGATACAAGTCGTAGTGCTAATGTTTCCTGCTTGGTAGTTCTTTGTAAGCACTATAATCAAGCAGTATTCTGCAACAGTCGCAAATCTCAGATTATATCAATCCTAAATTCTGGAGACCTTTGATGTTTTACTTCAAAGTTTTCTCAATGCACTCTACTTCTAATTATCATGTATCTTGTCCAGCGGAGTTCATGAGGTTTTGAAGATTACAGTAGCAGTCCCATTCTTATGGGGTATCCCTCCCCAGCTTGATCCTCTTAAGTAAGGTCACACGATTAGTGTGTGCAGTATTCTATTATGCATGGTTGATTTATCCATCTGACAGTAAGCAATTGAGTCAAAGCTTCATGCAGCTCTTTTGAGTTTTGTTGTTCTAGAAACTAGTTCTCATACTCCTAAAATCAAATTAACTGTGACGCTGCAAGGATGCTTGTCTACTGACACTCCACTCAGCTTATTACGATTGCCTGCTTGCAGTGATGCCATTCTCCTTGGAGGTGGCGTCATCCATAGAATGTACCATCAATGGGTGCTCTCACATTAAATGTCAAATACTTATGTGATTTTCGTATGAAGTAGTTCGACGTTCATCTTTCAGACTGTCCATTCCAAACGAAGCGCACAAGCCTGCTTTTTGTCTTGCCCTGAAGTGTTTATGTTTGTAATGGTTCCAATGTCCAATGCCCAATCCTTGTAACCTGAACGACGTTTTTGGGGAAATTATGTCCCCCATGTATTTTAGTTGTTATGTACTACTTATGCGCATCGTTCACCTTGTCACGGTCTAACACTGCACCAGTGTAACGCTGCACTAGAACTAGGTTATGAGGTATGCTATCTCATGCATGGATGCTGTCACAGTGTAACACTGCACCGGTGTAACGCTGTGCTAGAACTAGGTTATGAGGCATGCTGCCTCACGCATGGATGCTGTCACAGTGTAACACTGCACCAGTGTAACGCTGCACTAGAACTAGCAGGTTATGAGGCATGCTACCTCACGCATGGATGCTGTCACAGTGTAACACTGCACCGGTGTAACGCTGTGCTAGAACTAGGTTATGAGGCATGCTGCCTCACGCATGGATGCTGTCACAGTGTAACACTCCACCGGTGTAACGCTGTGCTAGAACTAGGTCATGAGGCATGCTGCCTCACGCATGGATGCTGTCACAGTGTAACACTGCACCGGTGTAACGCTGTGCTAGAACTAGGTTATGAGGCATGCTACCTCACGCATGGATGCTGTCATGGTGTAACACTGCAACGGTGTAACACTGCGCTAGAACTAGGTTCTGAGGCATGCTACCTCACGCATGGATGCTGTCACAGTGTAACACTGCACCGGTGTAACGCTGTGCTAGAACTAGGTTATGAGGCATGCTGCCTCACTACTGTCATGTACACTGTGACAACCTTGCTTCCTTGTTAACTCTTTTTTATGCTCACTGCCTGAGCTACATTTGACGAGGAGAGAAACTTATTACAGAACAAAATGGCTTTGCAGAGAGGTTTTCTATCATTATGATGTGTAATCATCTGATCAAACCCTCCACTAGAGTGAATGCAATTTTTATTGAAAGGTTCATTTTTTACATGATAATTCCTGACAGTATTTTGACAGATGTAATGACAGAGGGTAAATACAAGGCAGGACAGATCATTATTTCAACCACTTAAGCACCTCAGACAAACAAATTTTCAGGAAGTGCAGGTAGTGGGAACAAGCTGCGGAAATTGGCTGACGCACCTAATGCAAAAACTGTACTGATGTAACTGATGTGCTTTACTAATGAATCCAATAAGCATACAGAAGCAAATCTTGACAATATTCATACATAAGCATATCCTCAAATCTGAACCAGAAGCAGAGACTGCCGGCGGGCGGTGTGCGACAAAGAGAGAGAAAGATTTACGAGAGAGAGCATCACAAAAATGCCCGTGTGCGATGTCGTAGGGTTGCCCTATGCCACACAGTTTTGTTGTTGTGAAGTAATGCTGAGGTATGACATCCCATCCAGTCTTCCATACTAACTAAAACGTAGGGAGTTGTGATGCCCCATCATCATCTGATGACTTGCACCTCCCCTTGAGCCATTGCCACTGCCACTGCTCTGGAACGAGGGCTGAAGTCCTCCTTGACCAAGGTACCCATTGCCACCCATATAAGCACGCCCCCCTGGAGGCTGAAGAAACATGGAACTTGGACCGAAGATTCCTTGTCCCTGCGAAGGGAATCTGTCATAATCTCCGCCTATTATGAAGCTGCCAGGCAAGTACCCAGGAGGCGGAGGTGAAGGGTACCCGCCGCCATAGGGGCTTCGAAACACGCCACTGCTTGGCATGCGGGGACGCAAATGGTTGTTCGACGAATCCACTTTTGACCTCTCCTGCCGCTGCCTCCACCTGGCAGCAAATGCCGCGGCCCAGCCTCCATATCGCGATACGTCTGAGTCAGCCTCTCCTCTTGGGACACAGCTGAACTCCTCTGCATACAGGGCCTGCCAAAATATCTCTGACCTTGACAAACTCCTGAGCTCCCCGCACACAGCAGATGTTGCTGCCAGGTCTCGTGCCTGCAAGATCAATATCAGGGATATGCAGGGATATGCAAGGTATCATATTTTTACAGCTGCCATGAACTTTCATGTAAAATGCAAACACATACACTCCACACTTTCATGTAAAATGCAAACACACACACTCCACACTTTCTTGTAAATCCACTCCACATAAAGTCCCTATCCATCTTGAGGAAAGGGTACGAAATCCCACACTGAGGTTTGAGAGCCTGAGAATGAAGAGACCACTAAGGTCTGTCAGTCTCCATTACACATACGTGCGCACCTTGAGTAAGCCCAAGATCTTATCCTTGACTTCCAGAGGCAATACTAAAAGGCTCACAGGAGAGGGCAAGCCAGCCTCCTGGAAAGTGCGGCTGAGGAGCCAAAGTGCAACCCCGTCTTTCAATTTCCTCCACAGCTCTGGCAGGGCCTTGAAACATGAAGGCTGTGATAATGCAGCATCTTGTATGGAGGCGAGGGTCTCTGATTGGACATGATAATTCTTTGCTGGATCAACCCGTGGCCCGATGGACACATATTGGGTTGTGTTGAGGTGAATAGTTTGAATGGTTGCCCTGCTGGAAGTCCTTATTAATGGGGTAGGTTGCTGTGTAGATAAGAGGGTAGCATGGATAGAGAGGAACGGTCCTATGCTGTGAGTCAAGATGCGAGCAGAGGGGAGGAGGGATGTGTTCTGTTCAAATGGCCAGTAGTACGTATGAGAGGTATGAGATGAGGTATGGGAGGTGCCACTGCTACCAGTCCCCTGGCTCTGTACAAGATCCTGCCCAATGGAAAGCGATACATACACACTCAAGGCTGAATTTTGTCTTGCTATGCCAGAATATCAACAAAAAAGAATACATGATGACACACATCAATGCTGAGAGACCACACCTGACTTCAATTCACACATCAATGCTGAGAGACCACACCTGACTTCAATTCTGATAATCTCTGTCACACAACATACTATCTAGACAACACCATTCAAAGACCAAGCTGCCAGATATTAACATATCGCAGCACTCGTAGAGTATGATTGCGCATGTATTTGTACCGCATGATGTGATGTTGTTAACCCATCAGTTCAACACAGGAGCTGCAGTGTTCGCACCTCGTTTCCAAGGGTCAGGAATCCAGTCTCTAACATGGCGGCATGCAGAGCCAGCAGGATCAAATTGTGAGGGTTGAGTTGATGCATTAGCCCTTTCATCCGAGGTGCCTGTCCCCCTAGTATACCGTTGTGTTCAATGCTTGATGCTTGGATCAACCTCTTCAAGTGCACTGGTAAGATATGCAAGTTTGTATTAAACATGCAGTCAGGAGCGTTGTCGAGGGATTCAGTCTCCGACACTGAAGGGCTGACATCTGAAGATTGTGTTGCAGCAAGTGCAGCGTTGGGAGATGAGGCACTAAACATAATTGAGCCAGGGGGAGATTGTGCTTTACATTGCATTGTTGCAGAAGAGCTCTGAGGGAAAGAATTCAATCTTGAACTGTTCTGCTCATCTGTCATCATCATCCTCCCTGATGCCTGTGGCATATGGAGATCAGTTATGGGGCTGATTTGTGTTTTATCTCCACATGTAGATGAAGATACTCCTGCAATACATCCAGAGTGAAAAACTGAGCTCCTGTTTTGAGGCACTGGGATCATCTTGTCAAGGCTTAAGAGCAGCATTCAGCATACAACAATTATCCATCATTGGGAGAAGTAAACATGACCTACGAGCTGCTAACATGATAGAAAGTTGGAAACATATGTCAAAAGGGAGGGGAATCATAGATATCAGACCTGCAGCTTGGTCAGCCTCTGCTGTTGTGTGCTTCACATCATCCGTCGCTCTGAGCCTCTTGCTTCCACATGCCTCAGGGTCAGTAGTGCTGGCATAAGTGCTTTTAGGAGTCGTGGTTGACATGTCAGATAATACCCATATCAAGTCACCTCCACAAATCCCCAAGGAACTTAGAGAGCATTTTCCTTCCCCGGAAAGAACATCCTGTATTCACACTGTCTTAGTTGAAGAGTACTGTATGACACTCAGTATCTACTGAATACAACTCACCTTCTTGTTAAGGCTGAGAGAGATAGCAGAAAGATCTGAAGTTATCTGTTTCAGCTTTGGAATCGACTCTACCATCACCGATTTCAGAGCTTCCAAGGAATCTGCAGCGCTGCATTCCAGCTATTTTACAGCAATTGAGTTGCAATTAGTCATTGTGAGAATGAAGCAGAATAAACATTTACGTTACGATATACCTTGTATGTATCAGCTGGCTCATTCTGGAGTTTGATACGAATCTTCATGACTCAAATGCGTACATCAGCAGTAGAAGCATATGTTTGCCCTAAAGCAATGTCGAGCCCTAACGAAGTGCATGAACCCTGAGCCCTACAAAGAATACATCAATTATCTATAACGTGACAAGTATTTGGAAGAGAAAATGGCAGTTTATGATGCTGATACTGATGAGTTTGAGGTCGAAGATGTCTGTGAAGAAAGCGAAGGAGAGGAGGAGCCATCGTGTTCTGTTTCTGGATCACTTTTAGACAATAGCTTAGGCATAGGGCGTGTATTTATTGTAAGCACGGCGCGGACAACTGGAGGACACCGTCCCTCATGCACATTTGAAGGCCAGTTGTACGAGGTTTGCGTATCTTCTAGTGGTGGTGAGACATGAAAAATTCTATATTTGACCAGGACGAAGTAATGATAAATAACTGTGATCCAAAGGCGCGTATCTACAGAAAGTTCTTCAGGGAGAAGAACCAGAGCCCTTGTCATTGTCCCTGAGATATGAGCCTCCTAGCCCTAAATTCTCAAGACTTCATCCAGCTCTGACTTCCTACAGGTACATACATGCTTATGTACACAAGAAGACAACCGTTATGTTCCTTCATACATTCGTGGCAGCGAATGCATATATCAAATAATTATCATTATTGCTTGTGATGTACATGATCCTTCAGCTCTTTAATTCCCCTCTGTTATCCTGGTAATATTTTAGGGTTAAACTGCTCCAAGGTGATCATTTCATTTACCTACATCGGGGCCTTCCCAAGGTAGAGTCGGACCACATTTTGACAAAACATTGTCGCTCTGTGCACAAGACATGCCCAGCTATTTCCCAGCTTGTCTTCAATAGGTGCCTTATGGGCACAGGGCTCTTCACACTAGGATTCATGACTTCCCAATTTGTAGAATCCATTGATCAACACTCTGTGCATATGCTCATTGTTCAGGTCTGCTTGGTCGATCGACAAGCTAGGTGTCTCAGCTGGGGACAGCTTCAGCTCATCATGAGGGACACGCAGCAGCTGAATGCTGTGCTTGCTGTGCTGCGACATGCTGATGTACAGCACAGGACAGTGTGGCCTCCTCAGGTCAGCATGTTATGGTTAGGAGCGGGGAACTCAGAATCCGCTCTAGGCACCTGGAGTGAGGAAGAGGACATGATCCAAGGATCAAACAGTGAGGTCCATGCTACCAATGAGGGTGGCCACAGATCCATTAGTAGCAGCTGGTGGACAAACCCTATCTGGCACTCAGCATCAGGTATAATGCACTGGAGAGTTCATGTTGATGATTGTATGTACTTCCGGATAATTTAGAATCAACATTCATCTTTGATTCAGGAGATAATTTGTAGGAAGTGCAGAATATGCAGAATGGTAACATGCAAGTGTCATGAAACTTCACGGCAAATGCGCCTTGCAGATCATAATGGTGTTGCTGTGATGAGTGTCCATATCTGCAAGTGTGCATTTGTGCCTATGGTATGCATGGAACATACGTGCAAACAACTGTTCCAGCATTTCTTGAGCAACCTTGAGCCTTCATAGAAGGTCTATGGTAGCATTTTTGTATTACTGTGATCATGTTTTCATTGACCACACTGTCTGTGCACTCTTTCTAGGACATAAATCAGAATGGTTGGCATTCCTCTCCCCAGCGACTATGCTTCTGGCGGTAGGCTCAGCAGTAGTAGTTAGCAGCATATTTTGGAGGTCTTATCATCGCGGGGGGCCATTGAGGGAGTAGAAACTAGTCGATTGGAATCGATCCATCATCATACATAGAATCTCGAGGACAATAGACTAAGCATAGACTTCGTAGGCGTGTAAAATCACTGTTTGTTGATTATTTCAGTTTCAAGTATGACGTCAACATGATGCATACAGCATATTAGCTGAAAGTTATCATCTTGCAATGCAGCAGATTATGAAGCACTTATGAGGAGATTGAATATGCAATAACGTCCTGATCGCAATTCGCATGGAACCCCATTTTTCACCATTTCACCTAAAAAGTCTGCAGATATCAAGAGATCTTGAGCCTGCGTACATAAATGCTAGTAGGTATGAATTCAAAGCATACTCATGGCAGAGCTGAGCTCAGTATGATGATAGGTTGTCCTAAGTTTAAGTGTCAAGGCACAGGCTGAGATTAACACATCCATTTGTTCTCATAATGCTCCAACTGAGATGCAGCTTGTTCATGCAGAGGCTTCCTTAGATACTATAATGCTTCGAAACTGCCAGCATGTCATGCGAGTACCCTACTAGTACATCATGCAAGCAATTACTAAATACAGCTGCATGCCATGTATGATCGTTCAGAGTGTGATAGCCCTCACATGAAAAAATATCTTCTGAGCTTAATCACGATTTATAATCACTGTCAGCAGGCAACAAGCCTCCGAAAGTCAACCTTCGAGCTTCATAAAATGTAGAGCCTGTTGCAGCAGCCTCCGTCTGCCAAATGTCACTATGGAAGGAGGACTCCTCATCATTGTTCCTGGAATACTGATGAAGTGTAGTGTTGCGCACAGCTTCCTCAGGCAGCATAGGCAACAAGAAACCGTTTTCACCACAAGCAGAGGAGGCTCCAGCACTAGAGCTGCAGGGCATTAGTGGTTGCTGACTATCAAGACAACCCTCTGCCGCTGCCTGGCCACCTGCTACCATATCAGTGGACAAAGCCGGATGCAAGCTGCTAATTGAATTGAGGAACTCAGGCCTTTTTCCCCACCTACCACTGCTAGCTCCCTCCAGGCCAACTAGTTGATCTTGTGCACTACTCTTCACTGTGTCAACAACACATCCAACCATATGCTCATCTTGAATTAATGTATTCCCAAACTGTTCTTTCAACCCAGAAGGAGGTAGTGCTCCTAATCTACTACTCCGCATGATGAGCCCCTCTTGATGGTGCTTTGTTATGGAGGCCCCACCCATCCGGCTGTAACTACCTCCTGCTCGTGCCAGCCGTTGCCCCATCAACCCTGTCTTAGTACGAGGTGAGCAATCCAAGGCACTCAGCACTGCCCCGATATCTGCAGCTGAAGGTGTGTCAATGTCCATGGCCCAGATGTCATCATCCTGCAGATCTAGATCCAAAGTAGTTAAGCTGGGAGGCTCTGGTCGAACAGCCGAGTCTGTTGGTTGAAGGATGGTCAGAGGACCAGGGTTCATAGTCTGGATCTCACCCTGTTCATTCTGTCCACTGAAAGTCAACGTGTTCTGTCGGTTGGGAGAGTGAATTGGATGCATCAACAGCAAAGGTGAATTAGGGTTTCCAGCTGCGTCCCTGTCTCCTCCTGCTGCAGGTGCAGACTGATGAAGAGATGTTGCTTCCCTGCCAGCTGCTTGTGCATAGTGCTGAGATGAGGTTGCCTCCTTTCCTGCTGCTCTTAGTGCATGCTGTTGGAAGTAGTTGGTATCTTCACTCACATACAGAGGGCCAGAAGCTTCATGAACCATCTGATACATCTGATGATGATGTTGATGATGATGGTTGCCGGTGCCTCCATCATCTCTGTTGTCCCAAGGAGGTCTTCTGTCTGCACTGTCTGCCAAGTGATCAGGGAGAGCTAGCTGCAACGGTTGAGCTGCTGTCAGCTCCTTGATTGTAGCTGACAGCTGTCCCGCTCTCAAGCCTGGACGCAAAAATAAGAAAGCATCCATATTTTGTAATCTTCCTTCTATCAACAACACAAATCACACCTTTGACTAAATTTGTGGCAGGATCAAGATTATAAGTAGAGTTGCAAGACATAACATCAGATGATGAGTAGAGTTGCAAGACATAGCATCAGATGATGAGTAGAGTTGCAAGACATAGCATCAGATGATGAGTAGAGTTGCAAGACATAGCATCAGATGATGAGTAGAGTTGCAAGACATAGCATCAGATGATGAGTAGAGTTGCAAGACATAACATCAGATGTCCCGAACTGTTCCACGGTCCAGAGGTTGATTTTGTAGTGTCAGAAACCCTAACCCTTCAGCACCAGCTAGTACTACTCCTGTATCTACTGCTCCAGCACTACTGTACTACCTGCTTCCCTGCGCTGCTCCCCCATCTGCTGCAATGACTCCCTCAGTCCCTGCAGTGCCTCCTGATGTTGAGACACCAAAGCAGTGAGCAATGCGGCATGACTCCCTCGGGCCTCAGCAGGTGCCACAATGGAAGCAACACTGCTGCTGCTGTACTGCTGCCGGCTGGCAGCAGACAAGCTGCTGGCTACTGGCAGTACAGTCTTTGATTCCTCCAACCCTGAGCCAGAAGTGCCATCTGATGTCCAGGCCTGAATAGCATGCTGGCCAGGCATGATATGGCTGAAGTGTGGAGCTGCTGCAGAGGACACGTGTAGAGAGCTACCCATTCCTGCCAGGCGCTGTAGGGAAGGCAAACAAGCCTCCATGCTAGAGACCCAGCTATGAACAAGTTTGACCACGTCTACAGCAGGACGCTGGGGTAGTCCCCCAGGGTTGTGAAGCACATAAGAATTAGGACGGCTTTGAATGCTAGATTGGGTCTTATGGCCTGCAGCTGCAGCACCAGCAGCCGCTAGGATTGCCTGCCCATCTATTGCATAAGGGTGAGCTGATGAAGTAAGAACGGAGCTAAGAAGTGTGTCCAGTGGTTGGTACTGCTCTAGGTCCTTACGGAGGTTTCTTAGCATCTCCAAGACACACGAAGGTTCCATAATGCCTTTCTTTTCATCTGTACTGTTTCCAGAGCTAGGGCTCATGGCAGAAGCCGCTTGTTGGCTGTCAGGGAGTGCACTCAGCTGGATGGGAGGGAGGAGGAGATGGGAAAGTGGGCCTGCCCCTTCACAGATATCAGAGAGAATAAGTGGCGATGGTGAAGTACTGTTGTCATGCTGTAATTTGGAGCGAGTACTGGAAACAGTAGAGGGATTGCATTCCACTGGAGCGAGATCATCTAGAAGGATCTGGAGATTTGGCTCCTAATGAAAATACAAGTAAGATATGAGCAATCATGAAGCAGGGCACAAGGCATGACAAGGTAGCATAATCTTGAGTAAGGGAGCCTTAACAGCTGATAAGAAAGTGTGGATTTGAAGGGTTAGATTAGTTTAGAGGGCTACTTACTCACATCCTTCAGAGGGATGTCAGCGGAATGAGCAGCTAGAAGCTGGGAAGGAGTTGGTCACTCACCAAAGTACTCCTGAGGCGCTGGTGTGTTGCTTTTAAAGAGTAGAATGACTCCTTGAAGAAGGATGCAGAAGCCTCCTCTTGCTTCTACGTTGGGCCAGAAAGCTTAATGGAGAGTCTATGAAGCTTTCACTGGAATCACAACAACATGCTGATAAATGATGATTCTGCAGTGATGACTAACTATATGTATTGAACAGCCATGAAGTGCACTCCATAATTCTGCTTAAGACTCCAGAGTTTTAGACTCAAAGATCAACATGCACAAAGCTGATCCATCATGGATCATCCATGACCTTGATTCATCACTAGTCCCACCTGGAGATTTGACGCCTGTGAGCTGATACCATAGAATGCATCCTTCTGCAGCCTCAAGTCGTCTAACGCCACAGCCCTCGCAGCTTCCATCAGCTCCATTGGAGTCTGAGGCAGGGACTGCTGCTGTGGCTGGTGCTTGTAGTGATCCTGTATCCATGGCAGCACATGTATTAGTGGTAGCAGTTACAGTTAAAGTGTAGGTACTGTGATATATTGCAATCACAACTCTTCATTATCAGCTAAGCATGGATGTCAACTGTTCATACCTTGATGATCTGAGTCTTGAAGTGCAGCTGGCGCGCATGTTCTGGTTCCAACTTCTGGTAGCTGCTCATCAAAGCAAGGCACGAGATATCAAGCAGCGTGCTGACCAACCTGGGGAAGACAGTATTGAAGTTGTAAAGCTGAGACATCAGAAGAAGATAAGTTGGTCACCTGACAACTACCATCATAAGTCTTAGCTGCAGCATGCAGCAAGTATATCAAAATTGTCGAAATCTAATCATAGAAATTACTGTAAAGAAAATAACTTGGAAAGTAGACATGTTGAAGTTGCCTATGTCTGGACTCTGGTTGTCTGAGACTGGGCCTAGTTAACAGCAAGTACTTAACAGTTGCATTGTTTTTTGTTTACCTGTATCCTGATGCAGATCGCAGCTGTGATGCTGTCGAAATGCTGTTGAAGTCGAGATGTCCTCTGTCTTTCAGACTTTTAAGCCAGTCAGAGATTCTCTGACAGAGTTGAGCGCGTTCAATAATCAGATGATACGACCTCTCCGAGTCAGTCTCAGCTTGGTGAATCATGATCAATCTCAGGCATGACATGCATGAATCTGAACGACATCTTTTGTATCTTAATCAATGTGTGTACTTTGCTGACGTGCATTGTGAAAGATACCTGATTAAATTCTTTGCCTTGGCTTGAATCATTTACAGGATAAAAGTTCTTGAATTCCTGAGGAGATTGAGAGTTCCATACTTTGATGAGATCATAACTCTGCTAGCTTTGTGGGCCATTTCAAACCTTGTGAGCTATTCCCTCCCCTATTATGTAGCTGTAGAGTTGATACAGAACATACTCCAACGTCCTAGAGCTTGGGCGGCGAAAAGAAAACTTGGTTATGTCCGTCCCAACAGCATTTTTTGAGGAGAGCCCAGCCAAGCCTAACAGGCACAAGTTTTGAAAGAGCTGTTGTTCTTCCAGAGTCCCTCCCTCATCAGAGAAGTTCTTATTCATAACTTGACGGGCAGCTGGTTAGTGTTCGAACGCTTGACACTTGCAAGCAAGATTCAGGTCAACAAGGTTCTGGAGCCAGTCTTTTTAAACGCCGAGCTTAATAATTATTAAATGATTATTGGAGCGGAGGTGAGGCTTGTTGGTTGTAGTAGGTTGTATAATCTTGCGCAATGCCATGTGACGCGACCTTCATTGCTCAATCTGCTGCCATCTTCTCGCGTCAGAAGACGCCCAAGCACTAGCGAGCTTCGAAGTTTCTAGCAGCAAGCCTTGTAAACAAACGTGTGTCCAAGCGTGAGCGAAGCGAACTTCGAGCTTAGAAGTAATTTGGAGGTGAGTGGAATTGAAGGCGCAATTGGGCATGAAGCTGTCCATGTTCTCGACAAGTTGGGGACATGATCTATGTTCTGTCTCGAATTGCAGGCCTGTCGACCTTCAAGACTACAGAGAAGCTGAACAGCAAAATCATATTGAGCTACAGACAGGTGAGCAGTGTATGGGGTTGGGCTGACGCATGGGGAGGCTGTGCCGTAGACACTGGATCCTTGAGGGTGCATGGGGTCGGACTGGCTGCATGGGGAGCTGTGCATGGGTATGGGGACTGTGCCGCTGCATGAGAGGCTGTGCAGAATAAGATTGTGCCGGATGTGTGGGGCTGTGCATGGGTGCTTTGTGGGGCGCAGAAGGATAGGCAGCGCATGTGGGCAGAGTATTACTGGGCGCATAATGGCTGGTGCAGTGCAATTGTTGTGATCACATGATTTTGTTTGCACAGGATGAATCAGAGATAAATGAATTTGCAGATCAATGAAGCTTTGCGAACAGGGCAGTCTACACGAGGGGATTTAAGGCGAGTTTTGTTGTCCATACTAAAAAAATATATTGTATTAATGCGAATAGCGTTCACTCAATATGGTTTATGCAGAGTTATCAAATATGATGTTGATGGCGAGTTAAGGAAGACGACAAGTACGGCGACAACGTTCACGGAGTTGGAGAGGGATTTAAGACGTGTCGATCTTACATTGCCAAATGATTTCTCTATATTTGTTGAGGTTGAGCCAGGACTATGGGAGTCTGCCATTTCTTGCGGAAATGTTATTCCATCAACGCCGACGCCGGTTTTGTCCATCAGAATAAGGCAGAAAACAAAGCTTGTTGGCGGTCAAGGTCAGATGCGAAAGTATGTAGGGCCTTGGGGATAAATTTGTTACATGTTCGAATATATCCTACACGCCGGAGCTGATGAAAAATGGACATTACATGTTGTAACAATGTTGGTCCTCATCCTGATTTTGATAGCTATGGCTGCACGCATAGCACGCACCTTTGGTGTGTTACAATTAGATTTGTACAAAGAGTTAGTATCTTTTTTGGAGAATGAGTTACTAGAATTTGTTGGCATCATCACATTGGGAGTGTCTATCATTGCATTTCCCTCTTGGGTCATTACTAAGATTATCAAAGTTGAGGCCGCATCGAACTGGTTGATGGACCATCTTCACAGAATGCCTCAGCTAATGCTGACGTGACTAGCATCTGGCGGCTAGAGATCCTACTACATGTTAAGGTTTACAAGTCTTTAAAAGACATCTAGTCTAGCTCAAGGCCAGACTTAGCCAAGTTATTCCATTAGGTTCATCACCTGACTGGCCCCTATTTTATAACAACAAAGCTAGACTTCAACCTATCCTTACAAGTAAGTCAACGTTCTACCTATAGGACATGAGTCTACTTCAGATTTCTAGTACGTAGGCATTGAAAATTTTCCAGAACATGTTCTACAGACTTTTAGAGGCTAAATTGGCACAAGTGTTATGTAAAGAGTACATCAGCTTAACACTCTGATATAATGTGCAAAATGTTGGATGCACAATCAGGCAACACTAAGACACATTCTTACTCCTCTAATATTGAATGTAATTTCTAGTAGCCGTTGTGATGTGACTGCACGGTCATGTTCACATTGCGCTTGCATGCAGTGCGGCCTGCCTACGACGTCGTGTCTCGTGTACGGACTTTTCCTCGTTCAGCCGTACATCAAGTCGCGTCTCTCTGACAGCGTAATAATAATAATTAAATCTTTTTTCTAACGATGTGAGTTCACGTACTTGTAATATGGCTACATCTGTAGAAGATAGCGCTTTACACCGGCTAATAAAAGAGAATTTGATGGGATCTGACCTTCTCTTAACAGCTTTTATCGCAGCAAGTCTTCATTATAAAAGGGCATCAGTGGCCCTTCCGTTTCCTTCTGATTTGTTTTGTGCTTCTAACAGCGAGAAGGACTTCTCAGCGTTACAATGTACAATAGACAATCTTCCTGCTCTAAGTGTCCTTGCACTATCCACTGCATGCCCACCACATTCGATGTCAAAACAATGCAATCACTTACTTAACTGGCTGCTTTTGCCCTCATCCAGGCGTCCACTCCGCTACCTGCAGATAAGTCCCGCTGAATTTGATAATCAGATCCATAGCTTCTATGGGAGCTCAACAAAGCTATGCTTTACACAAGCTCAACCTGCGCCCACCTACATCTTCCAGAACATGACAGAAAAGAGCGTCCCTTTTCATAATTCCTTGTTGGCCTTCCATGGCACATCATTTGAGCGGCTGCATTCTATCCTCAACACGGGTTTACAGCCCGCATCAGGCACCAGACTGCAGCGCAATGGGGCGGTACATGGTCAAGGCATCTATATGTCCACAGACTATGGCGTGGCCTTCAGCTTCTGCAACCCAGCCTCAGCATGGAAGGAATCTATGCTAGGATGTAAGTTGCGGGCTGTGCTAGTGTGTGAAGTGGAGTCAGATCAGGCGACAAGTGTGGCGCCTGATGGCCCAGAAGCAGAACATAGCAGGTATGAAAAAATTGTGGGAAAACATATCATGTATCCAGTCGTCTTTGTCTTCAGTCAATACAGGTTGTGCGACCAAAACCAGCTCCAAGCTTTATGTTACATTTCTTGTCATGCCAGGAATGTTGGCACCGTGGTTCCTTGCATGCCATAATCTTCATAGCCCCTCAAGCATGCCATAATCTTCATAGCCCCTCAATCATGCCATAATCTTCATAGCCCCTCAAGCATGTCATAATCTTCATAGCCCCTCAATCATGCCATAATCCTCATAGCCCCTCAATCATGCCATAATCCTCATAGCCCCTCAAGCATGCCATAATCTTCATAGCCCCTCAATCATGCCATAATCTTCATAGCCCCTCAAGCATGTCATAATCTTCATAGCCCCTCAATCATGCCATAATCCTCATAGCCCCTCAATCATGCCATAATCCTCATAGCCCCTCAAGCATGCCATAATCCTCATAGCCCCTCAAGCATGTCATAATCCTCATAGCCCCTCAATCATGCCATAATCCTCATAGCCCCTCAAGCATGCCATAATCTTCATAGCCCCTCAAGCATGCCATAATCCTCATGGCCCCTCAATCATGCCATAATCCTCATAGCCCCTCAAGCATGCCATAATCCTCATGGCCCCTCAATCATGCCATAATCCTCATAGCCCCTCAAGCATCCCCCTGCAATTTTCTCTGCTTTAACATCCTTTACAAGTACAATGTTAGATTATCAGAGGCACTTGCTTCCTCTCCCTTCTTTAATCAAGTCATTAGTCAACACAAAATAATATTTGTTCCTCCTGTAGATCAACCAATAATGCCACACCCCTACCTCAGCATTACCTGCTGGTGCAGAGACCCAATGCGATACATATCTCTCATGTCCTGGTGTACTGTGATGAGAAGAACACAACTGCATCAGCATTAGGAGCAGGCGACTCATCAACAGCTAGGAGCAGTACAAGGCAACAAGGAACAGGTAGTATGCAAAGATTAGACCTAGCTAAGACCCTGATTCTGGCGTATGCTGCGTGGATGTTGCTACAGTACGCATTTCAAAACAGGCAGTTTAGGAGATGGCTAGGCTTAAGGTAGGACAGTCCAAAGTATGCTTTGTTGAAGAACAGGTGGGGTGCCCTCTGCTCTGATCTAGTTGTGATAGTAAGAGTGATTCATGTATCAACACACCCACCTAGTGCTGCTGAATATTTTTGGTGAAAGTCTTGTACTGCAAGGATCATGTCCACCTGTTTTTGGATAACGTATTTCCAGGCATTCTTTGCAATCATTTCTTTCTATAAGCTCTTTCCATAGTGGTGTAGAGTGCAAGTACTGAGCGTTGAGTGCTTAAATAATAAGAGGACAGTTGCAGAAACCACTTGACAGGGCAGTTTTGGTATTGCTCTTTTTTTGTCTTGACATACTACCGAGATGGATGAACTTAGGTTCAGAGGTTGTGCACACAAGCCTGCTAATCAAAATCATGTATTTATTTATATCCTGTACATGTAATGCATTCATAGCAGAGACGTCCTGGTACTAGGTCACAGCAGCAGCATTGCTTTCGTCATCATTCATCTACCCAAAGCCTTCATGAACCTTTGCATAGACATCATGGTCCCTTTCAGCTGGTTAAGCAACCCCTGTTGCTGCTGCTGTTGTGAAGTAGGACGTTGCCCATCAGGACCAACATCAGCAGTGCCATTCATCCCTCCTCCATTAGTTGCCTCCATGATGATGTAATCAAGAACATCCCCTGAGCAAGTCAAAATAATGAAATCAAACCCAACTTACAATCATGAGTGGATCATGCCCCTAGCTAGTCCCCTGAAGCTGATATACACGTAACTGAAGCCGATTCGTACTGAAGCCGAATCAGAACCGTAGGAATGACCATTTGTGGTGAATAACGAAGTACATGCCAGAAATAAGTACAAAATTAATGTTGATCATCCACATCCACTGCAAAAAATGAAGAATCTCATTTGTCTGCACACAAGGATATCATACAGTAGTCGGGGGATCATATCACACAGTAGTCGGAGGATCACAATGCTCCTGAAAGGCGGCAACTAGCATGATGACTAGCAGCTTCAGCAGGTACTGAATGTAGTAGTTGAAGTACCTGCAGGTCTGCTAGGCTTCTCAGCTATCAGCTTGTATCGCCCTGACATTCCTTCTTCTTCCAAGAACACTTTCCACATACCAGGGTATCGCCGATACACACTCCCAACATCACTGCACTCCAAATAATATCAAAAGAAGGAAGTCAGGCTATCAGGAATATGCCAACATATAATAACAATAAGTTAGAGCTCATCATGCACTGCCTTGCATGTGGCACGCACTGTGTGCAGCTTCTTATTAACAAGTTAGAGCTCATCATGCACTGCCTTGCATGTGGCACGCACTGTGTGCAGCTTCTTATTAACAAGTTAGAGCTCATCATGCACTGCCTTGCATGTGGCACGCACTGTGTGCAGATTCATATTAACTCTATAGTTTACAGACGAAAGGAATCCAGCATTACATTCATCATCATCAGAGATACAGCAGCAGATAGACTAGGGGGCAATGACCTGGTCATTCTTATTTTAGAAGAGAGTCATCAAGCATGTTAGCGTCATGGCACCGCCTGTACCCACTTAATAGGTCTCAGTGAATAAGTTATGGTGAATCTCTTGGTGAAATTTTCTCTCATCCTCCTTGCATTCAGGCCTAACCCAACATCTCCACTGCAGCATACAGGAGAAGGAACAATCAAATTGTTCAATTTAATCCCCAGATAATAAATGCCATTCCAGGCGTCGTATCATCATTGTTTACCTGCTCAGCCTAGGATTGAACAGCACCACAGGCCGAGCCTCTCTGCCTGCTGCCTCGTCCTGCTCCCCAGTCACTCTCACCAGTTTTATGCACTCCTCAGCACCCTGAGGGTCTGGGCATGCCACCACCACTAATTCATCCTCAGGGGTAACAGGGTTGCGGTCTGTAAGGCTGGTGATGCGGAAAGGGAGCGGCTTCCCACCATCCTCTGCAGAAGGAGTCTGCCATTGGTATGACAACATGGCAGCCACACCAGCGTCTGGATACACCTGAACATAATCCCAGGGTTTACAAGGTTGTATTCAATAAGCACATCATCAGGAATAGAGTCTTGTGCACAAACTTGCTTGGGTCCTGAAATGCAACTGCGGTGCGTCCTGAAAATTGAGCCAGTCACTACTGGGTGTCAATGTTGAAGAAAATAATCTGTCCCTTGTACCTGATTATATTGAATAAAATTCTCTTACTATTCTAGTGCATTGACAGCCCTTTGCCCAGTTCTCAATTCCTTCTGCCTCCATGTCTGAAGTACCCCTCATTATCGCAGCCATGCTTAATTTTTATTAAACAAGAGCCCGCCAAACAAATGCATTCTTAATGCTGACTACTCTCTAAGGCTGCAGATATCATCATCATCTTCTTCATCTTCTTAAAAAGGACAATTTAGCTTGGTTGAGTTTAGGACTGCAAGGGTCAACTTCTTACAGCGTTGATGCCTCCACTCATCTGCAGTGCCCCAGCTAGCTCCTCTAGGAATCTCCGCGTCATCTTCCAAAATCGTTCCTGCATGTATCAATTCAGCATCAAGATACTCAATCTTGCTGATGATCACATACCTGTTGTAACATTATTGGATCCAGCTGTAACATTGGATCCAGGTCAAATCTATTTTTGCATGCTTGTTAATTGTCATGAGCGTCATTTGATCCGCCAGGCTGTCACATACTCATTTGATTACCTGTATTTGATCCAAGCCGTTACATACTCACTTTATCAACTGTATTTGATCCAAGCCGTTACATACTCACTTTATCAACTGTATTTGATCCAAGCCGTTACATACTCACTAGTCACTTTATCACCTCTATTTGATCCAAGCTGTCACATGCTCACTTTATCACCTCTATTTGATCCAAGCTGTCACATACTCACTTGATCACCTCTATTTGATCCAAGCTGTCACATACTCACTTGATCACCTCTATTTGGGAAGATGGGACCTGAGATGGGATCCCAGAACTCTGTCAGCAGAATTTCCACCTGCAATGATGTCCCAGCCAAAGGAAGTCTCTCATTCAATGTTACAAATGAGAATGCTGTACACACGTTGTTTTGTTATAAGAGCCATAATAAAGCTATAAGGATAGGGCTGACCATAGGTGTTTATTCTTGTTGGTGCCGGTTACAACGTACTTGGCAACGACTGTTACTCCGCTGAATAGCCTCAGCCGTGGCCTCAGCTGCTTGCTTCAACGCATCTGCAAGACTCTCAGGTAGCACCTGATGAAGGTAAGTAGAGCCCATTAGACAGAAAACAAGAGGCAGCTCATGATCAGCCCGTCATTAAGATCTCCTCCTGTCAGTCTCCAGACTGCGATATTGGCGTGTAAATGAGATCAAGATAATATTAATGTCTTTGCTTACATCATCATCCCTGGGGCCCAGTGAGTCCTCCTTAACTTCGGCAGGTGGAGGTCGGTCCACGTCGAATTCAGAGGAAGGTGAAGCAGTACACACGAACGATCCATTGAATCTTACACCTAATTTATGCTTAGAATACAAGTGACTTCGTCTCAGACATACAAATCGACTCGATGGCACACATCGAGCCCTACCAGAACTAGATGCCAACAGATCCTTACTACAAACATTATGACAAGCTTGGTTCATTGTCTATGCATAAGCAAATTACTAAGATTGAAAGCATTTCTAGTGAGGCTCCGAATCCAGCACTGTGAGAACGTGCTTCAATCTTGCAGCAGGTATCGTTGTTTTCATGATAGGTAGTGCAATATCGAGTCATTTAAAATACACCTCGTCTCAGGAATGTCAGAGGCAACTCTGCTTGACATACCTCAAAATGCTGTATGTCTCATATTGAGATTCTGTGACCCATACTCCTTCTGCTCTATGTCACGTGCTTGCAAGTATCTGCTGGATATGGCATCCTCACCCGGGTTATGGCCTGACTTCAAAGATGACGGGATCATCTTCTCATGTATTAGAAAAACCTTGTCAAGTGTCTTACATCTTCCTCCTCAAGTAATCCAATACTTCAACAATCAGTTTATGCATCTTCTTGAAAGTGATGAAGCGCCTTCTTTTGTAGATATACCTCCTTTCTGATGATAGCAAGAGAAGCTCCAAGTTTTGTATCTCCTGCCCTCTTTACAATCTGAGGGGCCGGTTAGGGGTTAATGATGTTGAGGAGCTTGCTTCTAACACTTCTAGAGCTATTCAGGTAAATAACCCTCTTTCTATTCTGTTTTTGTTACACAATGTCTAAATTGCAATACAGGTAAAGATGTTTTGGGAATCTATTATTCTTGTGACTATTTTCTGAACAGGACATGATTGATAATATGCCTGATTGGAACAAGTCCTGGATGCCTTTACCTGTTAACAGCAGAATCATTGAACATTCTGGGTCCATCAACTCAAAAGACTCTTTGCCTCCTCACTCAGTGATCAAGGTAAGATGTAGTCCGAACTTGATCATCACCCTCTCTAGCAGCCTGTAAACGCAAAGCTATAGAAAGCGAGTCTCAAATAAGATTTTCTTCCTTTCCTAAATCTTTTCAAGCCTCATCTGCCTGTTGCAATACATGGAGACCATGTCACCCTCTTTTTACATGCAGTCAGCTTATCTGATGGAACTAGGTGGAAACTGTCTGTTCATCAGCCGCATCATAAGAAATTCGGCCATTCAAATTCTGCAGGTTTGTCGAGCAGATCGAGGGACCCTCCGTTTCTCCCTCAACCCCTCTGTTGGTGTGCCTCTAACTTACCACGACCAGCTTAGAGGACTGCCTGATTTAGGAGCCCTGTTCATCAGTGCCTTAAACCTGTTGCCAGGGTCTTGCTTAAATGGCCAGCCTCCAGCAAAACTCGCTGATGCAGGAAACATTAGCAATGATCCAACACTAGGTATACCAGCGTCTGTGCCACTCAGCTGTACTTGTGCATCAGAGCTTGGTAACTTCATGAAAGATTTGGAACTTATTCCAGGTTTTTCAGGTCCTAATCCAATCTCTATTCATGAAAGTCTCAGTTGGAACCAGCTGGCAACAGACATGGCATCCCTGTCCTCTCAAAGGACTTCCAATCTTCTATTGCGGAGGCGTGGGAAACAAATAGGAGCACACAGTCCCTCTAGGACCAGGACTTTAATTGAGGAGCAGGTTGATCAAGGTGTGTGTGCGATGGGCCTCTAAAGCCCATCTGATCTGTCGTGTTGCCCATTTTATGGATCCAGTCAGATATTGTAAGTAGACTGATGTCAGACACTTGTCATGCATGAGAATATTCTTGTGGTGAAGACTGATGTCAGATACTTGTCATGCATGAGAATATTCTTGTCTGTGGTGAAGACTGATTTCAGACACTTGTCATGCATGAGAATATTCTTGTCTGTGGTGAAGACTGATTTCAGACACTTGTCATACATGAGAATATTCTTGTCTGTGGTGAAGACTGATTTCAGACACTTGTCATGCATGAGAATATTCTTGTCTGTGGTGAAGACTGATTTCAGACACTTGTCATGCATGAGAATATTCTTGTCTGTGGTGAAGACTGATGTCAGACACTTGTCATGCATGAGAATATTCTTGTCTGTGGTGAAGACTGATGTTTTTCAACATCATTATTGTAGAGGCCAATGTAGCAGTGGGCAGTGGCCCTAATAGGGTAGCTGTGTGGGCTGCTGAGTCATCATCTGCTGGGAGTGCAGAGACAACGATGGCTGTTGAGAATGGCATGCCCATGCACTTCCACTTCAATAGCATGATTTCTCATCAAAAAAGAAGAACCCCGACATCTCTGGTCATGGTTCAGGAGGACACTGCGCCCAGCATTTCAGCAATTCGGTGAGGAACCTCAAAGTCGAGCACTTCTTCTTCCCCCTGCTGATGATTAAGCTGCAGGATTGCAGCAAAATTGCTTAGCAGGCCTTATTCAATATGCCAGTTATGCCTTTACATATTGCTCTTTTAAGGAAGCCAGGAGGCCGAAGTCAATAAGCTTGATCTGATGCCTCCATTATTGAGGTATCTTTTTGATTGCTCACAGTATCATCCTTGTGCCTGTCTTCACAATAATAGGGAGCATAGCAAGGCTATGGTAGCACACTCAGGAATGACTTGTCATAATGGAGCTGTGGCTGATGGCTGGGTGGATGCTACTGTCCGTCTCCTACTTCATCTCATTCATCAATCCTCTCAGACCAATGTGTCCCTATCAGGGTCAGCAGTAGGCTCTAGTCAGTACCTTGCTAGGGTTTCCTTAGCCTCAGCAACCTTCAGACCAGGGCCCAATGGGATGGGTGCTAAAATTATGTCTAACGCTCGATGGTCACTGGCTCTGCAGCGGGCAGGGAAGATGATTGAAGAGATCCGGGAGTTAGCAGGTATCTGGAATGAGGTGGAGACAGAGGCTTCTAATTTGTTGAGAAGGGAGTGTGTGGAAGGTACCCCTGCTGGTCATGAGAGATTGGGGACTCATAATCATGATCCCCACGATGATGTCCCACGTTCCTGCTGGTTGCGAGTGCCTGATACCATGCTGTTAGCAGCAGCGAATGTTGCCTCAGAGGAGGACTGTCTTTGCTGCCTCCAATGCCTTTCTCTACTGACGTGCACCTTACGGCAGTGCTCTACAGGCGAAGGTGGGAGTGGCAGTATCAGCGACTTTGAATCGCTCTTGAACCTGCTAATTCTGTCGTGCTATTATGCTAGAAGGTACAGCCATCCAGGCGAAGCGTACAGCGCCTTGGGTATATCGTTATCAAGCATCTCACGGTCCAAGCGCTCTTACACAACTCAGCTAGGCGCATTGTTAGCTGCGACTAGGTGCAGAAAATTTGGGAAGTCAGACTCTGCGTGCACAAGAGTTTGTGGATTTTCAACTGAGGCTCAATCAAGGAATCTTTTAGCAGTTCGACTGGTCATATTTCAGTCCTGTATCACTACAATGTTTGTGTCCGCTTGGTGCTTAGGCATTTTTTAAACTTACGCTGTTACCTATTATACGACTTCTCTGCAAGTTTTCACATGCGATCAGTTGCAGGGCTCTTCACTGAGGTGCACTACATATCTATGAGGGTTTCCTAAAACAATAAGCATTTGCAAAGCCTGAGGCTTCAACGCAAACTTTATGCGGTGATTGAGCTCACTGAAACCTTCCGAAAACCACTGAATATTGATACTGCTTCACAGTAGTGCCCTGTTTTCCTTTTGTTTCTTGGATGATTATTTGAACGGTTTTAATGGGAAGCAGATTTTTGCGAATCAGGCCCGTAAAATATGGCTTAGAAGTATCATAATCTTAGCTCAAAAGTACCTGATCCAGTTGCTGATCAATTCTTCTTATCATACTACGTGGTCACCCCTCTGGTGGATGCGACCTTCGATCAATAAAAGTAAAGGACCTTCCAGAATAAATCTTTCTTTACAGGTGCTAACCAAAGAAACCTGTTAGAAAACTTAAGATCGTTTGAAGAATGGGCATCGTAGATATCTGTGTAGCTACTGGGGCTGGTGATACTGAAGTGAAGTCCAATGGTGGAGGTTCCTCTGCTAAGACAGCTGTAATCTGTCCAGGTGAGGTGAAAGGAGGAGGAGCTGCGAAGACATCATCAGCACTGCTAGCATTGACCTGCATGTTTTCATTTGAGCCATCGGCCTCCTCTACTTGGCTGCTGCTCTCACTATTGTTTGTCAATCCATACACAATAGAGGGCCCACAGGGAAGCCATGCTGCTCCCACGTACAGCTGTACACAATTTAAAAAGCTTTCTCAGATGACCTGAATCCTGACTCACTTAGTATTACCACATCAATTTCAAACTGTACCCTGCACCCCGACCTACAAACTTGCTTGATCAACATCATGAAGCAAGCATCCAAGTACGGCTACATGACAACTAGAAGGATAGTCCTGTCATACAGTACAGCTGATCAGTGCTCTTACTTGAGAGGCAGTGGATCCAGTACAGTTCAAGCCTCCTAGTGTATAGCAGTACAGCCTGGCACCACTCCCTGTTGAAGAGTAATCACTACTGGCGGTGGATGTTAAGGTACCGCTTGATGGCGACGCAGCCTCATGGAGGGAGCAACCTGAAGCCCCTGTCTGTACCCCAGCGCTCCTGACCAAAAGTAGTATTTCAAGGCCTTTGGTTTCAGATACGGCAGGGCAGAAGGACCATGGCGTCATTGCAATAACCTAATCTTTAGTCAAGGTGTCTGGAAGGTCCAGCAATCAGTTAACGCCCTATCCTTGTTACATACATCAGTGTACGGAGTTGCTGTTTTGACCATAAAGGAACAACAGTGAATTTGTAAGCAGTCAAGTGCACAGCATGGCAGCCATGTCATTGGCAGCGCATAGTAACTGATGCAACAGCTAACAAAGCAGCCATGATATTTCAGACCCACAATCCAGAGGTTGTGCAGGCACATGGATCCTTCGCTGCCTTTGCAGTAGAAGAAATTAAAACGCCAGTATTTGGTGGGGTAAAGGAAGACAAGGGGTGAAGAGATGCGTTGCTATGCAGTGGGGGACTAGGGATGGCTGTGGTGTTGATGGATGTTGTGTTTGGTGTTGAAGGAAGAACAGGCAGGCCGAGTGCCTGTGAAATAAGAATGGAGTAAAGACATGTTGGCAGTATTTCAATGAGCACATCTACTTATCAAAAGGGTGCTGTGCAGTCTGACAGAAAATAACTGATGTAGTAAACTTATGTGTCATCCTCCCAGCACTAGTTGCC
>BEGY01000033.1:161932-225574 GCA_002335675.1 Chlamydomonas eustigma | reverse complement strand
TAGTTGCCACTGTATCAGCCACTAGTCATCCTCCCAGCACTAGTTGCCACTGTATCAGCCACTAGTCATCCTCCCAGCACTAGTTGCCACTGTATCAGCCACTAGTCATCCTCCCAGCACTAGTTGCCACTGTATCAGCCTGATTGTCAGCCTGATATGTAGCTTTACTGAGGCAGGCATGTCTAGTATCAAACTTTGTCTTATATCTTCTATCTCATCATTTACAACATAAAAAGCATATTTCTCTGGACCACCTGTGGGTTCAGGAACCAATAATGTTTTCGTAGTTGTCCTTGCCTGCAACTGAAGGTCAACCCAGCTCCGGAACTTGTATGCAGCAGTGTATACTCCGGGATGTGCCGCCTAGTTTGTAGATGAGTTGACAGCACATGATGTGAGAGGCGAACAACTATGAAGGTGAAAGGAACATGCGTAAAGAGGAAACAAACCTCAACAACCTCAAGTTGATGCGGCCCAAAATGGCTCCTAAAATACAAATCACACCAAAAGTACTCGAGCTGAACCTCTCCAATACCTCCCATCAGAGCTTAGTTATCTGAATGCTATGAGTTCATGACCCAGATGGCCTGCTGTACAGTGGAATCTATACATAATCCATACATAATCCATACATGACCCCTCCATTCTGAGTAGTAGCTCAAACGACCCCAATTTGGTTCCTTCATATACTGGCCAACAAAGACCGGCACTGCAGCACCTGTGCACATCCAACTCCAAACGACACAATCCCATACTACAGCACCTGTGCACATCCAACTCCAAACGACACAATCCCATACTGCAGCACCTGTGCACATCCAACTCCAAACGACACAATCCCATACTACAGCACCTGTGCACATCCAACTCCAAACGACACAATCCCATACTACAGCACCTGTGCACATCCAACTCCAAACGACACAATCCCATACTGCAGCACCTGTGCACATCCAACTCCAAACGACACAATCCCATACTGCAGCACCTGTGCACATCCAACTCCAAACGACACAATCCCATACTACAGCACCTGTGCACATCCAACTCCAAACGACACAATCCCATACTGCAGGTCCTGGCTTGCATCGAAGCCCCTGATAATCAGAGGGCCACCTGAGTCTCCTTGGCAGGCATCCACCCCACCCTGAGATGTACCTACACAAAAGGAAGGCAGCATGACGACTACTATCCGCAGTCTTTTTTTAAGCATTCACATCAATACACAGCACAGCTGCAGCCGGGCTGGGAGTTTGGTATATTGAACAACTCTACAAACACATACGAAGGGGGCTGGCTTTGGTAATGTTGGAAACCATGCATACTTTCAATTATCACAACAAGCAGACCAGTCAATGTCCATAATGGCATAATTTGTTACATAGTAAGAACTAACATATCTTATATAAAAGCACAATCATGAAATAGCGATGAGAGGACATAAGACGTTGTTGAAGGTTGCCTGCTACCAACCTGCACAGATCATGGCTGTGGTGATGATGCCATTGTAATCTTGGTTGCAAAGAGTCAAGTTGATGTTCTGAACTGTAGCTACCTACCAGCAATCACGAGGTTAAATGATTCAAATTGTACCTTTAAGGACTGCAAGATGTACATAGAGTGGAATAATTCCGCGAGAATCAGGCAGGTACAAACGTTAGAGGCATGATTTGCCAGCGATCATGAAGTTGATAAACACAAATTGTTTATAGGGCTTAATAAGGGGAATTCCCTGAGAATCAGGCGGTAGCAGGCACAAAAGTACAAGGCATGATTTCCTGACATACCAAACTAGCTTATAAATGGGCAAACAACAGATGCCGCTGTATCTTGTCGACCAGGATGACATTGCAGCAGAGAAAACTCTCAAGGTATGAAGCAAGGGGGCTTGCAGCATACGTTACACGTACGTAAGCAGTGTTATTGAAGGACAGCAGCAGCATAATCTACACTACCTGTAAGTCTTGGCTCAGTTGGCCCTGGTATGAGGTCGTGCCCCAGCCCAGTACATTGAAGCTAGCATTGGGAGGGGGGGGATCTGATAAGGAGATCAGCAGACAATAAGATTAGGTAAGGGAGGTATTGTCGAATGGTCAAGCTGCTTCCTGAATCAGGCCGTTAAAATCTAGTCACAAAAAGGGTGTACCCCCTGCTTCACCCTGCTTCACGAGTAACAGTGCTTAACACCTCCAGTGACCTTAAGCAACAGTAGTAGCTCTTCACCTGTTGCGAGGTGGACATCAGTGGAGAAACTTCACCTGTTGCGATGTGGACAGTAGAGAAGTTGACTACTGGAGTGTTGAGCACACAGAGGGCAATGTCCCCCTGGCCATTGCCACTTGTGAAACTCCAGTTGGCATGTATGACAGTTCGCACACACTGGTTGGCAATGAACGGCAATGTATTCAGTGTCCTGGTGGTAAATAGGGAGAAAACCAATGCGTCATTTAGGTTGTACTTTAAACATGAAGTGTAAAGAAAATATGAGGGTACTGCTATGATTATGGCGTCATAACAGATAACCCTGAAGCGGATCCAGGCTCAGCCATATTAGAAGAGAGATATTATTGCCGTGAACAGCGTAGTATATCCTTTGGCTGTACCCTAGAAAATAAGGACATGCAAACCATAGCTTAGTTTACCCAATAAGCAGTTACCCTAGTGCCAATAAGTAGTTTGATGATGAGAGATATCTTGTGAGTGAAGAACATTTTAAATTCAGCACCAGGCAAACAGTATTGCCATTTCAATTTCCATTGCAACTCATTTTCTGATTACCAGCACTTAATTGTACATAGACTTCTCATCTACCTCATCATGACTAGTACCTGTAGTACCTCCCTAGGTCCACAGTCGGGTATCTGAGGGTGGGATCTGTCTGGTCCAAACAGTGAGCTGCGGTCATAACCACCTACTTACAATTTGTACAAGCAGCCAGTAAGGAGGCGTTGCCTAACAGCAGTAGTTGAGCTGAAAGATGAGATACTGTAATCACTTCGAGGTAGTGGCGTGTGTATATGACCCTGTAGTGTTCTGTTAGTTGTTTGCTCAAGATAATGTATTATAAGGCGTGTTAGCGAGTTTGTTTTTCCTCATTGCAGTCATCATTATATCACTACGACCTGTGGAGCGATAAGCGTTCCCCCACAGAAATGATTGTTGCTGCTATCTCTCAGAGAAGCAACATAAGTAAATCTGCAGGGATGAGATCAGCAAATATGAGCATCTCAGGTTAAGAACACCTTTTTGACAAAACCTTTTATATATCAGTATGCAGCATGATCATCAGAAGAGGCAACGCGGCAAAACACAACTCATGAAGCTTTGCTGACTTGGACTCTACTTCCTACTGCTAGTGCTCTTTGAAATAATTCATTGTCAATAATAAGTATTAAACAACTCGATCCATTAAAGCAGACCGGAGTCTACTAGAATCATCAAGAACCTGCTCTTGATAGCAAGCCTCAGCAGATAATAAGTGAAAGGCTTGTTAAAGCCTGAGCAGATGATAAGTGAACTGGCTTGCATTAACAGGCGGACTACTAGTATATGTTGCCGGTAATGTCATACCTCCCAACCTCAGCATTGGTCCCTCCCACAATGCGCTCCTGGGCCAGCTGTGCTGCTGCTTCAGCCCTCGCTGTTGCCTGCTTCAAATCTTCCATAGCTGTAAGCAAAAGATGTGCTGCATTGCTGGTCTTATTTCTAGCAAGGGCCAAAGATCTGGGTGGCATTATGAAAAATGGGCGATTCAAACGTCTATGAGTCCGTTATTTAAAACACTACGTTCCCTTAGACTTTCAAGCTGACTGATGTGGCATGACTTTCAATACTCATTTTGCAGCATCTTAAGGCAAAAAGTCACATTTTCAGCTAACAAGCAGCAGTTCTGAATAAGGGATGTAATGCCGTAACAAGGTGTGAATCTCTCATCATACCTTGAAAGGCCTCTTTCTGCAATGGCATCATTATATCTTATAATCTCCAACTCTGTAGGTAGGCCTGTGAAGTGTATGGGCAGAAATGCCAAGTTTGATAAACAATTAGGGTTCAAGACTATGAGATGAAATATTCTTCGAATTGAAAGTTCAACAGGAAAATTTCTCGTCCTCCTTCCAGAGGATATGAATTACATGCATGTCTATTGTGTAAGCTTGAAGGTAGAATACACATGCAGTTATGCAGCAGCAGGCCTCATCAAATGGTCATAATGTAAAATAAACAAGGTACCATTATCATCAATTCTGCTTGGCCATTGTAAGATGAACTTGCCAGTAATAGTCTGTTCCAGATTTTGGCATGTCACAGAGAGAGACGGTGGAATACTGATCACAAAAGAGTACACAGATATCAAGATGCCCAGCAGGCAACAAAAAGAGCACATCATGAGAAAGCTGCGGCTTGTGCTGATGAGCTTTCAACTTAAACTTAACATCCTTATGCTCTCTAAGCTGTGAGATTTCGAACAGGGGCATGGCCTCAGTTGATCACGCTATCTAGTTTCTTTTGAATCGGTCGGGCGTGGACCGTGGAAGAGACGTTCGATGTGGATTCTAATGCGTTCGTAATGTAAAATCGCCTGTATTATCGGTGGTTAAATTTATTCCCGAGGGTAAAAGTTGGCATTACCTCAACTCGTTTGTCCACACTAAGCTGCAAAATTTCACATTTAATACCAGAGGATCGACGCTAGTCGCTGCTGGATATGAAATACGAATGCAGGGAGGATTCATCAACAAATGGGCTGTCTTATGTACAGTAAAATAAGTATAATTAGTTACCTATGTCAAATGAAAAACGTTTTCATGTAGGTAACCCTGAATTCTGATATTAAATATTAATACAAGTACCTAATAATAAGAGGTACCAAAGTACTTGGTAGATAACACTCACAATAACTTGTCAAACTGTTTAGATTGATGTCAAGAAGGACAAGCATTCTATCTACAAAAATGAAACATTGGTCAACGCAAAAGAAAACTCTGTCACATGACAGATGGTGGTCCCTCCCCATCATCCTGTTTAAAAAGAAATGCAAAAATAATCACTGCCTTGTCATCTCGTGACTCCTCCTTTTGCATCCGTAACATCCTGTTTCAAAGGGCATTCTCTCTCATTGCAAGAACCAGGTTCATTGACACCCCCGCATCTCTCGCATATCCCCAACTGTCTTCTCTGTGCCTTGGCTACAACCACATCCACTTGGTTGGCACTGGTCAAGAATAGCACCATGAGTCCCTGAATACAAGGGTGAACACTGAATGGCATCACATGACTTTTGAGCACTATTTCCAAGCTTGAAACAGTACGAGCTAGTAACCTTGTGCAAATGGGGACACGTAAACCTCCAAACCTCATTGCTCCTTAAAGGATAAATTCCAATGCTGCAAATCACCAGTAGAACTTAAATCTGAATCCATTTGTGAAGCACTCATCCTCACCCCAAAAGCTAACCCTGCAATCTGGTCTAGTGTCCATACGGGCATGGTATCCATGCCTCCAGCAGCCAGTCTGGATGGATGTCGTAATCTAGTCCTGAATCCAAATGCAATTGCTGTACATGCGTGCATACATATTTTGATGTCCTGTGATATTCTACAAGCAGGACAAGAGCTCTTGATTCAGGATCAGATGAGGAAATTAAAAAGTCAGCTATGCATGTATTGTGCCTCACATTCTTGATCTTCTAGGTGTTATGTGAATTGGAGTTTGCCCACGAGTGGAAGTGATGCTCCTAAACGAGCGAGACACAATCATGAGACAGAAATTGAAATTATGAGGTGCCAATGTGTTTTTCGAGTCAGCGTGTCTGGCATCAGGCATGTCATGGCTACAATAATGTAGGCACGCCCAACTCACGTTCCAGTGTGGACGTGTTTCAAGCAACGCCGAAACATGCCTATATTATGAAGGAAATATGGGGAAACTCGTCTTACCGGACCCTGATGATGAAGTCGCTGTGCTAGGTTTGAAACACGAATGGAACAGCTTGGCTTCGAGACCTCCTCCTGACAATGCGGAAAATCAAGAAGGAGCGGCAAATAAGGAAATTCTAAGTGCTGTCAGGTTTCTAAGTGAGCTTGTAATTACTGCTACTCCGTCATCGTCAATGGGAGATGCTGAAAATGCAGACTCAGGCAGCACTGTGCTGGGCAGAGCCGGCATGCAGCACAGGCTTGCTCAAATAGAGAGAAGGAAAGTTACCAGAAAAGGTAGAGCTTCATAATTCATTATTGAGTTCAAATTTTCATTCATATTATTGGCGGTACTGTTGTCATCTTCTGAGTCAACGGGAGGAATTTTTGCAATGTAACTATCATTCATATGATGCCCTCTGTCCTTAAGTGATATCACATTTGCCCATTCTTGAAGAATTCCACAAGCTGAGACATGGACACAGATCAGATTCTGATCAGCTTACCTTTCATATCTGACCAATTCACCCATAATTCTTGATACCAGAAGGTGACTTAGAGACCTCTCACAAAGCGGAGCCTAAGCATAAGTCGCCACCTAAAGGACCTTCAAGGCATTCATCACTGCTTTCAAATTTGAGATCCCCTCTGAGAGAGCGTGCTGGGTCTGCATGGATTCCCTCATCATCTCCCCTTCAATCGCCAGCTATTAACATTAAGTTCGCTGAGGGAAGCTCAGCAGGCAGGGCATCATCAGCCACCCACATCCCTTCAGGTATCATGAGAACACCCACTATCAGCGCCATCTCTGATCAACCTTTGCGTACAATGATGATGGAGCCTCAGTCACCTTTCTTTCCGAGCATAATGTTGGCAGCAGGGACAGTGAGAGCCACAAGCTCACTCAACAGTCCACCACGCAGGCCTGCCCGAACAAACATTGTACCACCACCATCACCAATGTTGCGGTTGCGTACCACAATGAGTAGTGCAGATGGTTTGAGATTACAGAATGCACTGCCATGCAGAATAGCTCATGAGAACCACCCCAAGGATGCCCGCACTACAACTCCAGGTCATGCCAATGGAGGGCACCATAATTGTACTGCCAAACCCGATACCAGAAGCAGCAGTCTTAACCACCCAACAACCTCCTCATCCAGGCGATACGGAAGTCCTGCTGTACATCACCCAAGCATTGTGCCGACAGCAGGTAATCAGATGATTATGAAGCCTGCCAACGACGATGTCCCTCTTCCTGCTGAGAAATTCAGGTCAGCTTCAACTACTAGGTCACAACACCATCTTGACTACCTTCTCAGACTGCATTGCAAACAACAGGGTGTGAATCCCGTCATCACCATACCACGACCTCCTGAGGCTATGGATCATGATGAGAGTAGGCAGCTTGAGGGGAGACCCGACAAATTCAACGCTCTGGCACCAAGTAGAGGCGGCTCATCAGCATTTATAGCATTACCCCACTGGCACCCGCCCTCTGCAAAGCCTGAAAGTCCTGTCCATTCAATCAGAGCCCATGATGCTCAGGAACCCACATCCACAGAAACTAGTAGCAGTTCAGTGCAAGACAAAGGTGCTTACACAGAAAGCGCTATAATGTCCTCAACTACAGTCATCTCCTCTGCAAGCCAAAAGGATCAGCAGCTAAGCAAACGTCAATTATCAGAAGCTGCAGAGAACGCAAGAAGACTACAGCAGGTGCTTCTAGAAGAGAGCCTGGGTGTGGGCGACATCACAACCAAGGATATCCCACGTACAGTTTCTTCTGTTGTCTCTCCAAGACCCGTCAGAACTACAGCACCAGCAGGACCTTATGGCACTACAGTGTCGGGTGAAGATATGTCTAAGCCTGAAGTCCGCGTGAGAAGAGGGGGTCCGCTTATTGCTGGATCCAGTGAAAAAGAGCTCCAGCCAGCTGGGAAGGGCTCAGCAAGCAATAGTGCAGTACGCCGGTACATCATTTCCTGGGGTGATGGCAACAGTGAGGTGTACGACAGCACATCAGGGAGCTATAATCCTGCTGTCATCACCAGTGGTTATTACCATCACCAGCAACTAGAAGGAGTCATCTGTAGTGCTGCTGGTAGCAAGGGTGCCGTGCTGCAGCAACGATCTCTGCTAGAAGAGGGAGGAAAGATGAAGAGCGCTGGAAGCCAGAGGTCATCACCTGGGCAGCCGTATCAACCCTCGCCCTGCGAGTCTACCATAGTCATGCCTGCTGAAACGACTGAGGGCGGATCACTTCTGACAACCTCCTTGTCCACTTGGCAGCAAGACAAAGTGTCACGGGACAGGTTGAAGACGGGAGCTCTTTACATTGCTAACCATGAGCCGGATGTAGTGGGAGAGCAGAGAGTGCATAAAACAATAATGGACAGTCATCGGGCAAGGTATGATAATTATCAATCTTCTGATGGTCTGGATGACGACAGTCTCGCTGCCCTCCAATACCAGGGCCAAGACAAAGAGGAGCTGCATGCTGAAGAGGATGCTGGTCATACTGCGCTGCTTGATTACCTGCTGGTGAAAGCTTGCAGGAGCAGGGAGCTACGTACTCAGAACAGAGTGAGTGAGTGATGTGAAATCATCTAGCAGATTATCTTCAGTCATCATAATTCTGAGGATCAAATGGGATGGGGCAGTCTTTTTATTTACATCACAATGACAGAAGCATTGATTAGCTACACTAGGTCGTCCTGTGACAAGTGTGACATCCTGAGAAATACGAGCAACCCTGCTGTTGCGACTATGTGATTAAGAACATGAGCCCTAGTAGGCAATGGTTTACTACTCTGAAAGGCTCAATTTGGCAGATATGAATTATAGTTGCCTTTACAGCTGCTAGTAGAGATCATGATGTAATGCCTAGCGGCTGTAGTTAGCCTTACCCACATTTGGTCATTATCCATCCTATCTTGCCTGTCAACCCTAAACCCTAAACTCTAAGCCCTCTGCTGGAAACTACTCATAATTCACGATCTTCGTCTGCTTCTGACTCGACTGCAGATTTTTAAAGACTGGCTGCATTGGTCCTCCCAACAGCGCCGAGCGCATGTGGCTGCACCCTCCTCCCCATGTCCTCCCGCACGGGCATCCCCACTGCTTGCAGGGCCTGCCACTGCTACTGATTTTGCATCATCACCTCCATCACTACTGCCCACCTGGATTAATAGTAGCCAGGTCATGCACAGCAACCCACTGTATGATGCCGCTGTCTTATCTTCTCTTAACAGCCCTGCTCTTGTTACCAATATGCCCGCCTACTATCATGAAGGCGGAGGGCATAAAAGCAGACAGAATCCAGATCTTCTTGGTGCTGATGTTCTAAGTATGAGAGCTATGGATTCCATCGGAGAGAAACAGACTTCTGTGCCGGATAGTGCAGTGGTGGCTTGTAACGATAAAGCAGGTAATTCATCATCAACTGAAGCGGCAGATGACAGGGACCATGAGCTCACTGCAGGACATATGTTAGCTCCAAAGCCACCTCATGCTGCTGCAGCTAGCATGGATGATGATCATGTAGGCCCAATGAAAAAGGGTATGAGATCTGCAGAAGCAGCTTTCGTGGATCAACCAGGGAGAGGAGCTTCTGTTGAAGGGCGGGCGGCGGGTATTATGCTAGATCGTGAAGCTAGCAGAAGGCGGAGTGAGCATGCTGCTGGCTCTCTGCCTGCTGCAAAGCGGGGGCACGGTTTGTACACTGATTTGCATCAAATGTTGAGAGACATGGAGTCTGCACTGACCATGACTGATGATACTAGCACCACCAGGAACAGGCCCCACTGCCGCCATCAAATGTTGAGAGACATGGAGTCTGCACTGACCATGACTGATGATACTAGCACCACCAGGAACAGGCCCCACTGCCGCCATCAAATGTTGAGAGACATGGAGTCTGCACTGACCATGACTGATGATACTAGCACCACCAGGAACAGGCCCCACTGCCGCCATCAAACACAGAAGGTACTTCCTACTACAGTGATCTTGCCCACTACTACTGTGAATGCTGATGTTAGTAGCCATGGTAGTAAGAACACATCAGCAGTACAGGTGGAAGTAAACCATGCCCTGAGATCTCAGGCGGGACTGGAAGTAATAACTGATGATGCAGTGCTGACAGGCTTCAATAAAACACCACAAGGAAGAGGCAGTGCTGCGAGTCAGAGGGCTTCTGGATTGACAGCAGATATAGATACAGGTCAGACACCTGCCTCTACTGTACCTGTAAGAGGCAATAACAGCACAGCTGAAAAGGTCAAGGCTATGCTTGCTAGCCGCCAGAAGAATCAGAAGTACCATGCAGTGAGTGCTGGAGCTTACTTTGGGACTACTAGGGAGCTGCTATCTGAGCCAGGCACTATGCTGTCTCCTTCTCTGACGGTTCCGTACTTCCCGCCTGGAGACTACTATAATCTCTCGTCCCGTAATCCGCCTGTTGTTCCTTTCAAGAGCCCTCCATTAGGCAGTGCTCTATTGACTGGTGGCCCTGAGGTCTTAAGCAGGTCACCAGATGGAGATGCTGGCGGAGACAGCAGCGGCATCATAGCAACTGTGTTTTTGAAGCCCATTATGTCTACTGTGAGAGGCGGCATAGTTACAGCTTTGGGATCTCAGGCCTTGGATCACTGTACTAATCATGGAGGTGTTAGCTCTACTAGCATACAGTCCTCAGCACATCATGAACAAGAAGTAGATACTACTAATGGCTGGATTCTGGCAGATGAGGGTAGCGGTGTTCATGAGGCTGGGATGAAAGGCCTTCCATCGTCAGTGCAGCTTCACAGCAGCTGCCACGGTGGTCACAAGGGCTCTCTGTTTGCACCCTCAGGTTCTTCCAGGATGACTGATGATGTGGCAGGCCCCATTTTGAGGCAACACAGCAGCATGTTATCAGAAAGCAGGATGCTGCTTCCCATTCCTTCAGGGGAGCAGCATGGTCACAGCCACAGATACCAGGACGCCTATCTATCAGGGTCTGTAGGATCTGATGCTGTTTGGGACTCAGCTTCAGTTGCAGCTGTTTCAGAAGAAGTTGTGAATCTGATGCAGAAAGAGCCTGCACTTCATAATCCTGGGCTTCATAGTCGCCAACTTCAGGAGCTCATTTCAAAGGTTGCTTACTTAGAAAGTGAACTAGGCGTCCAGCGGTCTGCTGTCCAGTTTGACAAAACTCGTCAGGGTGCAAAAGGCGGTACTGGACGTGCAGCCCCTGATGGCATGACCGAGAGACAGAAGAAGCTGAGAGGAAGGCCCCCATTAGATGTGGATCAAAAGGACCAAAGGGCAGTGGCTGGGAATGTAGTCTCAAAGTACGGGTCAACACGTCGGGCATTAGTGAGTACTGGCGTAGGGGCATCAGCAAGAGATCGTGTTGGTGCTCAGCAGTCTGTGAATAAACTTGAATCTGAAAATGCTTTCATTGGAAGAAGACTCAGTGCATCTATTGGACGACCTGGTGGACAGGCGCACATAAACACAAGAAGCATGATGAGAGCGCCAACAGAAGATCAAGTAGAGCTGTCCTTGCGCAAGGAGTTGAGAGAACTTGACAGTGCATTGAACAGGAGGAGCAATTTCTGACCTTCCCTTGTCTAATTATGCTCATGTAATTTTTGTCCTGCCTTTTGGAAGAAACCTGTAAGTGTGGAAATGAGTTGAAAACACTTGTCCCTAAATAGGTATTACTGTTGTGATGCCCATAAAAACCCATGCATTCACATGAAAACATCAAAAAAACGTCCAGCCTATGTTTCAAGTCTTCAAGCCTCGAACTCCACTTCAGTAGCCGCAACACTAGGCTGAAATCATCAATGGAGTACATTGCCTTATCAAAGAATAAAAATTTAAGACATAGCATACATCAGGAGGCATTTTATTGTAAACTCAAGTCATCACGTATGGCATCGCTACCGGTAGACGATCTGAACGACGTCGCAGATGTAAGAAAGCTAGCGAGGGGGGAAGTCTCGCTCGTGAATATTAACCTGCACTCTTTCATGGACGAGCCTCTACAGGCGAGTAATCAGACTGGAGATGGTGATGTTTATGCAAATCCCCGGAGCTCCAGCAGTGCATGTTCCACATCCTCTAGCACCAAAAGTAGCTTAAACACCAAGGTACAAGATACCACCAGCTTGCAGCATGCTGCGCAATGCCTGCGTGATGGTCTACTGGTGGCCATGCCTACTGAGACGGTGTATGGGCTGGCTGCTAATGCACTGGATGAAGAGGCAGTGATGGGCATCTTTAGAACCAAGGGCAGGCCCGCAGACAACCCCTTGATCATTCATGTAAGTTGTGAGTTGTAAGTTGTAAGTTGTACAAAAGACCTCCCAAATGGATGAATAACGCAAGTTGAAGTGGGCCCTTCCTCTGATGCATGCACACTGTCTCATAACTACAGTATAATGGTCACCTACATCTTCTTCTCATTGCTGTGCCACCTCCTTACTTTCAGACATACTTCATAATTCTGTCGCAAATTCCTTCTCCTTACTTCTTAAGCCCTCAATGCAAGGAGTATTATAATCTTGTATGCCACCTGAGTCCTTCAATATCTTATAATATAAGTGCTTGTACCTTAGTCCTTCAATATCTTAGTCCTTCAATATCTTATAGTATAAGAACTTGTTCGTTTGGTCCAGATTTCGTCTTTGGACATGTTATACTCCCTGTACCCTCCGGGCTGGGCACTACCTTCCATCTACCTTCCAATCGTCAACACCTTCTGGCCGGGTCCTCTCACAATTCTTCTCCCTTGCAGCCCCCTCATCCCCAAGGCGGTGGTTTGTGGTCAAACCACCATGGCGGTACGGATGCCTTCACACCCGGTGGCCTTAGCCCTCATAGAGGCAGCCGGGGTCCCCCTTGCAGCACCCTCTGCCAACTCCAGTGGCAGGCCCTCTCCCACCACTGCTGCACATGTGATGGAGGACTTGATGCTAGGTAGCAGCCCTAGCCAAGGCAGCAGCAATCGTACTAGACCCCTCAAAGAAAGTCCTCATCATGCTGCTGACAATATGGGAGAACCAGCTGGTCAACATTCAGAAGGTCAACAGATGCCTAGCAGCCCTAATACCCTAGCGCCTGCTATGTCTCCTGTCACAACAGTTGCCCCATCTGTTGCGCAGCAAGCATCATCTCCAGGCGCTGCTGCTGCTGACACCTGGCATGAAAACAATAAAGGATGGCTGTCTGTGGTCATTGACGCTGGGCCATGCAGGAGTGGTGTGGAGAGCACTGTCTTGGATGGGCTCCGGAACCCACCAGTTGTGTTGCGCCCAGGTGGAGTAACCTATGAGCAGCTTTGCTCTCTGCCTGGGTTCAGCAGCCTGCAAGTGTATCGCAGAGACTTTGTGGATGCCAATCTGGAGGAAGCGCCCACGACACCTGGCATGAAGTACAAGCACTACAGTCCTGATGCCACTGTGGTGTTGCTTGATCCTGAGGACAGGTACGATGGGGAGCGTTCCTCACACCTTGTGGCTGTGATGAGAGAGCAATGTCAGTTACAAATACAGGCGGTACTTCAGAGTCTCGGAGCTGCCGGCAGCGTGGCAGTTCTGCGCAGCACTGCAGAGCCTGGTACACCATGTGGCATCACAAACTGGGTGACAACACACCCTGTAGTAGATTATAAGCCGTTTAATTCAAATGGAGTGAACAGCGGGGATCAGGAGGACTTGACTGCCAAGATTGCATCCAGCACCTACTCCACTACCTCCGATTCTGAGCAGATGTGCTTGCAGCCTGTTGCTTCGTCTGTACTATCTGTACCACTCCTGGCCCTGGGTACTGAAACCATGCCTGTTGCTGGATCTAATAGATCTAAACCCTTTGGATCTAATAGATCTAATAATTCAGTGCCGACTAACAGGGTTGTGGAGTATGTGATGGGTTCCGTGGGTGACTCAGCAAGTGTAGCCAGGGAGCTGTTCAAGGCTCTGAGACTGGTAGATGAACTCAAAGTGGCGGTAGTAGTGGTTGAGGGTGTGACTGAGAAGGACGAAGGGCTGGCTGTAATGAACAGGTTGCGGAAAGCTGCGTCCAAAATCATTAACATATAGAAGCTTGAAACCTTGTTAACTCATTAAGAAGGTGAAAACACTAGTCTTAAAGATGAAGGAAACACAAACAAACGTACATTACATCATGGCGGCTTACTGTTTTCCATTACTCTGTAAGGCAATATGCCCATTTTCTACATTAACGATGCCGCCTGTAATCCTGACCACTCTCAAATCTTTCAAACGCATTATTGTTAAGAGAGCCTCCGCCTGTGATGATGTTATATCCAGAGTTCAAGGTTGTAGGATGCCCTGCACGTCTCCCAGCCTGGACTTCGCCCCAAGAATTACGCCCCACAAAAGTACTGCCATACACTGTTGCATATTGAGGCTGTACATCCTGAGGTAGCAGGCTTCCTTGATCACTACTACGTTTCACTGGTCGTACTCTTGTGTGCCCCTTGATAGCATCCCCCCCGTAATCAGCTTGGGTCACGGTTCTGTGCAGTTACAGACTTAGGTCAAGCTCTTCATATGTGATATGGATAGCACAGGAAATCGGCACTGGAGATCAGAACAGGAGATCAGCACAGGACATGTGACAACAGTTAAATTACAGAAATGACATCCTCTCCACATGTCGAAGTATTGAAGACCTACCATGCGCTTGTATGATCGTCATCAGCGGAGCTATGTATGTGAGGAAAAAGCATAATCATGGAGCGACTATCATTATTAACTACCACTACTACTAGGTATTAAAAACAAAGCAGCTAGCACGGCAAAACTAGATGACAGATAGAAGGCAGAGCCAGGAATGATGTACCATCTGCTCTTATATTAAGTACTACCTACAGTTCAGGCACTGGGAAAATACTTACAATTCATATCTCAGTTAATAATCTGCAACTACCCAGTAGTTCTATAATTGCATGCGGACAGTATGAGGACAGGTATGAGCACTAGGGTGCACGTAGTGCACAACATGTAGTATTCAGAGATGTGGATCCAGTTGACGCTGTATTTCATGAGCAGTAAAACCCAGAAGTTTAGCGACCTGAATTACAAACTTACTTGAATTCATGAGGGTAACGAGGGTGAGGGAAATCAGACTTGCAAGAGCACGGACCCTGCGTTAGCAGATGAGTAACAGGCATCAACATCATGGCTACTTAAGAGGCTAAATAAAATCCAGAATATGATTCAACAGGTTGTATCTAGAGTGGATGTAAGTAAATGTCTACCTTCTTCATAGGTAAGCAAGTGATGATAACAAGAGGAGGAGAGAGCAGCAGGCATGAGCCACACGACATAAGTTCTGAACATTATGTCATAATGCTTCGTTCATTTATTGAATAAAACTCACTTCCCTCCTATGGCCATCAGGGGGTGGCCTGAAATTCTGTTTATTTTCTGTCACAGCTCGGAAGGAACATGTAGGCTCTGAACTTATACTCCATGAATCCTATTACACATTTTTAAATGTTATGAATTAATTAGCAGCATGCACGTGTGGAGTCATATACGCCATTGCTGATATACGCCATTGTTGTTTCTTAGAACTTACCTGCGCAACAAAGCTTCCAGCACCCCTTGGCATGAGCGTTGACGGAGAACCTGCCTTGATATTGAATTCATCTGATGGGCTCCATATGCTTAGGTTTGCACTCGATGCATTTTTTGACAACTCTGCATAGCTTTTTCCTTTTGCATTCCATGCACTCGATGACCTCCCATAATACATTTTTATTATCCTGTAATAAGTCCGTGGTGAGCCCGCTGTACTAGTATGGACTAGGAAGGTATGACCGTATTTTCAACGCAGACAGTAGTTGTATTATTATTAATCACACCTCGTGACGATGCTGTTAGAATATTATTATTGTGCAATGTAAGTTGCTGCTCTCTTTACCAACCTAGATGTCTAAGAACATACTAGCTCCTTGTAGCAGACATACTGACCTTATACTTGAAGGACGAAATCGTGTTCAAAATCCCTGCATACCTAATTCATGACTGAGATGTCATACCTGTAATAGATTCAGTTAAAACCTGTTCAACTCCTCAAAGCCAGCATGTTCTCTACAGTTTCCTTAAGCAATATATATTGATATCAATGTGATCTGAATATCTTACTGAGGCTTCCAGAGAATACTCCTGTGTCGTTTCATCCCTGACCGAGATGACGTCAGGGCACATTTTTAAGAAAACAGAAGAATCTTAGGATAATCAATAAGTTACATGAGAAGGATACAAAATCAAGTTGGATAATTCAAATCTACTTATCAGGTCACAAGACTAAAACATAACCATCAGTGCGACTCATCATCACTTTCGCATCAACTTCTGAAGTCTGCAATGACAAGAACATTGTCTAGTATGGCCCCTGGAAATTATAAAATAAGGAAGACTGCATAATTGACACCATTTTTAATTTAAAAAGGGGACGCTGAACATAGCTAATCTAGCCTAGGTAGTATATCTATCCTCTGAGACCTGCTGGTCATTATTGGAGCCAGGCGACGGGGCTGCCTTGAAGACATCCCACCAGGCTCTGGAGGTGTAGGAGTCAGCCGCTCAGGCATCGGGTGACCTGGCAGCGTCGGCTCAAATCGCTCCTCCTCACTGTCCGAATCCTTGTCCTTCATCACTAGGGATGCAGGCTGCTGGAAACTGCTCCTCTCCTCCTGACTGGTCCGACCGCTGTCCCGCTCTTTCCATGAGCTGAGAGCAGCTGAGGTGCGGCTCTTGAAGGAGGATCCCAGGCTTGACATCTTACCACCAGCTGTATCAAGCAGGGAGCGGGCGGATGTGTATCCGCTCTTGAACGGATGAGCGGAATCCCCACCCCCGCCACTGTTCCTGCCGCCACCGCAGCTGCTGCTTCTTCCTCCACCCTGACTGCTCTTTCCCCCTTCACTGCTCCGGCCCCCTGCTGATACACGTAGCCTGGCTGGAGCTGCTTCAAGTCCAGGTCGAAGGTTGATGGATTCAGAACGGCATTCAGTGGGATCCACTAGATCCACCTTATTCGGCGCCACACGTGTGACATAACTTGAGGACCAGATAGAACCCACAGAGCGTTGGCTTCCTCTCTTGGCCTGCTGCTTATTCTTTTGGGAGGAGGGAGGCGTGGTGGCACGGCTGCTATCTCCACTTGTACTGCCTCTCTCAAGGACAGACTTGGATTCACCTTTGCTGCTGTCGCGCCCACTGCCGCCATCCGCCTGGAATGCATGAGAGTATCTCTTGAGACATGATGCGCAAATAGGGCACGGAGCAAAATTGCGTAGTTTTGCATGTGTGAAGTCAAATTATATGTTTGTGTACGCTTGTGTTGTGCTTCTGTGATGGCTGAAAGACAGGTCAAACTAATGCTTGTATTGCCTGATGGATGCATGATTATTACTCCTGTCACCTTTTTCTTCCTCCTCTGGACATCAGCAGGTGCATCAAAGATTGGATTGGATGAGAACTCTACTTCTTCGGTGTACTTAGTCTTTCGTCTCTCCCTGCGGTAGAAAATAAAGGCCGCCCCAGCTGTGACCACAGCTGCTACAGCCAAGACAGCTACTGCCGCAACTAAGCCAGTGCTCAGGGTGCTCCCAAAAGATCCTGCAGCTGTAGCTGGTGTCGTGGTTTCATTGCTATTGTTACCTGTTGGAGCTGCCCCTCCTGTTGGAGCACTGGTAGGACCTTGCACTCCCTTTACAGACAAGGTCTGAGGGGGGGCATTGGGCTGTGGTGGCGGGTAGTTGTCTTTTACAGTAGGTGGAGAGCTGATCACTACTGGCAAGGCTGGTGGGGGGGGGCTGGCGATAGGGAGCAACGGTGGTGGTGGTGGTGGTGGGGATGGTGGTGGGGATGGGGATGGGACCTGTACTGCAGTGACAACATCCCCATACACTAGAGACGCCGCGTAGGTTCTCATGTAGGTTGAGGTAAAGTAGGAACCTGTCTCTGATAGGATCTTGTTAGCAGCCAGGTACATAGGGAGGATTTCAGCTGAGTTGCCTGCAAGAAGGTACATACCCATGACCACACCTGAACTAGGGGCTACAGCATAGACTTCACAGTTTGGTGCACCTGCAAAGGTGGTAAAGACTTGACAGGTGTCGTCCTGCAGCTGTGTGAGACCAGGTGAGAGGGATATTGAGGTGTAGTTGGAGCCGGAAAGCTGGAGAAGCAGTTGAAGTGTGAGGGGAGCTGGCCAAGGAGGTGGAGGAGAGGGAAGGGACGGCGGGGGTGGTGGACGTGGTGGGCGTGGTGCATGTGGGGCAGTTGGAGTTGTGACTGGAGGGGGTTTAGGGGGTTTACCTGGAACGTTGGGCGAGGGTGGTGGGTTGTAATCTCCGGGCGGTAGGTTAGGAGGGGGGCTGGCTACATGCAGAATAAGACATGTGGTCATATGTCACTAGCTATGAAGGGAATGCCTAGGCACTCCACTAGTAATATGTCACTAGCTATGAAGGGAATGCCTAGGCACTCCACTAGTAATAGGTCACTAGCTATGAAGGGAATGCCTAGGCACTCCACTAGTAATAGGTCACTAGCTATGAAGGGAATGCCTAGGCACTCCACTAGTAATAGGTCACTAGCTATGAAGGGAATGCCTAGGCACTCCACTAATATGTCACTAGCTATGAAGGGAGTGACTAGGCACTCCACTAATATGTCACTAGCTATGATGGAAAAAATCAGGAATGGAAGGAAAGTTTCAGCCTAAAGAAGTGTGTTCTTACGTATAGGAGGTCTGGGCGGTGGCCTAGGGGGAGATGGCGGGTGCATGGGTGGTTTGATTATTTCTCCCGGGTAGTTAGGGTAGTTAGGGTAGTTGGGCATTCCAGGAGGTGGCAGTGGAGGCGGCAGTGGAGGTGGTGGGGGTGGAGGTGGAGAATGTGGAGGTTTTGGAGGACTGGGTGGTAAAATGGTTCCAGGTGGCACTGGAGGCTTTGGGGATGGGGGGAGCGGAGGAGCTGGGGGATGGGGGCTGGGTGGGCGGGGGGACGGTGGGAGAGGTGGAGGAGGGGCACAACAGAGCTCCTTCTCAATGATGAAAGTGAGGTTGGAGCCGTACGTCTGGGGAACAGCAGGAAGTAGTTTGAAGTTCAGAATTAGTCGGTAGGGGAAAAAGATTATTCAACTGTGGTTCAGAAAGATAAGCCCGGGCATTTTAAGATGTCCAAGAGCATATAAGTCGTTCTTTGCATGAATTATAACATCACTGCTGTCACTGCATCTCAAACTACATGTTTTAACATTTGTATTCTATCTAAATTCTTTCTATGATAAGGACCTCACTCATTACTCATTCATCATGATAAAAAGCAAGATTCAAGATACCAGGTAATATGTGTAGAAGTCTCCTGGGTTGCACACAAACGCGGTCATATTGTTTAGAACTGTGTCTAAAAGCCTGACTGATGAAAATCCACAGGGAATCTGCAGATGAGCAATAAAGTATGAACATATATCATAAAGTATGAACATATATCATAAAGTATGATCATCATACATAAATTAGTTGTATGGGGCTTAAATGTAAGTTGTCTTACTAGTGAGCAAGGAGGGTATGTAGAATGGCTGACGTATCATCAATTGAAAGCACAGGTATTCATCATGAGAAAGTGCAGGTTCTTCTTTCTTGGATTACTATTAAGTAGGCCATGATGTTTCGGGAAAGCTCATGCCAAGCTATGGTATACCTAATTGGTGGTAAGCAGATCATTATGATTCCGTAGCTAAATGATAAATAGGTAAATGATTTAAGTGATATGCTCATAAATCAGCCAGTACACCTGCCTTGGACATTTTGATCATGGCAGCTGCTCCTTTCAGACTGACAATGTCTCCCACCAGCTGATTGACAGGCGACTGGCTACCAAACAGGAGGTCCACATTCAGGCCATGGAAGGTATTAGAATTTGTGCAGAAGGGCTGTGGTGATGAGGTTACAATGACACATAATTGGCATTTGACGTATTGTTTTAGAACTCATAAAATGGACCTTAGATAGGTTACTAAAGCTTTCATAGATATTTTACCTTGACTAGAGTATGAAAGATACTATCAATAATCAAGGCATGAATTTTGAAACAATGGAAATTCTGAGGAGAGGAGATTTACTACTTCTGGAATGAGCAGACAGAAAGATGGCATGCATAGAAACACTATCACTGAAACATGCAGCTGTCTCATCAATTGACGTTTAACATAATCATGTCATGCACTGTCCTACTTTCCTGCTCCTACCTACCTCCAATAAGCTGTACTGTGTGAGGTTGTACTGAGTTATCAATGCACCCATCTCATTCCCAACTTTACTGCCCATTCCATACTCGTAATCTGTACAGGTGTAACCTGTCACACGGTTCCATCCCCAGTCAAGCTGAATAGTCATAGCTCCAAATGGTGGTGGGGGAGGAGGGGGTGAATTAGGTGGTGAGGTGGGGGGAAATGGAAATGGAGGTTGGTCCGGGGGGGAGGGGGGGATTTTGTGATGCCGTCTCCATGGGTACCATGGGGGAATAGGGCTTGGAGGCACTGGTGGTGGAGATGGTGGTGGTGGAGATGGTGGAGGTGGAGGGTTTGGCGGAGGACGAGGTGGCCAAGGTGGCGGGTTTGGAGGGAACGGAGGTGCTCTTGGAGGCCAGGAAGGCCACGGTGAGGGAGGTGGGGATGGCGGCTGGTACGGAGTATGAGGAGGTGCTACGTAACCTGGTGCATACGGTGCTGAAGGATAAGGGGGAGGGGGAGGAGGGGGAGGTGGTGGGAAATCAGGAATAAGAGGTGGGGGCGGGGGTGGGGGTGGAGGTGGGGGAGGTGGATTGATGACAGGCGGAGGTGGTGGAAACAGGCTCAGGTGTATAGGAGGATGAGGAGAGGGTGGTGAAGGTGATGGCGAGGGAGGTGATGGAGGGGCGGGAGGTACCGGAGGCGGTTTTGGTAGTGATGGAGGTGATGGAGGGGCTGGGGGTGGGACTGGAGGTGCAGGAGGCGGTTTTGGTGGTGCAGGAGGTGGAGTTGGGGGGGTCTGCTGAGGAACTGTCGTTGTTATGCTTCCTGCAGGGCATATTTACATTATTTGAGCCACTAATTATTAGGAGTGAATGGTCATCATTGAAGAGAATATCATATTTGCTACGTATTACAACGTCATACTCCTAAAAACTGATTTTCCAACAACAGCATTATCGGCGCGAGTGGACGTATGACCTTAACTAACCTGATAATGCACACCAGTTATGAAATTCCCAAGCTAGGAATACTGCAAGATAGTATCAAAATTATACTTGAGTTAGCGACTTCGGTTACCCGTCGAAAACGTACATCGTGCTTTGCAATCAAGGACTCACTCGTTAAAAGCTTTAGATTAATATGCATTTCGGGAAATGCAAAAGCTGTTATCTGCTTTGTGCTGTGGTCATATTCTATGAACGAGCTCTGCACATGAGTGCATGAGTATTAATGATCACCTCGCAATTATATGAGTGGTAGCCCACCTGCAACATTGTCGGATACTTAAGGTGCTAAACCGTTCAAACCCTACATTGAGCCCCAAGAATGGGTTGGTAAGTGTGAAAGTTTTCAAGGATTAGCCAGGCCTTGAATGCCGATATAACATTATGTCGTGTGCTTGATCTGGGAGCAAAACTAACGGGGACTCTTCTCATTCCCGTCATTGCCCTTGTACATTTTTATTGACTTTTCTCATGCTGTGTCGGCCAAATCTTTCGATTTAATTGCTCGGATTTAACATGCCATTCTATGAGTTGTATGCTTATCTTCATTTTAATGTCCTCTGACATTGAACATGGGGCCTTATTTTTGCATTTGCCATCCATCTAAAGTACATCCTTTGTTCTTCGAATAAGAGTTCAGCATCTGTTGGAGAATCAGTTGGTAAAAATGAATCCATATGCCATATTGCCAAAAGCATTCCCAAAAGAAGGTGACAGACGACCAGTGACGTAGCAGATCTACCTGCTGCTGAGCATCAATGGGTTCTGTAGTATTTGAATAGAGCCTATTCAGCCAGGGCAATTTCTATTCTCATACAACTGCTAACATATCACAAATTAATGAGGCTGCATCCGCTCCAGATCCTGGTCCTCTTCAGCTAAACAGTAAATCCATTAATTAAGACTCTTATCAACCCATTGAGCTCACCTCCGACCGCCATATTTAAGACACCCCCCCGTTATCTATGCTCTTTGACATCCTCATGATGTGCTTACTTGCTGCACTTCAGATGTAATGTTCATCTGATCAACTTTTTTGCAACCTGTATTCACTTTTTAATCTGCACTACAGTGCAATGCATCATACTTTCATCTGAGCGGAAGTTTTGTTGGGCCCAGGTAGTCTGAGGCATAAGAGAGACACGCCTGTGGCATTACACTGGTAGACAGCGCTGCAATGTATAGATGCACACCTCCTCTAAGCTCGACAAGACTTAGACTGCAGCATTCAACCAGCTACGCCATGAGGGCCTTTGCAAACCAAAACAAAATGATCTGCTGCACGACCCACAACCCTAACATGTACGGCGTCAATAGACCTGCTTGTTTGTACAATGGCCTAAACAACAATGTTAATGTCCTTCATGTCCTCTAACTCGTAATGAAAATATTGTTAACTCTGAATAAATTCTTAGCAGTAATCACATTCCCTCCAAGGTCACTGAGATGATAAGAGATAGCAGAGCATGGCCGCCGCATGTGATTTGAAAAGGATCAAATGAGCATTACAGTTATCAGTAGGGTTGTAGATACCTGCTTACCAGCTATGACCAAACTGGCATTTACAAGTTGCGGGCATAGAGAGCGATCCTCATGCAGGCAATCGGGCCGTTAGGAGCGGGACTTCTACATTTTCATAAATGCGTTCATTGACAATTTAGATACGCCTGTCTACCTGATTTCTTAATCAACACCTCTTCATGATTCTGAATCGTTGTAAAATTAAAATGATGCAGCATCTTGTGTTGTAACATAGCGTGCACCAGAATATTCTTGGAACATACCGCTACTGTGCGTTGTGCCGTACCAAAGTCGAAAGCTTGAAACACTCCGCTGCTGAGATTTCTGAAAATTAGCAGAAGCTTTCAACATATAAATTGATTTGTTTTGATGCCTATAACTGACCTCACAGAGGGTCCGCATTGCTGGCTCTGTCTAAGCGGTGTTGAGGCAGGACCTCTGAATCTTCCATGCGAATGCCCAACCATGTATTCTCACCCAGTATGCCGGGGTCGATGGTGAGGAAGTGTAGCGGTTAGACTGCCAACGCACTTATGGCCACATAAAAACGCATGGAACTATGCAGGCAGCTGCAGCAGGCTGGAAAAGATGAAGAATGCTTTTGCAGATTTTGCAAAACGCGCCTGCCGACGTGGACAGTGCCACTGCTCGGAACAGGGTCCGCTGATGAGATGTCCCCTAAAAAAGGGAACAGCACTGGTGACGAGCTAATGATGGACAGCGAGAGCATTGGAGTGGAGATTCCAATGATGACGGTTCGTTATGTAACTACCTGCCCCTTGAAAAGCCATGAGCAGATGGCAGATCCGACGATAATCTCTGTCGTAATATTATAGGTGGTGTTTAATGGAAATGTAGCACGCCTACCTTGCTACCCTGGAAAGGCTGGTGCCGAAGAATTCAAACTTCAGGCATGTACATATTCAGGACTTTACACCTATGACGACGACATGAGTTGTACGCTGTTAGTGGGGTTACATGTTCCACTTCCACATGATGTCTGAGGCAATCTAATTTTTGCGATGGCATATGAGGAAAATTGAATGCTCAGTTGAAAACTTTTGAGCTCTCTTCAATTTTCAGGTCAAAAATTTCTTCAACTTGAGCAATGACGCAGTCATTGACGTGACATTTGAACTGAAAGTCAAGTCTGCCATGAATGAGGACGCAGGTTAGTCAGTCGTAATGTATGACGAAGGAAATGCTGTGTGTGCATTGCACACATGAGCATGCAAGGGCAGGTAAACAATCATGTTCTCACGATCTGCTGTCATGTGCTGAAGTATGGTAGCACTCTCCCTCACTGAGCTGGCTGCCTACATTATGATGAACCTTGGTTTCTTATTTAACTCAAGAGACAGATCATGCAATATCTTAGTCCTCATGATGTTCTCCAGAGTAGGATACAACCATAAATACTCTGCTATCTTGTGACATACTTCTCACTTTGGTGTACTCCTAGAATGCACAGGTTGAAGGCTTGCTCATGATGCCTCATCGTCATGGACTATGACAGAGCTTGTTGTTCTTGTTTTATCATGCATTACAGTATCCCCTTCACCTTGCTTATTTAAACCTCACACTTGTGGTTTCAAGGTCATTTCTTGCCATTCCTCATTTTGGCCTTGTACGTCACAACGATACTGTTTCAGGATCAAGAGTACATCTGAAAGGGTTTGAGACATTCGATGCTGCCTCTAAAGTTGCTGCAGTCTGCGCGTCACGACGTCGTCTCAATGTTCAACGAGGCTATCAACACATGGCTCATGGTCACAAGGATCATATTCATCAGGGCCATCAGGGCCATCATCTGAGGCAGGAGCTGAAGCTTGAGCATACAAGTCTTGGCAGCGCCGTCCGGCTTGACTGCAACCCGCCTGCAGGCAGAAACATCCTTGATCGTGAAAGTCAAGTTAATGCTACACCCTATCTACCCTCATGCGCACTTCCACCATCTTCAGGAAGGGTGGACGAACGCCTAGCCAGGAATAAGCACCTCTGGTCCAAGCTGACGATGAATTGTCACAAGGACATAAATGCAGTAGATACTAGCCAGCAGCATCCTTCCAACAGGTTCAGGAACATTATATCATTACATCAAGGCGGCCCTGATTATGAACCTCCGACTGAGGTTCATGAGTTTCGTAGCGGTTCCCTACTACCCTCTGTACATGTTCCCATCAAAACCACCGGTTCCCTACTACCCTCTGTACATGTTCCCATCAAAACTACCGGTTCCCTACTACCCTCTGTGCATGTTCCCATCAAAACTACCGGTTCTCGCAGAGGTCCTTCTTTCATGGTAGCTAGAAGCTCACAGCTCACAAGTTCACACCCTGCAGGTAGTAGCTTTGGATCAAGGTCCACAAACCTTACCTCAATTTCAGAGCCGGCACGCGAATCACATTCGTACTGCTTGGAGGCAGAGCACTATAAGCACTACAGGGAAGGAGCACCTGTTGGACGCTCAGCTGTTTGTGGGGCTGACAGATCATCATCATCGACGTCGGTCTCTATGGCATGCCCTTCTCCTGCTTACAATGGCCAGTGGAGAGAAGCTATTGGTATTACAGCAGATTCTGATGGCATACGTTCATTAACACCTTCTATTGAAGCAGAGGACAATCAGATAGGCTGTGACCAAAACAGGGAGCATGATATGATGGTAGCTTCAGGGACTGCATCCAACACTATCTTGTCTGTGCTTCCTGGTGTCAGAGGAAGGCTTCAGGAGGAGGTTATGTGTGGGGCTGCTAGCAGTGAGAGAAGCACAGCTTTCTCCTCAGCAGCTAGCTGCTATCCAGGTTCCTATGCTGCAGGTTATACTACGAATTTGATTTCACTTTGGGGAGGAGCTATTTGTAGGAGACTCAGAGGCGTTTTACACTGTGAGGGTAGTGGTCCTGACAGGGTTTGCTGTGACGAGCAGAGAGCATGCTGTTGAGCACAGGTGGTGGTGCGTTGGACCAGGTTTATTTTGCAGGGTCGTGAACACCTAGCATGAAATAACAGCAGTCAGGGTTGGTGCAATCCCAGGGCTTAGTACTGCGCCTAGAAGGGTGTTGATGTAGTATGAAAATTGTCATCATATTCCTAGAGTCCTGATCCTCAATCAATATGAAACATGCGCTGGTATGGGCATGCAGCATGTGTTCTGGACATTCATGTATGAGTGGGCTTCTGTAGTGTCAAATTCAGGCCTGTCCTCACATGACATCCTTGATGATTCATAGAAATTCCGTTGGGTATTTCTGTGACTATAATTACATAGTTATTTGCCCATTCAAGGTCACTGGATTTGCTCAAAATATTCATCCTTTTGTCCTCTTCTTGTAGAACATTCTATGAGCATTTGCTTCGCTTAAAATGGATTGATCCTTCATTTCTTTATTGCATGAAGGCTCTTAATATAATCGAAATGCATTATTTCTCTGTAGTTGCTTTCACTTTAATTCACTCTTTATGATGTGATCGTTGCCCTAGATTCCTCTTTTCATGTCTAAATGATCTACACTGACTGTAGGCAAGCATCAGGTTATTGTGGAACCTGACTGCACAGTCATTGTTAATGTGTTTAATGTGTTATATGAAAATGAGCACCAAAAATACCTGCAGAGCCTGTTAAGATTAACTCTTTGTTTTTGAAGATTCACTACATCAATATGACCATAATCAGCTCCACATCATCACTTTAAATTTCCACCTCAATATTATTTGTCTTTCCCTGCTGCTTACTGAATGAGGATAGGTTTCATCTGGTAGCAAAAGCTGGTTATTAGACCTGTGTTATTAGACATTCTTCTGATACATTGCTAGGGGTCAAGATGCAAAACAAAACTAGTACCTTATTGATACTGCTCAGTGTATGAGTTTTGAAGTAGGACGTGATGCTACCGTAGCAGAAATCGACTACTTCAAATGTCATATAAAATTGGCAATCTCATGGCGGAAACTCGAAACAGCATTTATGTATTTAACGATTCCTTATTTTCTTAAGTGAATCATAGCTAGTTTAGCATAAGGCACGAATAAAAAAGAAGCCGCCCTTCTCTGGTTATCGTGCGCTACGACTACTTGAATCCTGGGATGTGCTTGTACGGCATCATCTTTTAGCTGTCACATCCTGCTGGTCACCCTTCGGTTGAGCTGACGAGACAGCTCCTCACTTAAGTAGCAACGACAGCATAAACACATGTATCTTTTGGGGATGCCTGGTCACAGTAATTGTGAGAATACCTGCTGGGTTTGCCTAGGTGGTAACGAGAATGGTGACCTTGTAGTGCCCTGCAAATGTCCCTCTATGTTTTCACATCCTATTTGTCTCGCAAGATGGTATGTTTCAAGATGGCATTACCGTTAATGCAGCAGTTAGCAATCAGCAGAATTGAGACTTTGAATTTTTGTTTGCAGGCATCTTCAGCAGGCTGGGCAAGATGAAGAAAATTACTGTCGATTTTGCAAATCTCAGCTTCCAAAATGGTCTGAACCACTTCTGGAAAATCGTTGTGCTGTTGCTGACTCGCCGACTTCTACAACAAATTATGAAGCAGCTGCTAATTCATCAACTGCAGCATCTCACAGCCCTATGATGGCGATATGTTCATTATAATATAGCTTCGCTGATTGACAGCAACCTTGTGTACCTACTGTGTGACATTTGTCCTGTAGGTCGTTTTTCAGGGTCGAGTTGTAAAACTGCCATGCGATCCTGGAAAGGAGGGAGCAGAGGCTTTTAAAAGACAGGTATGTGTGACATGAAGCTACAGTATGCCGTGCTGTTTCTGCAAATCTTTGAAATCTCATGACCTCCTACTTAAAATAATGTAATAATCATCAATCCTAGTGGTACCCCATGATGCTGCAAATTTCTTGAAATCATTTCTTAGTTAGAATATGATAGTGAGGAAAGCCTAACCGGTGTGCAACATACCTGAGGCGGTCGAATTAATAAGGCAATCAAGTACCCTCCTTCAGGTCCGGCACATCTTCAACCTGGCTGAGTCTGTCCATTTGGATGTCACATTTGAGCTGAAAGTCCCAAGTTCATCCTTAGATCAAACAAGTGAGTGTTGCCATCATCCAAATCATCCCAGATCCCTCCTCCTGCCATACCCCATGATTGTCCAGTGGCTGTAACATGGCCATTCAAAAACAATGTGAGACCATACTAATGCCTGGCAAATGCATGCCTTACAAGCCCTGACTGAACAAGCTCCATATGATTGTCCTGCAGTGCAAAAAGTCTACTTGAAAGGCTTCCACACTTTCCAGGCAGCCTCTACAGTAGCTGCTGTCTGTGCTTCCAAAAGAACCCTGCATACAAATAATCACTCTCGTCCCCGGCACTACCTGGACTACAGCGATGTCATCCCTGCACACAGAAGTCGTGATCAGCAACAGAGGTCACCAGCCCAGCAACCATCTGCACCTGCTGCTAGCTGGCCATGACATGGCCAGCAATCCAGAACTACTTCAAACTCCGAATCCCACACTCCTGGTCAGAGCATTGGCAGTATCAATAGGAGTGACATTCTCCCAGGCAGCATGCAAAGCACCTTCCAATCTACGCCCTATCTTAGTTCAGGCAAACACTGCAGTCATTACATGACATCCAGCAGTACAAGAAGGCTGACAGAACTACATTATCAAAGCAGAGGAGGATCCTCAGGTGCTGTACCTTCAGTGGAGAATACCAGCATCCAGCATTTAAGGTCCTTTGAGGCTGTACACCCATCATCTATCTTAGCTTCCACTGCACAAAGAGTATCTAGAGTGCAAGATAAAGAGTGTTTTGTTGCGGCTGCGGCTAACAATCCTGCAAGCAGGGCGGTTGTAGCGGTTGCCTGTCAGTCTCAGGTACATCAGCAGCAGCAGGGCATGATGGTAGATTTATCATCATCATCAGGGCCGAACAGTAGTGTGGTGCGGAGGATGATGGCATGGCTCAAAGGAACAGTAATGAGACATAGAACCGTGCTTGCTTGCTTCAGGGGAAGAGCTGAGGTGGGGGAATCCTCAATCTGCTGAATTCCCAGACTATGAAGGGATTGCCTGCTTATGTCATGTCCTTACACATGATCTCTTGCTGCTTAAGACATGTAGATGCTCATGACGTGCACCCAATTGCACTTTGATGATGGATGTTGGAACTGATGGCTGTAGAAAATTCCAGATGATATTCATGATGACGATGGCATGCCAAGCAGAACACGTGCTCTCTTTACTGCATTATGGGTATAGCTCTTAGTCCACAATAAAGGGAGGAACCAGAGATAGGATTCATCATTTCTCCCACTTGTGTCTTCTTGAATGCGAGTGTCCTTGATGTATTAATTGCTCCATTGATGCGCAAAGTTCGAAAGTTTAGTTAGTCTAATATTTGTGTTTGAACCGTGGTTTTACTGGTGCTGCTATTTTGCTGGTCCCCCTTTATTAAATAGTAATGTATTCATCAATTAATTGCTTTGATAATAGTTGAGATAAATGACTTCTACCACAATTGTGACAGTTGAGCGTTGAATTGTAGTAGTGGAGGATACATCAATCTGTATAATAAAGAATATCCTTCAACTGATTTCTCAGATGCACAAGAGTGCATAAGCGGTGATGTGAGGATGCAGGAAACAATAAAATCTGAAGCAACACAAACAGATTGGTGTCGTGATCCATCCTGAGTGTGTACATCATACCCAGTCTTTATGCATCCTGAGTATCGGCACAATTTCAAACAATATGTAGGCGCATCATGTCCTCCTCTATGAGGAAATGGATCCACACTGATCTTGAAGGGTTGTACAGTCAGTTACGAAAGCCGTCTTCTTCATTTAGCACCATTATGTGGTCTTAAAAGTTAATCACCATGCACTTTATTAGACCGTGTCAAATCAGAGGTTGAGATGCGTTCAGATGAAGCCTCGTCGGCTGTGTGTCTGGAGGAGCTCAAAGATATCCAGAAGCTCGGTCAGACTTCATCTCGTGTCGACGAAGATTCGGCTCACAGAATGCTCCAGCGAGTGATGGACAAGTTGTACAGTAATCTGGGACACATCTCCTTTAGTTCCTCATCAATAGCAGACACGCATGCAGGCCTCATCAAGTTCCAACCAAGCCCACAGTTCGATTCATTTATCACGAATGGTGTTTTATCATCCACACTTGAGGTCACTGCTGAGTGCTGTTTGCTCCATAATGTTAAACAGTCATCAGGGGAACTCGAGGACTCATCCTCAGACTACTTCATGGAAAGGATGGTTTCAGGGGATATGCAGCTACCTCCTCAGCTGTACAAGTCAGTACTCAAACTCCTTCTGATGCTAGCAGGGTTGCAAGTCTGGATAAAGCAGAGAAACAGTGCCGAGGACAACAACAGCTGTGTCGTAAGTCCCTCTCAAGTCCATAGCCAGATAATGCGCCCAGAGGCACACATCATCCTTTTGGCAGCTGTTTCTTCATTCACATCCAAGCTCAAGACAAAAAGCGCAGCTATACTTTCTGGAGAGGGTCTTACATTTGCTGACGGTGATACAAAGGCTACCATTATGGCTGAGCAGAAGGAGGACTACTTCAAGGGGTGCTCAGAAGTGTTCAATTGGCTAAACAAGCTTGCTCCATTGCTTCATGACGGTTGTTCAGGAGAGGCAACTCTGCTGAATTATCGCCCATTTTACGCATTGTGTGAATCAAACATGAGTGGCTGCAGCCTGAGGACTGACTCTCCGAAACCAGTTGGGTTTCAGACCAACCCTGCTGCTACTGGACATGGTAACCATCAAGACTCTTCACACCTGCAATCAGGCCACCTGGACTCTGAACAATCTTCCTCTAAAGTACCTCATTATGATCCTACGTCTACATCATCTGGATATGAGGCCATGTCGGCGCTGCTTATACGCCCTCTGGCTGGAGTATCACTGCTTAAAATCTTGGCATGCTTGGTCGCTGCGTGTGCTGGAGCCATTGAAGAGGCATTGACACATGTAAGTGAGTAACAACAGCTGCTGTACAAAAAGCAGATCGCTGATGACGCTCTCAGAAATGTGTTTTTATCTCGAGTGTATTTGGGGGCCTTCTGATCATCTGAAAGCTATCTACAGCAGCGTACCTGTCATTTATGCCCCGCTATTCATCTAATTACTAAGAGAAAAAATGTACCGCAAACATTGTATCTTTTTGAGTTGGAAATTTGTTGTTCTCAAGCTGTGATTATCGATCTAGCTATATTAAAGGCGGGTTAGCTTTTAACAATCGGTCAGAAATAAAGTGATTTCTTAATCTTAACATATTGTCACATACTGCAGGATCAGCTAACCTTCCTTCCTCATCATGTTTTGGTTGACTCATCACATGCTTTCATTGCTACATGATATGCCTTCAGATACAGCTTGCAAGTACGTTGTCCATACTGGTTGACGATCAAAGACAACAACAAGGTAAACAGCGGCAGGCCCATGACAATAATGCAGCAGGACAAATACAGGATATCCTGTCGAGCACAGCCCTGTCATCAGACTTGTCATATTTCAGGGATGCCTCTGTGAAGAAAAGAGCTGTAGATTTCCTGCTCCACATGCCAGAGACACAACTCAGCATGCTGCTTTCCAAACTCAAGTCAGACTTTAAAGCTGTGCTGTCATCCCCCCTGATCCTGGATATTGCCGCTGCGAACGTTCAGGGTGGGAGGGGTGTCATGAGGATGTGTGGAGGTGAGCGGCTGGAGGAAATGAGCATGAAGGAGAGAAATCATTTGCTGAGGTCGGTGAGAAGTATGGTGGATGAGGTCATGAAAGCGAGTTCAATTGCACTGGAAGTACAGGATAAATTGCTGCAACCAGCAACGCAACTAGCTGCTGGGGTCGTGGCTGTACCGCCGGCTGACAGGAGCACCCAGCATCTGCGGCAGGAAGCAGTAGGCACAGCCATTGAGCTGTTAGGAATAGCCCTGGACTTCAAATGTAGGTAGTGAGCTGCTATATACTGCTGCTACAAGATATGATGCAGGCAGCTGAAATCTATTAGTGCAGTCACTGGTAGTGACGATAGTACAACTACTAGGAACGAATGCTGCTGCACCACTTATATACTAGTTGCTGCTCACTAGTATACGTACCGTTTCATTGCTTTGGTCATACCAGTACAAAGCAGTACAAAGCAGGCCTGCCGACAGCTCACGTGGCACTCTTGTCTGAATGCTGCGCTTACATTAATGGCATCGCTGTGTTCTGCTACCTTCCTGCTACCCTCCTGCTTATTTAATGAGTTCAGGCGGTCCATGCCGCCGCAAGGGCTGTTGCAGGGCTAGTTGTTTTAGTATTCATGATATAAAACATGCATCGCCTAACATCCCGATGATCATTCCCATTATAAGGACATGGAATCATGCACATGACCCACTGCAACGTGAATGTACCGCAGATTACAGCTCAGGACAATCGAACCACATGCATTATGCAGTCTAACTACTAAGCTCTAGTGTAGGACTAGTAGTCTCTTCCTTTAATCAGCCTCATTATTATGCACAGCACTCGTTTGTTCGTATTACTGCTTCAAGTGTTTGTAATACTGACATTGAAGTCTTTCTATTATGATATGTGCATGCTTCATCTTGCCCAGGTACAAACTTGGTGGTGTACCCTAGTACTACAAGCAATCATCTGTACAGAGAGAGCATGGAATGGGGTCGGTTGTCTGATCAGCTCTTGGATCTCAGCATGGCACGTATAGGCGACTACATAGTTGACTGCTGTCCATCTGCTTGTGAATCAACTCCAAATGATGACAGGTACAAAAGCCAGCAACTTTCAGAGCTGCTGTTAAGAGTGAACTACAATAGTACACGGCTTAGTGATCAGGAGCTCATCAACAGGGCCATGGCGCCATTTGAGGTGAACACAAGCGACAGGAGAGGAGATGACTACGAGCCAGTAGGAGGTTCTGGGACTGCATTGCTGAGTCATCTATGTACATCTGCAAACATAGCCTCTACAGTGGCAAGGGCCTCAAGCCTCAAACTGCTGCAGAAAATGTCAAAGCACCTGCTGAGTATTCAGCCTACTGGCCGCTATAGTTCTTATTTTGACTGGCAGCAGCCTGCACTAAATGCTGCATCATCAGCAGATGAGGGCTGCCTGCACTTTGAGGTCTATGATGCATCCGCCAAGTACCTGTCTGTTGTGCGCTCTGTACAGCAGCTGTGCAGAAGTAGTGAAAAACAAGTCTCTAAAGGTCCGATGCTATTGCTTCTACAAGTCCTGGGCTTGGAAGCAGACGCAGCTCCCTGTAGTGCTACATCAACTGCAGCTGGCTGTAGTGCTACATCAACTGCAGCTGACTGCAGTACTGTCTCTATCGCCAACAACAACAACAATGGCGATGACTCAGGTGAGAGGGCTGCCTGCTGCCTGGAGGGCATCGTGGGGCAGCCTCCATCTTCTGCTGGTCTCCCTCATGAGCTGCAGCTGCTCAAGGAAGCGCTGGCGGACATGCAGACATGCATCTCCCTTGTGCACTCCCTCTGTGACGCGACCGCTCAGCTTCTCATATTTGCAACAACCCCAGTCACTGTGAAAGAAGAAGAAGCTGAGCTCAAACTGGCAGCAGATCAGCAGGGCAGAGGCAAGCAGCAAGGATCATCTGCTGATAATGTTACTAAATCTAGTACATTGCGTCGCCTTTTGAAGTTCATGTTGGGCGCTGGTGCGCCGCTGCCAGCAGCGATGACTAGTGACAGCAGCAGCAGCAGCAGCAGCCGTACAGGTGGTGTTGATTCCACCTCTCCTGCAAGTACTAATGCTTCTCCTCGCTGTCAGATGTATGCCTCCCTAATGTCCCGCCTGAAGCGTGTGGCAGCTGCGATGATTATGCCTGAGTTGTGTGGAGTGGCGGAGCCTTGCCTCGTTGCTGCAGCCAAGTTGGTGGACCACATCAGGCAGCAGCAGCAGCAGCAGCAACAGGACCAGTGGAGGAAGCAGCAGGAGCACGAGAGCTCTAGAGGAGGAGGCACCTCAACAGCGGCAGGGTGCAGCAGCATCAGTGCACAGGATTTCCAGAGCGGACAATCTGCCTCGGTGGATAATTGCAATACAAAAGATGTACAAAAGGAGGCACATGTGTTAGCTTGTAGCACTCTTGCCGCCTGTTCCACATTAACCTCCCTTTTGAAACTGGGTTTGCAAACTTCAACAAGTAACGGCAGCAGGAGTCTGCCGATAATGAGGCAACAGGATGCTCCTAGTGCACACACCCCTGGCCAAGCGCGGGGATCTGCTGCTTCTCATTTTTCATCAAAGAAAGGGACCCTCTCAACACTACAGGGCCACCATGGCCCAGCAGCAGTGGCATCTGCTTCAGAAAGCGCTTCATCAAAGCAGGTTCATCATGCTGCTCCTGCTTCCTCCTCTTCCATGATCATGTGCTGGGAGGCTCGTCTGGCTCAGTCATGTGACACCTTCAGGCTGCTTGCTTCTATGCTGAGCGTGGTGTCTTATTGTGACACTGCAGTTAGGGCATGGAAGCAGGATGGAGCATCAGGTCACCATGTTGGGACTGCTGACGGTACATTATTCACAACAGTCAAGGCAACAGCTCTTCCTGTTAATGAAGAGAAGGCACGACAAAATACCAATTCATCAGTTTCCGCATCAGACAATATTCAGGTAAGCAGATGCTAGTTCATGTTCTGTGGTACAAAGATGTAGTTGCTGCAGGTATTACAGTACCTAGGGCCACAGGACCAGATGAATGAGTAGCATCTGCCTCTTAATTAAGTATTCAAGGGATGAAGTCACAGAGACTGCCATTCTATTATTCATAATCCAAATTATGTCTCATCAATGAGTCAAGACAAAAACCCAACTTGTTTAAAACTACGACTCAACCAGGAAGGTACAAGTCGTACTGATGATCATTGCATGAGTATGTTCATACTGCACTCTTATTACTGATGATGACTACTGTTCACTGCAGACCTCGTCGTCACTCTCATTACTGATGATGACTACTGTTCACTGCAAACCTCGTCGTCACTCTTATTACTGATGATGACTACTGTTCACTGCAAACCTCGTCGTCACTCTTATTACTGATGATGACTACTGTTCACTGCAGACCTCGTCGTCCTCATGGGATGCAATCAACAGCAATTTAATAAAGCCTTCCAGTAGGTGTACCCACACGCCAAGCAGTCGAGCTAACCCAAGCGCCTCATCATCTCCTTCTGTTGGCAGACTGTATCGTAAGATACAGCAGCTTGTAGCTGAGGTGCTGGTTGAGTTTTCTCCTGCGCTTCCTGCTGCAGCGGAGGACCCCACTGTCAGCCACATCCTGCCGCATGAGGCGGGTCGTGCTGCTTGTAGTTCTGAGGGATTGAGAGCGAAGGGGTCTACTGTTGATAGGGGTATGACAATAGCAGAGAGCAGGCTTTGCAAGGATTACGGCATGACTACTGATGTCCACTACATTGATGCAGCTGCAGGTAGTGAGGCTGGTGGATGTACTATAAGTAACGGCAGTGTTGAAGCCGCTAATAACCAGGCAGCTCTAGCAACAGATCCTGCTGCTGCTGCTGCTGCTAGAAGTGCACTGGTGTCCTTCTGGTGGTGCCGTCAGCTGATCAGGAGCGGATTCATGGAAACCTTGCTTGACTTGTGGGAAACAACAGGCATATCATGTCTGCCTCTGGAAGCTGAAGCTGGCGCTTCTGGGCCCAATGACCAACTGTCACTGTCACCGCCTGCAGCTCCAGCTTCAGCTTTGTCTACCTCCTCAGGAAGATTGGCCTCGTTATCAAGTTTGACCTCAACTGCCTTACTGCCTGCCCTGATGCTGAACATACAGCAGCAGCTCCTGTCCCTGGTTTCGCAGCTGGTAAAAAACAGCAGTACATCATCTGTGAGGCCAAGGCTGCTCCATGTTCTGCCGCAACTGACTGAGGAGCAGTTTGAGGGGCTTGCAGCAGCGTCTGAAGCAGTAGCCGCTGATGCTGAGGATATGATGCGATGCGGGACGTTGCTGGTTGAGGTGGGAGAGATGTGGCGACGCTCCCCTTGCTTCCGGACCATGCTTGCATGCAGAGCTCATGGCTGGGGTATGACACCGCCAGCAGCCAGTAAGTCTTCATCAGGGGTGGGCCGCTTCTCAAGAGAGGCATGGCATGAAGTTGAGGCATTGAATCAGGAACAGTCTGGATGCATTGGGAAGGGTTCATCTCCATCCCAGCAGGGAAGCTACCCCAAGAACAGCAGTAGCAGGGGCCTGCTGTACAAGTATATGAATGCCTTGGGGGATAGGTATCTGTCAGCTGGGACATGCTGTAAAAATGTCTGGGCGAGGATTCACATACTGTCGGAGATGCTTAGGGAAGTATTGCTTTGTGCACCCGGGCCTGAGCGCTTTGAGTGGACAGAGTTGGGTTACAATGAACGTGGGAACTTGAGTAGCCCTGATGAAGCAGCAGCGCCAGGTTGGCCTGATTGGCTGGATTGGTCTCCGACCCCTCTTGGCATTGATCTTATTCATTTTCAAGGCAGCTCTGGGGCTATGACTGGCAGCAGTGGTAGTGGCTCTGGGGCTATGACTGGCAGCATTGGTAGCGGCTCTGGGGCTATGACTGGCAGCAGTGGCTGTGGTAGTGATTTTCATGTCGTTGGAGGCCAGGTGTCAGCAGTCTTTGAGGAAGCAGGGCTGCTTGTGATGAGTGGAGGGTCAAAATCTGAAGACAGCTCAGCCGCAAAATGCATTCATCCACTTTTGTCATTCAGGAAGGCTGAGGAGTTGCTGGGCAGAACCAGTATGGTCGAGTCTTATCATCGTGTGGCACAAGCAAGGATCTCCCTCCCTGCCTTGCTTGCTACCATTCCTGGAACCTTCCCACAGCTGCAGCAGAGTTCCTACATTGTCCAACTAGAAACTAGCCCTGGTCAGGGACAGCTTCGAGTCTGCTTTAATCCCAAGTGTGCCTTCCTGGCCAAAAGGATGAACCCGCCTGCAGATGGATTTGGCAGCAACAACATGCTAGTGGCAGGATATATTTGGTCGAAGGAGCCCTACGAGCCGCAGGTTTGGGAAGTATGCAAGGGCTGCAGTATTGCACATTATTGTTGTGTGGCCTGCTATACGCAATGTGTAAAAACACATTCAGGATTTGAGTGTGCTCTTTTGAGAGGCCTGAGATGTAGGTAGTTTATATGAACATTATCAATACAGATTACTCTTAGTAGGTAGATAGGTAATGGAAATCATTGGCAAGGGGCTGTCGTCTCGAGTGTATTATTATCCGCTGAATCATCTTGTGATTTAATATGGTGATAAGAATAGTGCTTATCATAATTTTGTTTTAAAGCATGCTACGATTCCCTCCGAACGACATTTAAAAGAATGTTTTTGTACACAGGTAACTCTGTAATAAGTTATAAGTTGCATTGGTTTGCTCCTCGTTCCCCATACTACATCTTGAGGAAAAGTAAATACACCTGCCATAATGATGTACCTGCTGTACCTGATGAGTTCGGATATTTTTGTCTTGCCTATCAACAAAGGTACCTGTAGTCAGCCCTGAGGTTGATTTCCTACGTCTGAAAAGTGCTGAATTTTTATTCAATATGCGTGTACCCGGCATTTTCAAAAGAAGGCAAAATTTTTAAATATCTGGCATACCTCCTGACCTGGTGTCAGCGATAATTATGACGTTATCGGATCTGAAAGACGTCAGGGGGTTTTGTTGTACTTGTAAGGCATTCAAGTGGCACAGGACTAACCCAAATTTGAAGGCAGCATGGCTTGTTAAGTACTGCCCAGATCTATGCCTACAGAGAGCGACAGAAGGAAAGCTTACTGATGTAGTCTGTGAAATCCTCAAATCGAATACAGCCTCCAGGGACCAAGGATGTTTTGTTGAGGTGACTATGCTGCTGCACTCTAACTGCATTATTAGCAACTCAATAATATCAGCAGTAGGACAATTCCAGGTCGCAGTTGTAGGACATTCCCAGCTTAAATGAATTCTTTTCATGGCAGTCATGACAGATTATGAGTCATTCCCTCTTAATTTTGAGATGTAAAGATTGAAACATTGGTTGTCAGGTTATGAGTCTGACGGAAAAGTGTAATGCTGGTTTCTGCTGTTGTGGGTGATGTAATCATGAGCATGGCGGATTATGATTGGCATTGTTATGATACATGCCGATTGCTGCCTCAATTATGACAGCAAGTGATTGGTCAAATGTGGACTTTTCTGAGCCTGAGCAGGATCTTCATTGCGCGTTGATGCTTGCGTGTCTCAATGGCAGTCACTGCATTGTAAAGGAGCTCATGGCTGCAGCTGGGAGGAGCGAATGCTGGGCGATTGCTAACAAGGCTGGCAGAGTAAGTGGAATGAACAGAGATTTCGCTCCGATCTTCTGCAGGCCAATGCAAGTTGCATGTCTGCATGGACATGTTAAAGTGGTGGAAGTGCTGCTGAAAGTCCAGGATATCAAGGTGCGTTGTTCACTGTAGTTTTGGCTAAAAACAATATCTGTTTTTCTAAGCAACCTTAAGACTTATGCCTTTAATCGACTTCCTTCGTCCCTTCATGACTGAGCTGCCATGATGAAGTGTGGCTTCTTTATTTCATCCTGCTGCTGTCATGATGCAAATGATGTGGTTCACGACCATGAGATCGTTACAGTATGAATCTGTTTTAGCAGGTAAATGGACTAGGGCACAGAGGGAGCCTGCTAGCCAGATCAGGGCTTGCAACAGACATGGCAACTCAAGCCCACAATGAGCAGGGCACCTTGTTGCACCCTTCATATGATTTAATGACAAGCAGTACAACAGTGAAGGCTGGAGCTGCAGATCATTATGACTATCACCACAGCCCTGGGATCCTTCACATAGCCTGCCTAAACCACAACCTGGAGTTGCTGCAGCTTCTACTCAGCTCCCCCATAGTTGACCCTAACGATCTGGACCCCAAGTACGGGCATCCTCTGGGCCTGCTCATAAAGATCGATGCTGGCCAACCAAAAGCCTGGGGCATGTTCCTCCAGCTCATCTCAAACCCTAGGCTCGACATCAACTGTAGAGACATGCAGGGTGCTGCACCCATACACATCTTGCTATCTGCAGTCATGAGGGGTCAGGGCATCATTCTTCCTCAGGACAGGGCATTACGGCTGCTGCAGGTATTACTGTCATTGCAAGGTATAGATGTCAATGCTGTGGATCATGAAAGAAATTGGGCCCCTCTGCACATATTGAGCAGCAACAGCAACACTTTACGTTCAATGTGTTCCTTGCGGAGACTTGATAACAGCAAGATAGTTGAGCAGAGATGCCAGAGCATCATTCATAGTGGCGGTGCTAAGGCTATATGTAGCACCATTCAAAAATATGACAGGGATAAACAAGGTTGTAGCCGAGATCAAATGTTAGCTATGCTCAAAGATAGTGATATCATTCCAGACTCGAACAACGGCGGCAGCCCTGCCTCTCAAAGTCATCATTGCAATGTAGAAGAGGAACTGTTCAAAATGCTGCTCCAACATCCTGACATCAATTTGAATCTGAGGACCAGCTATAACTCCACAGCGCTGCACCTCTGCTTCAAGAATGGGCTACCATGCAGGGTCCAAGCACTGCTGAGAGTTCCTGGGATTGACGCTAATGCTCTGGACAGGGATGGGGAGACAGCCCTGCATAAAGCAAGTAGAGCTAGGCATGCACATGTCGTTGCCACCCTCTTAAACATCCAACACCTAATCTTAAAACGTGATCTTGGTTATCAATCAGCACGAGTTAAGAAGGCAATGCCAGGGCCGTTCTCCTTCTGTCATTCACCTGCCACCCTTTTAGAAAGTGTCGCTCCAACTCACAGCACTGGCTGCTGCAGTCTAGTACCCACAAATGTAACATCTGCCTTTCATAATGACCCCCCTACTGTGCAACCTCAGCAGCATCAAGCCTCAACAGCTATGTATTATAATGCAGTCAGTGCAGTGGGAGCAACCGTGAATGTGAATCTGAAATCCCAGACAGATGGAAACGCCTCTGCCCTCCACTTGGCATCTAGAGAGGGACAAACTGAGGTGGTGCAAGCTCTGCTGCTTTACGGTGCTGCAACTAACTTACTGGATGTGAACGCAATGGACAGCAATGGAAACACAGCTCTCCATGCTTGTGTTGCAGCTGGTCACACAGCAGTGGTGCAGGTCTTGCTCTGCTGGATCTCACATGTTCAGTGTCATGAGTTGGCAACAACTGTGCAGCAGACTACTGAGGGGAAAGGAGTATTAAAGCTGAAGTCATCTGTATTGTGGCATGAATATATTAGTGACAAACGGAGGAAAGAGCAGGAGGCCTTTGATCGTCGAGCAGAAGTGAATAATAATAAGCATGAGGCTGCAAGCACTTGTGAACCAGAAAGCACTCTCAAATCTGCAGATGAGGATGACTGCTGTGTTCACTATCAATCGCTCAGTCATGGATGCAGATCATGCCTCACTGCTACTCATGGATACCATTATGATGTGACAGCAGATGATGAAGTGCAATCAGATGATGAACTACAATCAATTACAGTTATAGATGACTGTAAAGCCACTGCAGCAGAAGCAGAAGCTTTGACTTGCTGTCAGGAGTTAGTCATCCCTGAGGAATCCGCAAACTCTGTGGCGCCATGCATGAATGTCAAGCATGCAAGTTGCAGGACTAGAGAAGAATGTGCTGCCTCTCTTGCTGATGAGCCATGCGGAAGTGCAGCTCAGCAGTCCAGTGCCCACTTTCAAGCAGAGAAAAAGTGTCCACCAAAAGCAATGGCTTCAGACTTTTGTGCGCTGATGCCATATTTGCATGAGCTCAGGGGATCTTATAACGGCAGCCTAATTACCGGCTTAGGCGGCAGGACTTCTTGCAAGCATCAGGAAGGATCTCGAATCTTAGTGAACCTGAATGCCAGGTGCCACTAGATCGAAGAGTTTTATTCAATTCTAAGGGGTTTTTTACACACAGGATAGGTTTAAAACTTCATTTTTTTGAGCTCGATTAGTGTGAAACCATCGTTGTAGTGTTTCACACACACCGCAGGAATTCTCGAGGCCTCACACCCCTTCACCTCGCCTGCATCGGAGACCATACTGAGATCGTAGCGCTACTGCTGCAGCACCCAGACTCGCTGGATGTGAATGCATGTGATTGCTGGGGAGAAACTGCCCTTCATAAAGCATGCACCAGTGCCAACCTAGAACTTGTGAAAATGCTGTGCAAATCTCCATATATTGATGTTAATGTGAGTAGAAGATCGCAGATGATAGAGTGCACTAAGGTCGTAGTCCTACTAATCCTACTGCACAGTGACGTTATTGCACACCTTGGATTTCATATTATTTCGTTCAACCCACCAACTAGTTGTCTTTCAGGCTGTGCTACACTTTGACTATTTAGTCATATCAGCCGTAGAATGACCTGCTGGCATTATTACGTGCTTTAACAATGCACTTGATAATGCAATTATCACAGGCTACTGATGATGTCGGAAACACCTGTCTTCATACCTCCTGCAAGCAGCTCATCAACCGCCGCCGCAATGCTCACATCATATCCTTCCTGCTTCTGATGCCTGGCATCCAGCCTGAGCTGGAGAATGCCATGTCAGAGACAGCCTTACAGTTTTGGCCATATCAGCTAGTCTAGCTAGTCAGCAGCAGCATAGATAGTAGAGCCTGCCGCGAAGGAAGCATGCCCAGAGATTTCTGTTGCGCAGAAATAATTGCTGCGTGTGTAGGTGTGATCATGTTACACATCATTGGTGTGTGATGCCTCATCTGTCTCTGATGTTACTGATGTACTAGATGTACGTATGTAACGACGTGCTGTAGTGAACATAATAATGCATGAGGGTAGCAGTATTGTTAGTAATGTGGCACTAGTTTGAGATGACTAACTAGACTAACTAAATGTCCTACGCCATGTTCTATGGTAGAAACTATTTGTATGCATGTATCACAACGTTATGGATATTCATAATGGCATGCATTTGAAAGGTTCATGGGGGCTTTTTTTGATGAAAGTTAGGATTTCTTGATGCTTATCATATTGATGCTCGTTGGTTTGCGGGCACGGTCTAGACCTGTATGCACCCATACGATGGCGCAGCTGTAGCAACAGAATGTAAACAAACAAACAAGCAGACTAGGTCGTACGACCTGAGCTGTCTGCTAGGTACGCACCACAAAGTCCAGGCTGACTGCTACAGGAAAGCGGAATAAGAATACAGATCATGATGTAAGATTCTTGTTTAGTGATAAGATTTCTTGATTTTATGAACTCCAGGAGCAAGACAAAACAACGACCAGGGCAACATAATTATACACAAAAAAATCTGTGACAAACAGTAATCAGGAAGTACAGGAAGAATATGAACAATATAGTGATCAGTATACAAGACTAACATGACCAGTACTACAAGATCTAACTGGAGGTATAATTGTTACTTTCAAAATGTGGTTTGTTAGTGCTACAGCAGGTACATGCAATACAATGAAAAAAAAGCTCTTACCATATCATTAAGTTAAAATGACAACGTAATATTTTGAAGTCAGGATTATGGCAGTCATACAGCCGCATAACATGATGTGCTACTGGCGCAACTGCTGTAACTACTTTTTGTCCTACTCCCTGCTAGAGTGTTCCCTTAGACTTTTTCGGTGCATCTTTATACATCGCCAACAAAAGAATTGCTGATATTTCAGAAGCTTGCCCTTCAACTTTTCTCTGCTTGGCACAAACCCAGTGTAGTTTTGCATAATTCATTTATGGTACTAGTGTACTGCTAGTACTGCACATGTAAAAAATAAGCTCATTCTTCGCAGAGGTGCAGTCAACCACAATGCGGTGTTTGTGTGTTCACACAAGTGTGGCACTGATCAGCCATTGTTATCTGAACCATGTTGACCCGCCTGCTCACCATTGCCTACAGATGCATCAGGTGCTGCTGATGGGCTGCCCTGCTCAGCAGCTCCACTGCCCCCACCAGCTGCGGTCTCCGCAATCTTATCCACCAGCCATGAGGCAGGCATGAGTCCTGTCACACCATGACAGATCCCCAGGGCAGGGCCAAAATAGACAGTAGGAAGTGCTGCATCCAGCAGGAAGTTCACAACAGCTTGCACACGTTTACTTCCGCGTCTGGCAGCCAGTCGCCTCACCCCTGCCTTGGTGGCCTCCAGCAAGATACCAGCAGCCGCAACACGCCATGCAAAGAAGCGGAAGTACCGCCTGGTGTACCGTGCCAACAGGCCTAAGGCGCGTCGACGGATGTACTCCTCTGTCACTAGCAGCGGAACCTGCAAGTGGTGGCAACAAGATGAATTGAGGGCTGCTGGTGTGCATGTGTCTCAAATACCCGTTGATTCTACATGATGAGGTTTTAACATGGTGCAGATGAGCAAGCCTATCCTCTTAGGACATCGCCTAGAGAAAATCCTGGGATTTCCCAAAATGTGGAATGAGGTTTGGGGTCATTTCTGATGATGTACTAGGGTTTGGGGTCATTTCTGATAAAGTCCCTTTGCTTGCCTGCAAAGCTGAGGACTGGAATCCAGCCAGACTGCTTGTGTCTACTGTCTGGATAGAGGAGAGCGGGATACGCCATTCCTCCTTCTTCTGCACAGAGAAATCTTAAATGCTCAGTATCAAGATATTCTGATGAAGTCATCAGGGTCCAGCCCCCCAAACCCTGCAGAGGCCCAAGGCTTTGCATCATGCGCTTCAGGATTTCAGATCTCTTTCAGTAGATGATTCAGAACAACACTATGAAGCACATGGATTTGAAACTCCATTTACTTTCAAAGCTGTGTTTAAATAAGACCCGAATAATAAAGGCATAGATCTGCTTAGATGTTGCAAATACATCATTGACCTACCTAACTGATCCATCTCACCTGAAGTTCTACATAGCAGTCCTGAAGCCAGGAATTGAGGCCGGTAGTAGATGCCGCCTCAGCATCACGTTTCACTCTTAGCAGCTTTTGCTCCCAATCATCAACAGTTATGGCAAGCCATGCAGCCCCTTTGTCAGTGCTGAGGAAGTCATTCAATGATGTTAAAGGTGACTGTGACTGTTGATTTGGGCCTGCTGCCTTTCCCATTTATCCCCTTTTCAGTTAAGTTAACTACAGAAACTCTTTTAGCAGTAAGCGTTGTTCGAGCGTCCAGGGACTTAGTCACCTGTGCACATACGTATCTTGAGTCGGGATAGATATAAGCTCCTGAGGAATCATGTAAAGACTGAGCAGAAGGAATCCGCGGAACAGTTGGATTATGGCTCCGAAGTGTGCGAGAGCAACATGCCGTTTGCCGTTAAGAATTGAGTTTTTTTACAATCTGGCGCGAACATGAGTCATCGCTATTGCATCATCATGAATGTGTGATCCTCAAGATTTGGTTAACAGATGAATTGAACATGCAATATATTATATACCTAACATACTTGTTAAAAGGCAATCTATACTACCCAAGCACCCAGAGATCGTCAAAATACTAAATGTAACAATTTCTCATATCTGCGCATCCGCCAAGTTTTGAAAAGAGGAGCAATAAACTCTATGTGAACTACCTACTTTTTTCAACAGTAAATGAGGGGTTGTGAAACTGCACACGTATGCTTAAAGGCTCATGAAGACTTCATGAGCTTTTGTTCAGCGCATTAGTTGTATAGCCATTTGCTGCTCAGTGTCAGATTCATATTTGCTTTACTAAATACATGAAGCCAATACACATGTAACTGAAGCCGAATCAATACCTTGCTGGTGCAGGGGGATAATACCCCCCTGGTGCTTGGTGGGGGATTGGTGCCACATACTGTTGTTGAGGGTACTGAGGGGGTGGGTAGGCACCTGGTGGAGGGTATGCAGCAGCAGAGGGTGGAGGGTATGCTGGATAGCCAGCTGGCGGGCCTGCAGCATAATCTGGCTGAGGTGGAGGGCCTCCCATCATGATGGCTTGCTGGGTGGGGGGCTGTCAAGGACAATATGCAGATTATATAACTCAGTGTTGAAATCAATTGCATGGTCTTAAGTTGAACTTAAGCTAGTAGTCAGGAGGAGGATCCAGATTGCAGCAGCAACGAAGCATGATTAGATGCTAATTAAGGCAATCATGGAATCAGAAAGCCAGGGAGTTATGAAGACCTCTGTGGGCCAGATGGTGACCATTTTTAACAATATGCTTAAAGACGCTACTGCTTGTCATTGCACAGTTCTTCAGCGTGGATAATGCATACCAGCCAGTCATACCTGCATGGGGAGGGGTGCTCCACCCTTATCCCGGAGGTCGAGCTCTATGTGGTGCTGAGTCTGCATGCATGTGCAGGCCCTGCAGAGATCAAGAAAACTATCAAAAACAGAATGCGTGAATGAAGTTCCAGCAATCATTTGCAAGGCAACTTATTACAATAGCAACATTTTCAGTACATGCATGAAAACATGTACTGAAAATTCACATGCAAAATTCACATGCAATGGCACTTACACGAGCCAGATGATATAAGCCATGCAAGTGCACTTACATGAGCTAAAATAATATAAGCCATGCAAATGTACTTACATGAGCTAAAATAATATAAGCCATGCAAGTGCACTTACATGAGCAAGATGATATAAGCCATGCAAGTGCACTTACGTGAGCCAGATGATATAAGCCATGCAAGTGCACTTACATGAGCCAGATGATATAAGCCATGCAAGTGCACTTACATGAGCCAGATGATATAAGCCATGCAAGTGCACTTACGTGAGCCAGATGATATAAGCCATGCAAGTGCACTTACATGAGCAAGATGATATAAGCCATGCAAGTGCACTTACATGAGCAAGATGATATAAGCCATGCAAGTGCACTTACGTGAGCCAGATGATATAAGCCATGCAAGTGCACTTACGTGAGCCAGATGATCTCAGCCATGCAATGGCACAAGTGGCTACAGTCAGCAGCCTCCGAGTTCCCTGTGATGCAAGCGATGCAGCCAAATATGCATGCAAGACATTCCTGTAGGAAATAGAGAAACAAGAAGGGTAATGCTCATAGGAGCCTCTCATATAAAGTCATCAGAGTAGACAAGAAGGGTAATGCTCATCATAGGAGCCTCTCACATTATAAAGTCATCAGAGTAGACAAGAAGGGTAATGCTCATATTAGGAGCCTCTCATATAAAGTCATCAGAGTAGACAAGAAGGGTAATGCTCATCATAGGAGCCTCTCACATAAAGTCATCAGAGTAGACAAGAAGGGTAATTAGGGTAATGCTCATAGGAGCCTCTCATATAAAGTCATCAGAGTAGACAAGAAGGGTAATGCTCATCATAGGAGCCTCTCACATAAATAAGTCATCAGAGTAGACAAGAAGGGTAATGCTCATAGGAGCCTCTCACATAAAGTCATCAGAGTAGACAAGAAGGGTAATGCTCATCATAGGAGCCTCTCACATAAAGTCATCAGAGTAGACAGACTGATGGCAGTTCTCCTGTTTATAAATAGTTCAATTATTTTACTTCCCTAACTTCTCATGTCGTTTAGCTTATAAGCCCGACCTATATCTGACTAATGCTTCTAAACTTTCTGGGGCATCAGTAGATAAGTGGATGGCAGGCTTAACATCAGAAGGTTACAAAGGTCAGCAGTTACAGAAGTGTGCAGGTTATATGTCAGATTAAAAGCTCAATCACCATTTTAAGTAAGTGGTCATCACTGAGAGATAAATCACTGCAGTGATCTGTCTTTCAGCGATGTCGTGATTTTAAATTTGACGCAAATAACACTAAATAAATAGGTACTGCAGTATGTATCATGTGAGCCTCAGAAGATCAAGCATCGAATTCCCCTCGATTCATTGATGCGGCTTCATGGTTCCATCAGCTCGTTTGATGAGATAATGAGGGCACAACCATGAGGCTGTTATGATGCAACAGTCGTGTCATCACATGAGCACTCTTACCAATGTCACAAGACATCCAATGATGCACCCATCACATGAGCACTCTTACCAATGTCACAAGACATCCAATGATGCACCCATCACATGAGCACTCTTACCAAGGTCACAAGACATCCAATGATGCTAATGATGCACCCATCACATGAGCACTCTTACCAAGGTCACAAGACATCCAATGATGCACCCATCGCAGCAGTCTGTCTGCAAGCGCATCTCGTCTGCACAGCAATAGACACAACACAGCACAGCTTCCTAATTGACAGGATTCACATAACTGTTCAAGAAAGAGAACGGCGTTAGTGTCATCAGCATCAATGGAGCAGATTCCCTAACCTACCCAAACAATCACTTCCATATGAGCATTAGGAGTGTGTAGGCTGTGATCAAATAGCTCTTGCATAGGCTTATCCATGTAATGTCTCTGTCTACCTTGAATCATGTACCGCGTGGTCCAAACTGACATGGAGAAGCAGCAGAACACCTGTCAGGGTGGCAAGACAGAGAAAATATCACATCCACATACCAGCATGCGTCAGGTGCCTAATACCTCACATCCACATACCAGCATGCGTCAGGTGCCTTGTACCTTTTGAAACTCTGTAAGCGGCTATAATGTCGATATAGGAAAAGAGGGCTAAAATAGTGTGAGTCATTGGCATGATGAAGCACTCCTAGTTACCTCTAGACATAAGCATAAGTTGGGACAGCTCTCCTCACAACAGCAGGAGCCACAACACGGCATGGCGCCATTGCAACATCTGTAACGGGTCATATCTCCATGTAAGGCCCTCTTTCGTAGACCGCAAGATGCACAACAAGGACTACCAAGTAATGCAGCAAGGAATGAACAAAATTGGGTTCAAATAACTCTACGCAGTAAATGTTGATGGTTGAAGATTTTACATTAGTACTGGAAAAGATATAGGCGCCATTTCTATGAACTCCAAAATTCTTTTCAGGTCCAATCATTAAGATATGGTGTATTTTTGTCTTGAGATTGCATTAATTGCATACATCCTTCCTTCCTCCCTCACCACAGCATGACGTAGCATCCAAACAAGGGGCTTTCACAGCAGGCGCACCAGCATGGTGCAGCCCATGTGCGAGGGTAGGCATTTTCATCTTGCCTGCATATATATTAGGACATCAGCAACTTACTCGGGGTGGGAGCGAACTGATTGCGCCTGCAGGCATCACATCAGCATAGCATACTACTATGACTACAGGATCTTGTCGAATAGTGCCAAACAGCAAATCCGATGAACTGACACAATGATGGGCTACCTTGCTTGCATAGCTTGCAAGCGCACGCTCCTCTTTGAGCAAGACATTGTATATTTTTTATCGAAATTGCCTGCACGGAGTGCCTGGGTTCCCGATAAGTCAAAGCGCAAAAAATAGACAATAATGCTCCGCACGAATTAGCTTAAATACACGCAACGCTCGAAAAGACACTTGTAAATTCTAGTTTGACAGAGTTAGATTTGCATGCAAAGCAGTACATGTCATATAATACGACATGTACAAGTGGCGAGTATGTGTGATATCGATCCAAATCTGTATTCCTCATTTGAAAGTGTCTGATGGTGTTGAAAAACACCTGTTTGCTTATGAGTTGAGTTGATTTTAGGCAATTTAACCTCCAAAGCCATAGAGGGTCCTTCCTTGGCGCTTCAGAGCATACACAACGTCAAGGGCTGTCACTGTCTTACGACGAGCGTGCTCAGTGTATGTTACAGCATCACGGATGACGTTCTCCAAGAACACTTTGAGGACTCCTCGGGTCTCCTCATAGATCAAGCCACTGATACGTTTGACTCCTCCACGACGAGCCAAACGGCGAATGGCAGGCTTAGTGATTCCTTGGATGTTATCACGGAGGACTTTGCGATGACGCTTAGCACCACCCTTTCCAAGCCCTTTGCCTCCCTTGCCACGTCCAGACATTCAGATATGTATGAGAAGGAGTAAATGTTAGGTGAAACGATGTACTGGTTTCCTTTCCAGCCAATTCTTTATTCTAGTGAGCGAGCCGTTCATCCGCTGATCCAGGACTGTTGCACACACAAATCAGCAGTATTTGACAGGCCCAGCTCCATAAACTTCGAAAAGTTTCCTTCAGAACACATCATAAATTAATTGATAGTTAATTCTGCCATGGCTCGTACTAAGCAAACCGCTCGTAAATCTACCGGAGGAAAGGCCCCCAGGAAGCAGCTTGCCACTAAGGCTGCTCGCAAGAGTGCCCCAGCCACTGGAGGCGTGAAAAAGCCTCACAGATACCGCCCTGGTACCGTGGCTCTTCGTGAGATTCGCAAGTATCAGAAGTCAACCGAACTTCTCATTCGTAAGCTCCCTTTCCAGCGCCTGGTTCGTGAGATTGCCCAGGACTTCAAGACTGACCTGCGTTTCCAGTCATCAGCTGTGTTAGCTCTCCAGGAGGCTGCTGAGGCCTACCTGGTTGGTCTGTTTGAGGACACCAATCTGGCTGCCATCCATGCCAAGCGTGTCACAATCATGCCAAAGGATATCCAGCTTGCAAGGCGTATCCGTGGAGAGAGGGCTTAAACATTTTGCTCCTCTCCTCTTAACATCATTTCCAACCGGTGTTTTTCAACACCACCTTGTAACATATTCAAGCTAAGCAAATTATTTTCAGAATAAGCATTCACTCAATCGTATCCAGTCAATAATGCTCTGCATCATTAGCATCATGCTATCCATACAACATCTCAGCACGAAGATCCAGGGGACATGCATGATCCATGTCAGTTCAGAACATGGTTTTAAAATGAGACATCATGCACCTGTCTGTAGGGCCCTGTTCTAACACTTTGTGAACCCCTCAGCTAATGCAAGTAACCGCAGAACTCATTTAGCTAGTGAAACAAGCTATGCCATTGTTATCTGTAATTAAAATTGTAGTACCTACTTACGAACTAGGAATGTTAATGACATGTATGGGAATAACATTATGTGACAATCCAATGATTCCTGGGAGTGAGAAGAGAATGATGTGTGGCATTGCAAGAGCTCCTCTTTCATTGCAGTGTCAGACTAAGAACAAATGGTTCTTGTTTGCCCTGAGACAGTATAGCCTGCTAATATTCTATCTTAAGTTCTTTCTTATAAAATTGAGACATGTATCCATCAATGACAAGTAAATTGGTCACTAGTCTTAGTTTCATTTAGGATAGGATATATGAGTTTCTTGGGGGTGTTGAAAAACACCAGTTTATAGGATTAATTGGGTAACGACTTATGCTGAGGTGAACTTGGTCACAGCCTTGGTTCCCTCTGAGACAGCATGCTTGGACAGCTCTCCTGGGAGGACCAGACGTACTGCAGTCTGGATCTCACGTGATGTCATGGTAGGCTTCTTGCTGTAGCGGGACAGACGTGCGGCCTCAGTGGCAATCTTGTCAAACATGTCATTCATCAAGGAGTTTAGAATAGACATGGCCTTGGAGGAGACTCCAGTATCAGGGTGGACCTGCTTTAGGACCTTGTACAGGTAGACCTTGTAAGACTCGGACTTGCTGACTTTCTTCTTCTTTTTGCCATCAGTGGTCTTCTTGGGAGCGGTCTCCTTCTTTGCGATCTTCTCGGCCTTGGCTTCCTTGGGAGCTTTTGGTGGCATTTATCAAAAGTTGATGCGAGATAATATACTCGTATATATTCTTGTGAATGTAACGAGAATGTCAAAGTTGCGGCCTAAATACGTTATCACAGATGTCAGATCAGCTGGACTAGGTTTAGGGTACAGGATACTCGACTGTTGATCTATGTGATGTCAGCTGTATTTAAAGTTATGTCTCTTGCATAACATGTACAACACAGTTAACTTTTAGTACTCAATCTTCTACTCGAAATGGCCGGAAAGACAGCAACAGCAGGTGGTCGCGGTAAGACCGCTGGTGGCAAGAAGGCCGTATCTCGCAGTGCTAAGGCAGGACTGCAGTTCCCTGTGGGCCGTGTCGCCCGATTCCTGAAGAAGGGCAAATACGCGGAGCGAATTGGAGCTGGTGCACCTGTGTACCTTGCTGCTGTTTTGGAGTACATTGCAGCTGAAGTATTGGAGCTGGCTGGTAATGCTGCTCGTGACAACAAGAAGAATCGCATCATCCCCCGCCATATTCAGTTGGCAATTCGTAATGATGAGGAGCTGGGCAAGCTGCTTGGCTCTGTAACAATTGCCTCTGGGGGTGTGCTCCCCAACATTCACTCTGTTCTACTACCAAAGAAGTCCAAGAAGGACTCGGAGTCCGCTGAAGTATAATAAACATTGCTCCAATCATATTTCTCCAATCGTATACAAAACAAAAATAATACAAAACCGGTGTTTTTTAACACCACCACTACTCAACACTTTGAACATAAGAGTATTTAGATGGATTATATGTATCACTGGGCCTTGTAATTCGTTGAGAGCATGTGTCTCCTAGGGCTCTGCATGCATGTCAGGAGAAGTTCTGATGATTACACAGCTTTGATCATTCTGATGATTGACACAGCCTAGGTTCCCAGATATGTATGCTTACGCTGCATCCTAACAAATCTTGCAGATGTAAGAAGGCGATTGTGAAGAAGTCTTTCTCATGACGGCTCTGGCAGCTCCGTTACCACCAGGGGTGGACAAAAGAAAAGTCATAATTTTAAAGGTATCCTGTAATGACTCGTAATTTTCAACATTTCCACACTTTGTTGTACCAACTGCCACTTGTAATCATTTGCTAGGATCAAGATCATACGCTCCAGAAGTTTGCAAGCGTTCATATGACCTCTAGTGCCGTCTATAACAACTTTACGAAGCTGTGTTTATGCATGATTTGAATGAGAATTTCAAAAGTGTAACTGATTCAGCCCAAAAGTGTATGACACGAGGGTCTGATTGGCCTGAAAAGTGGCCCAAAAAAGGGTTAAGGGCAGGCCCTTAACTAATGTAGCTGCCGTCATGACTGAGCCTTAGGCCCTAGCCAGTGTGCAATCTGATTACTTCACAACAAGATATGAGTCTTGAAGTGCCTTGACTTGTTCTGAACTTTGAGGTGAGGGCTCTTGCTCAATTCTGATGCTCTTGCAGATGTAAAGGTATCATTGGAAACCTTATAATATACACTTTAAAATTGATCACAAGAATTATGGTCAAATAATGAAGCATGAGGGTGTGAAGAGGCCTCAAACTTTGCATGTTTGACAGCACATCCACTAGGCTGATTTGCAGTAAAAAGTTGAGGTTAGATCTTTTCATGTGGGCTGAGATCTGATGCCTGCTGATTTAAAGATTTGTTAATATTGCTTATGGCCTTAAATTCAGGTCACTGTCACCTTGATGCACTGTACTTCTGAGCTCTGGGGTCAAAATCTGCAAGAGCTTTTGGAAGGAGTGGGACAGCTCAGCCCATGAAACCAGATCTTTTTAGATACAAGGAGGTTTTGCTGAAAGTGATGCAGCAGGTTTGAAGCCTTACATGAGTACAATAGCTCCCTACAATTTCATTTTCAAATGTTGACACATGCTTGTGCTGTACCATATAGAAGTTCACAGCATTTTTATGAGAAATTTAGTAGGACGTTTTTTAATGACAGGTTCGAGACTACATTGCTTCACACATACATCAAGGATGGGTAATCATAGCACATCACCTCCTTTGCAATGGTGTCAACATTCATGATCCTAAGCCTCATTCAAAATGGCCACATATTCTTGAAGATCTCAGGGTTTTCCTAAAACCTTTTCTTTTGTCCACCCCTGACCGCGACATGCGATAAGGGAAAATATGACAGTGCATGTGTGGTCATCGCTAGTATTAAATATGATCACATCATTCATCGTTTATCCATATCATATTCCTGTACGATGACGTGATGCAGGACCCAAGGCCTAAAAGCAAGAAGATGAAGACAATCCACGTTACAGATGGGGTCTCTCAGCACGACACTCTCACATTAAATAATAACATTGTCGCCTCTGTTACAAACTACACGTACTCAGCTTCCAACATACTTGCTAGGAAGAGGGAGGGGCTTCACAGTTTCGAGCTGCTGTTTGATCGTCCCCATTCATTTGCCGTGCTTGAAACGTAAGGTTTCGTTCTCAGGCTACTAGCTAGGTTGATCACTTCCCAGTAGGACTCAAGGAAGATGCATTGTCACTGTCTCATCACCTGCTTGATCTACCCTGGATTCCATCTGTGCGCTTTTTTGTATGCTCTAGCCGACCTTCCTCACGCGGTCACTGCGTACTAGTGCTGAAAGCCAAGGCAGCTACTTGGTTGGAAGACATCCAAGAGGAGGTTCTGACAGCAGGGCTAAGGGACCTGCAGGTGCTAGTCAGAGCAATACAGGCAGCCACAGGGTGCCAAGGTGAGGCATCATCATAGCAGGATCAGTGGTATTATGTAAATATCATGGCAGGATCAGTGGTATTATGTAAATATCATGGCAGATCTAGAGATGGCTAATCTAGGCACTCACTTTATTGCTCGAACATTCTTCCAACGTTGAGACCTTCCAACGGTTTGTTACCACACTATCATTTCCTCTTTTGATCCTCAGGGATTAGGGTTCAACAAGATAATGGCCCAGCAGCAGGGCAGACTGTTCCGCACCTACACTTCCATGTCATACCTTGCTACAACAATCACAAGGAGGCGGCGGCAGGCCCAGCAGGGCTTCTCCTTGGCATTAAGAATCAGCAAGCCCCCGCCATGCAATCAGATGACACGCAGCGGTATGAAGACAATACTCCTACCATCTTACCAACCCATGGCAGTGTGCATGATGACTCTGACCGCATGAGGACTACCACCACAGATGATGATGGCCCATCATCATGGCAGCATCGTCACCATGAAGTATCAGATCAAGATTCTCAGCTAGAGCTGGGGGTTATGGCAGCACGGATCCGGAATCATCTTCCTTCTTACACGTACACTGCCTCAGGGCTTTATGTCTGGGCCAGGAACAGTGAGGCCATGGAGAAGATCGGGGCGTCCTTGCAAAGCTGTGGCCTGGGTTCAGCAGGTACTCTACATACTCTACATTCTGCTCCATTATGAGACTGGTATAGAAAAATCTCTTTTAATGCAATTTACTACATGCTTGCATAACGACAGATCTGAGATTCGCATTGCAATATGAGAGATCCTATGCAGTTGCCTCAAATAAATATCATAGTAACCAGTCTAAGTCACCCACCTGCTTCCCGATGCAGAAAGTATTGAAACATGCCCCATGCTCAAAGTCTCTAAGACTACTTAGTGGGCACTTTAGTTTATCATCGTCTATTATCATTTTGATCTTAGGCCCCTTATTGTAGGTACAGTACTCCTGCTCAATGGCCACCTGGGAGCAGGCAAGAGCACCATCTGCCGTGGCTTTGTTCGGGCGGCATGCAAAGATCAAACCTTGGACGTCCCCTCTCCCACCTTTTTGTTGTGCCTATCATACTCAGAGGACCAGGCATATGATCATAGCAGGCGCAAGAGCAACTGTACAGATGCCAGAGTGACATCCACTGGTGATGATGGTGGTGCCGAAAGAAAAACTGTGAGCTCAGCAGGTCTTGACTGTAGTACGGCAGGCCGTACAGCAGATGATGACAGTGATGTACATGGCGGTCGCACTCCAATGGTACATCACATGGATCCGTACCGCCTGGGGGCTAAAGCAGATAAGATGGCAGGCCTTATTGACTTTGAGGCTGCCTTCCAGCAAGATGTCTGCCTCATTGAGTGGCCAGACCGTATGCCTGCAGGTGTGTAGAATCAGGCAGGTAGAGATCATGGCTCATCAATGCTAGCCATAATGTGAAGCAAAATATGACCAATGAGGGGGGTACATTGACAGTTGCTAGCACACAGATTATCATACCTGCTCATGTACTGATCATAGCTAACCTTGTCAATGCCGTGATCAAGTAGCAGGCTAGTTGAGGACGAATTCTCCAGTACTCTGATAAACCCAGAGTTTAATGTGTAACACAAATATTATATATCGATCACTCATGATAGGATGAAGTGAGAACTTCCCTCCGTACTGATGTTCAGCATTTTTGAAATTCGTAACCCATTTGCGTAACCCATTTACCATAAGCAGTACCGCCATAATCATATGGTGCCAACCATGAGTGCCTTATTACTAATCGTCCTGCATTATCATATGGTGCCAGCCATGAGTGCCTTACTAATCGTCCTGCAGCCCGCCATGAATATTATATACCTGCCTGTCGTGAGCAGAATGATCTGTGGTACCCGGCATCACCCTTGCTCTTATCACCTTCATTTCTATGCCATGATCTCAGAAGTGATGAAGCTGCCCATGAAAGGTGTCACCATCATCGTAAGTGGAACAGGGATTCAAGGAGCTGGAAGACTAGTCCATATCCAAGCTCTGACTCCTGAGGACCCCAGTGCTCAGGTAGTAAAGGCTAAGGGAGTACAGGGCCCCAGTGCTCAGGTAGTAAAGGCTAAGGGAGTACAGGACCCCAGTGCTCAGGTAGTAAAGGCTAAGGGAGTACAAGACCCCAGTGCTCAGGTAGTAAAGGCTAAGGGAGTACAGGACCCCAGTGCTCAGGTAGTAAAGGCTAAGGGAGTACAGGACCCCAGTGCTCAGGTAGTAAAGGCTAAGGGAGTACAGGGAGTTAATATCTATGCCCATGATTTGTATTCAAATTTACAAAAGTTAAGAATGTCCTGACAGCCCAATGCTTTTTTTCCTACCATGGGTGGTCTGAACACTACGGTACTTCGAGTTGTAATTCAAAATTGCTGTGTTCCGTACTGCAAAATGACATCAAGTATAATGTAGATCTGTAGTTGAATCAGAAGCAGTCATGTAGGAGGTACATGACCATCCATTATGATCTTACTCTTTAGAAGTAGTAAGTTGATGATTGATGAGGCTCCATCATGATGATGCATGGCCAGCTGTCCATGCAGTACATCTATCAGAATGTCGTGTCCTGTCCTGCTTGTGATCTACTCAGCAGCAGGGACATATTGATGCTGATCAGAGTCTTCACATGATGATTGCCTCATTGAACTCGTCATCAGCCAGCACTGCTGTTCAGTACAATGGCTCGTTACTTATGAATCATCTAAATCATGGCAGGTTCTAGAGAAGTGGAGGAGTGACAGTGCTCTCCCTGAGCCAACAGTGTCCTGGGGACATGCTGGGAGCCTCACAACTCTCTCAGATGATGCAGATGCAAAATCTGCTGGTTCAGGTTCTCATTTCAAAGAAGAAGCAGGCGAGTATCTAATGGCTGCAGGTGTTGGTGCTATCAAATCAACAGCCAGGGCAATGGCGGGCATGAAGATGTTCCCAACAGAGGATCCCGGGCAGTGGCTGGTGCTAGGCATTGAAAGCAGCTGTGATGACACAGCGGCGGCTGTGGTGTGTGGAGATGGAAGTGTGAAGTCACACTGCATTGCCTCTCAGGTAGAAATGAGGATATAAGGGAGTCACGACTGTTATCCCTTTTTGTTAACTCACAGGTGCTTTGAATCCTGCCTGATGATCATAATCAGCCTGTTAGTAACACTGCTTTGAACTAGTTAGTTCTGCACACAATGTGATGACATGCAGCCTCTCGTCAATGCAGGCAGGTCTGCATGAGCAGTATGGAGGTGTGAAGCCTGATGTTGCACGGGATGCGCATGCAAAGGCTATCCAGGTGAAGGACAGCCATGATGAGCTTTAGACTCAAAAACAGATTGTTCTTTTCCACTCAAATGTGTTTACCTCATAATCATGAGATATGAACGCAGCTAGGAGTACTTGGTTCTTTGAGTCTTTGCCTTTCAACAGTAACTTCACACATTACCATGGTTCACACATTATCATAGTACACCCATGAGTATTTATGACAACTTCAATGCTGCTTGCATGTTGCAGAGTACTGTAGAAACCTGCTTATCACAAGCAGGCATCAGGCCTGAGGCACTAACAGCGGTGGCTGCCACCATTGGCCCTGGTCTCTCGCTCTGCCTTCAAGTAAGTAATAACAATAAACAGCACACTACTGCTTCAGTAGGACTGCTGGCGGAGTCCTCTGCGTTCACACAGTATTGCATCATTCACACAGTATTACATCGTTCACACAGTATTGCATCATTCACACAGTATTACATCGTTCACACAGTATTGCATCATTCACACAGTATTGCATCATTCACACAGTATTGCATCGTTCACACAGTATTACATCGTTCACACAGTATTGCATCATTCACACAGTATTGCATCGTTCACACAGTATTGCATCAGCAGGGCTGGCTTAATTGTCTGATGCAGGCTTATTAGCCAAGTTGCACACATGATGGGGACACTGATTCCAAATGATTGTTTAGCAGATTCAATATCAGTTATTGCTGTGATTTACACTTTGCTTTAGGGGAAGTTTTTTATCATCGGCTGTCCTAGAGGACTACTTCTAAAAACGATCCTTGATAAAATGTACTGTGTACTCACTGCTCAGGTCGGCGTTCAGCATGCCCTAACCCTGGCAGCGCGTCACCGCTTGCCCTTCATCCCCGTTCACCACATGGAGGCTCATGCTATGATGACGCGGCTGCCCTCCTTGAACCCCACCCCTACCACGTTCCCTGCACTCATTATGCTGGTTTCTGGAGGACACAACATGTTGGTGCTGTCGGAGGGTGTTGGGAAGCACCGCATTATGGGCACCACCTTAGATGACAGGTCTGTACTCCAATTATCATAACCAACCTTCTCTTGTACCAACAAAATGGAGATGTGGTATGAACACCGCCCTGGATGATGAGGTGTCTATCCTGATGATTACTTTTTAGGCCATGACGATGAGTGCTGCTGCATTTTGGTGACATTGAGGAAGAGAACGTAAAAATGACTGCACTGCTCATTACGCTCCAGGGGTGCATAAATTGATGTTCATGCATTGAGTTCTTGTCTAGTTTTAAATGAGACCACACGAGTAATTCTAACGACTTGATAAATGGGACATTCCAGAATGAAATACTTTCACAACCTAGCTTGAGTCATCTGATCTATTAGATGGGGGAAAAGCCCATCTCACTAGTTATAAGTTTTCAATCCAGATGTGACGACTGATCTGGTCTCGTGATCATGTGTAGTGTTGGAGAGTGTTTTGACAAGATTGCGAGGCTGATGGGTATAACGGTCATCCCTGGAGGTCCCCACCTAGAGAAGCTGGCAGAAGAAGGAGAAGATATCCTGGCAGGTGTAGCAGCACAAGCTGCTGCGGAGGCGGCAGCGGCAGGGACCTTGAGTCCCTCCAGCTGTCAGGCAGCTGGGGTGAAGGTGGCCTCCAAGCTCATCTCCCAGTACGAAGTCACCATGCCCATGCAAAGCGGAGCGCATCGCAACAGCTGCAACTTCTCCTTTAGTGGCATTAAGACGTCAGTAGCAAAACTGATCGAAGAGGCGAGAGTCCGCCTGGGCCTGCCAGCGCAGCTATACTCAGGTCCCGGTGCCGTGAGCACTGCAGGCGACAAGATTCTGCCACAGAGTCATCAGCAGCAGCAGTCTGCCAATAATGTGAAGCTTGTACATGCTGCTCCTACTAGCGGCGATAGCGGGGAATCAGCAGACTCAGCAGACAAGCAGCTTGTATCTGCTCAGCTGCACCGTGAGACCTGTTTGATTGCAGCCGGATTTCAAAGGGTTGCTGTTCGCTTTCTTCAACAGCGCACTCGGAGAGCACTGCAATGGCTTGCGGAAGATGCCAGGCAGCAGTTTGGGGGTAGTAGTGGCCGGGTGGCAGCTGCCATCATGGTGCCTGACAGCAGCTGCAGCAGTGGCTTTAATGCTGATGCAGGACCCTCACAGCTGCTGCCTGCTGCTGCTGGAAGTGGCAGCAACCTGCTGCCTGCTTATTCCGCTGCCGCTGCTCCTCCAGTGCTCCCGCCTGCTGTGACCTGTCTGGTGGTTGCAGGTGGCGTGGCTGCGAACCGCTCTGTGCGGACTGGACTAGAAGCAGTTGCGGCTGAGTTCTGTGTGCCCTGCATTTGCCCGCCTGTACAGCACTGTACTGACAATGGGTTGATGGTAGCCTGGACTGGGGTGGAGCGATTGAAATTAGGGTTGTACCGTGTTCCTCCAGAAGACAGGGAGGAGGCTATTCGTGCTAATGTGGATGTGCTTCCACGATGGCCTATAGGCCCCATGGATCCTCGTAGTGCTGCTGGGATGAAGTATGTGAAGGCTTTCCATTAAGAAAGTCATTGCTTGTCCGATTTCCCGCCATGTTCCTGTTTTATGATGAGACTTTGATCCCTCATTTCATGTGAGGGCTTGCTTTGGTCCCCATTCATCATAATTTATAGTTCCTGCGGCGGCGGCCTTATATTATGATTTTTTCTTGGATAAGAAATTTACACTGAGTGGAGCGGCAATGTAGGCAATGTTGTGGTTGTTGTTGAGAATCAACTAAATCAACTGTTGTTCTTATTTTTTACAAAGAGAAAAATACATCTTGCATAATGTTTTTTATTTGCAGTAAATTATACTAAACATTTACTGACAGTAAATAAACAAAAACTGACTTACTTTGTATAGTCAACATAATTATCATTATCTCATCATCCATTCACAACCGGCCCAGCATTCATTTTTTTAGCAAACATGAGAAAGCAGGTGATCAAACAGCGCCTCACACCCCCTTTCATTAAAATAAGTCACCTGTCATCTTAGTCATCTATGGTAGATATAAAGTAGCTGACGACATGAATAAAGCTGACAACAATGTAGTTACATGTCTGCTGGCTTGGGCATGACAGCAGGTGGGTACACAGGATACGCAGCGACTGGAGCTGGTGCCACAGGGATGGGTACGGCGTAATGAGCAGGCGGAGCAGCAGTCATGGCAGTGGGGTAGTCATAGAAGGGCCGCTGTTTTTTCTCATTGCAACTATGAAGTAGAAAGACGAACAGGCAATAATTTTAAGCACAACTTAAATTTGACTGCTTATTAGGGCGGGGCATAGCATACTATTTCAATTTATTCAATTATTCATTTAAGCAGTCTACTGCAGTACATATAATTATTTCAATAAATTTAATAAATTACATGTTAAGCTAGTTAAGCCAATAATTCAGCTTATCCTATTAACCACTTTGAGTACTCATATCACTAGTAATCATCAACGTCTACAACGTCACATTAAATCATCTAAATCATCAGCTGAAGCTGAGCAGCAGGCACGTGCAGGCTAGTAAAATGAGCTTAGTTCATTTACAGTAGGATCGGTTCACATTACAGCCACTGCTTTTTTATGATTGTGATATGCTGTCACAGCGTTTGACTGAATTGGTTGCGTGCCTCAGTCCTGGCGCAGCGCACCGTGACAATGCAATGTGTCTACAAATCTAATACTAACTGCTGCTTAGCAAATTAGTTACTTTGCTTATTATCTGCTGTTTCTGCTTGATGATCAGCATGTCCATATCCCTGGTACTAGAGTAGGCTCACCTTGGCATGCAGCATGGAATGAAGGCCAGGGGAAAACATATCAGGACGAGGACGACCACCCAGAATAAGCCAAAACCAGTGAGGCCGCCACACTTGCAGCATCCTGCCTCATATTCCACAATATCATATCTGCACGTAAAAGCAAAAGTATTAGATACCAGAAATTAATCATCTTTCAGCAGCTCATGAATTGTACAACCCTGCTCGTTATTCACTCAAGAAGTAGTGCTGCATTTCTTACATATCTTAATGCAGCACTGCGTTGTAATTAATACACTGTAGTGATCCTCTTGAATTATTCAATTTTGTTGAAGAGCATCTGCTACATATGCTTATTCGTTGAGCGTATACACAAACAACGAGTATGACTGTGATCTGCTTGTTATTCTGATGTAGGTGTCAATAAATACGTTCAGAACAATTATGTTCTAGAGGATTTCGTTTAAAACTACTGCTCATGACTACCGGAAAACTGGCGGCTGCTTAAATCTTCTGTTCCATTAGTTCCATAATATTATTAGGATATATACATCATGTGGGGATCGATAATGAGGAAGCATAGCAGTATCCCTACTACTTTAACTGCTTCCAATTCTGCTGTTAGCAAGATTCCAATAAGGTTAATAAGGTGCGTCATGCATATCATATGCTCGTAAAAAAGTGCTAGATACTCTGGACTAAATGCATGCCCTCATCAGTAACTTTAATCTCTTTCCATTTTTTTATGCATCTTATGAATCTCAATCTATCACCGACCTGACGACGACTTGACCAGGCGCGGGGGCCACTAATGGGGCAACGACTGTGATTCCTGAGATCAAAATTAAATGCAAAAAAATCACATTAAATTGCATGGCACTGCAGTTCTCGAGTAAGTTAGTAAGTGAGAACAGCGGCACAAGATGTTGCAAAATTTTAGACTCAAGACACTTCATAAACCGTATATATATTATTTAGCACGATGCATGCACTTAGATCATATGCAAACCCGCAATGCCAATTAGTCTTGCTTACCCGAATGAGGCTGGGCTAATGACATGTTCGATTTAGATACAATCTAAATATTTCCAGGGTGAGAGAATTTGTTGTTGAGGCGTTGTGGTTAGCAATGTTTGTGAGAAAAATATGTGAAAGAGGTCGAAATGAGCAGTACAACGAAGAAGTACCATAAATAAACATACCCCTTAAGAAATATTCACTTACGTAGATTCTTCATTACTAACTCATCTGTAATGACGTGTATATCGGCTTCACGTTCCTGAAACAGCTCACAGTAAAAATAAATGGAGTCATCCCATGCTAATATGCAATGAATCAATTGAAAAACGCAACAACTAACTTATTGATGATGGCAGTGCAGGACACCCCAATCGATAGTTTCTTAAATAGAAGGAGCTGTTTAGGACCCCCGAAATTGATATCATTGATGTCTAGCAGGCTGTCGTACACCCTTCCAGATGTGATTTGTGAGCATCTAGACAACAAATAATTTTTCTGTTCCTGCCGTACCTATTCAACACTTCATTGGATGCTGTAGATGCTGCTGCTGTATCTTAGAAATTATGACAGGATTGCATTTCAGACGATTGTGACGTGTCCACAACGTTCCCTAAATTTCAAGAAATTGTTTGGAAGAGAGGACACCACAAAATTAAGTAATAATGAAGTATTTCATTCATCAGCTGCAGCTTTGAAATTATGGGTGGTAATTTTCTGCAAACACAGCAATTAGGATATAGCATGTTCAATTGTTTTCGTTTGTCTTAAAAGTGAGATTTGTAGAATTCTTTAGTCTCAAATTCAATCTGCACAGTAGGTAGTCCTCTGTTTCTCAGACGGCTGCATATGCAGACTAGGTATGAAGCAGTGGCACACAATATCCATATTAGACACAGTATGTCCATTGTCCTAATTGTCCATATCTCATCATACCTACAGGCTACACAGGTACCTTATTGTGATAATATTTAGTACCTAAGTGGCTCGTTGTATTAGACCTTTAATAAGCTAACAGGATATTATGTTGAGATTATCCAGCTGTACAATAGCTGGTGTCCTAATGTGTGCCCAAATCAAAATGGTCTCTGTATTCTTAATTCGACCTTGTTGGAGCACTTGTGCATAATCTTTATTTTTCATCTAGAACGATACCCATCTATCTTGTGCAAGAAGCAATGTATGTGAACTTTTCACAAACTAGTGTGAACGAGTATAAGGGCATAGAGACAACAAATGACGGTTCAATCAAAAATGAGCAGACGAAGAAAACATGTAACAATGGGAGTACTAGACACAGAGTGTGTCATCAAGCCAGGTCACGTCATTGCAAGAGTTTCTGGTGTTCCCGGTGGAAATATTCTAGAGGTGATGCAACTTTGGAATAAAGGACGAAAAAATGGCAACGCAAAAACGAATTATTTGCCGGTTTCAGGTGATTTTCCCATCAGGGCATACGACCATGAGCATGATACCACAGAAGTTTCACAAGAAGCTTTGGGTCAGAAAGGGTGGATATGTTGTGATTGATGAGATGGATAAGATGGATGAGTCGAGGTTAGCAGCAAAGGTCACAGGGACCATATGTCAGGTTTGTGTCCTGCTTGACATAATCTTGGTGGTACTGTTGAAAGTGCAGAAAAATGTGTGAAGCAATAAGACGTGATGCATAGATACTTCATACCTCATTGGCTTCTTCATTTTCATCCTCGTGCAAGAGGCCTTATTATTTTTGCAATCCTTTCCGGCTGATATGTGTTGACGCCTTGAAACCTTGAATCATGCCTTCAGATCCTGTATGATGATCAAATCAAGGCTTTGAAGAAGTCTGGGCAATGGTAAGAGTTGTGGCGTATCACCGGAATCTGCTAAAGGTATTCTTTCTTGTGTGTGCTATCACATGAAGAATGCAGTCACTGCTAGGGGTATCCTTGTTCGTATGCTATCAAATTATGGAAACAGCCTATAAAGGTTTCCCCTTTTGTATGCTGTCAAATGATGGATACAGCCCCAGTGACGGGTATACTTTTTGTTTGTACTATTGAATGATGATAGATACAGCCCCGGTAGGGGGCTGTTTCTTGTGTGTGCTATCACATGAATGCAGTCACTGCTAGGGGTATCCTTGTTCGTATGCTATCAAATTATGGATACAGCCTATAAAGGTTTCCCCTTTTGTATGCTATCAAATGATGGATACAGCCCCAGTGACGGGTATACTTTTTGTGTGTACTATCGAATGATGATAGATACAGCCCCAGTGACGGGTATACTTTTTGTGTGCACTATCGAATGATGATAGATACAGCCCCAGTGACGGGTATACTTTTTGTGTGTACTATCGAATGATGATAGATACAGCCCCAGTGACGGGTATACTTTTTGTTTGTACTATCGAATGATGATAGATACAGCCTCAGTGACGGGTATACTTTTTGTGTGTACTATCGAATGATGATAGATATAGCCCCAGTGACGGGTATACTTTTTGTTT
>BEGY01000033.1:77946-161813 GCA_002335675.1 Chlamydomonas eustigma | reverse complement strand
ATACAGCCCCAGTGACGGGTATACTTTTTGTTTGTACTATCGAATGATGATAGATACAGCCTCAGTGACGGGTATACTTTTTGTTTGTACTATCGAATGATGATAGATACAGCCTCAGTGACGGGTATACTTTTTGTGTGTACTATCGAATGATGATAGATATAGCCCCAGTGACGGGTATACTTTTTGTGTGTACTATCGAATGATGATAGATATAGCCCCAGTGACGGGTATACTTTTTGTGTGTACTATCGAATGATGATAGATACAGTCCCTACCGGGGTGCCCCTTTTTGTATGCTTTCAAATATATCACACGATGGATGCATTCTTGCCTAGAGGGTGGCTCATTTTCGTTTCAGGGTCTGGACACTGTCCATGAAATATCAAATATGCATTTTAGTAATTTTAGCCTGATTGGTATGCAACCTGGAGTCTGCACTCGTGATCAGCAGCAGATGATGATAAGCCATGACGGATGATTTCGATGTTTGTGATGCATTACTATGCTGTACTCTAAATGTTCAAGTCACAGGTGCTTCGTTTTGGTTGCAGGCCTGATGAGTTTGCAGAGGCTGCTGCTTTCGTCCCACTAGAAGGTACCACCACCACCCATGTCTTGTAGTTGCCCTAAATGCGTAGTTGTCAAGAAACCAATTTTCATTCATTCATGCCTTTTTTGAATTTGTATACTGAAAGGAACACTTTGAATCTTGCCTCTCACACTTAGAATCCTGGCAAAGCTTCTAGTAGTTGTTTGCCTCTCACACTTTGAATCCTAGCAAAGCTTCTAGTAGTTGTTTGCCTCTCACACTTTGAATCTTGCCTCTCACACTTTGAATCCTGGCAAAGCTTCTAGTAGTTGTTTGCCTATCGAGTGAACCTCATCCTGAACCTTTATTACAGTAATGATGAGTTACATCCTTGCACATTATTTGATATCATTATTTATAGATGTGGCATGATGCAGACACCAGCTAACCAGCAGTGTTGGGCATTAATTGAAATGTAATGCATTATGACTGTGATGCAGTAGTAGATGGGCAGTGTACTGACTCAGGGCCTCATGTTGTGTTATATGGAGGTCACAAAGATGCTCACAGCAGCGTTATGACAGCAACACGTAATGACGTAGTCCGCAGTACTCAGGATTGTGAGGGTGAGGTTTAGACTCGTCTGTCTCTTGCAGAAATGGATTAAAATGCATTGTTCCTTACTCTGTACACACATATTGTGTCAAGTACCCACTGTTGATAACATTAAGTGTTTTAGGGACTTAGATCTATTATATCATATCTCTTGCTTAATTGTAACAGTGAGTGTCTTATCTAATCTGGGAAGCAGGAGGCGGGTGGTAAGCCTGCTGCATTCTTCTGTGTACCCATTGTTACATCAGCTCCCTTTGAAGTAGTATCTGCTGTCTTCAATAAAGTATGCTGCAATTGATCTGCTGGCAGGCCGTGGTGACAGTTGTTGTAGCAGTGGCGTGCAAGGCAACATCATCAGTTCTGAAGGTTCCAAGGTCGTAGGCATGGAGGACCAAGAGCAGTATGAGGAAGAAGATGATGACGATGGATTACCGCCTTTGTTCCAGAATCTTAATCGGAGAGTGGTTTATCATGAAGCATCATCAGATGAAAGTGATGATGAGGGATGAATCCCAGATCATGTTCACTTGTAGTACTAAGGACAAACTTCACTGTATGACCTGCGGGGCCTTATTCGTAATAAGTGAGTCCCCTGCTGTGACTCTTTATACATCTTCATATAAACTTCGCGACAAATCTACACGTTACTGCCCTAGTAGACAAGGGTTTTTTCGTCAGTCCAGACATTTTGATATGAGTGTTATAAAAAGATACTGTTTACAATCTCACCGTTGTATGCCGTTGATAGATATGTAGCTAGATAGCGAAAACTTTCCTTGCCTCAGTTGTTTTGGATTGCATGATCAGCGTAAAGTCGATTCGATAATAATCGATTTTATCCCATGCGTGCCTACGACAGTGAGAACCAGTCATCATGTGCGGGATATTCACAATGGTACATAATTTGAATACACGTGTACCTAAAAAGATTAAAAATACGCTGTGATCTTCGCGCCAATTCATGTCCTGGAGATCAAACCATTTGGCGGGAGCTCGATTGCACGAGTCTGTCGTTACACATTACCTCATTCTGAACAAGACGTTGTCACTGAGGCTCAGATTGATTTCAAAGACTGCGCTGTTGCTTTCTTCTCCTAAATCATGAAGGTGGCAAGCTTGTTCACAGGGTGTGGGGGCCTGGATCTGGGCCTTGAGCAGGTAATGAAATCTACATACTCTTGCACGACCAGCAGCTTCATGGAAGGTCATGAGAGTTGAAACACGCCCAAATCTCGCCTCTGACTTTTTCTTATTTGATCTTCATCCAGGCCGGCCATCAGATCATACTTCAATGTGAAAGTGATCCAGGCGCACAACAGGTAACCTGCTGTGGTAATTCATGTCCCCATAAGAAGAATGCACATAGCTTTAACTGACTGATCTCATATGTCATCTCAGATGTTACTTATAATTGACTGAATCCAATACTTACAATATGCCCATCATCCTCTCACCACTGCCGCTCCTAATTATCAGGTGCTTCGGAAGCAGTTCCCAGGTGTCCTCCTCTCACCTGACATCTGTGCATTGCAAAGCCTCCCTAAGGTGAGCCTGTTCCTGAGCCCTGACATCTGTGCATTACAAAACCTCTCCAAGGGAAGCCTGTTCCTGAGTCCTGAGATCTGCATATTACAGACCCTACTCGCTTGCCCTGTTTGCTGTAATTGTAGAAGAGTCAGGAAGTATGAAAACAAGCGATATATGAATTTCCTATGAGCTGTTCTAGGAGCTGCAAATCCTCATGAGGAACATTTATTTGCAGTTTCTGCGTTGCAATCATCAATTATGCTTACGACATGACTGCCTTGGTTAAGTTCTTGCTGCTGTTGCATCTTTGAAAAATTATTGAAGTTGCGAATGTAACCAGACTGGTGCTATCCGCCTGTCTGTGCCTTACCAGCCCAGCATAAGGTAGCAGGCAGTAGCTGTGTCGTCATTACGTCTGGGTATGGGAATAAGCTACAAATCAAGCAGGTCAACTTGCTGGATAAGGAACAAATAGCGGCCTTGAAACAATAGTATTAACAGAAAACATCGTAACTAGTAGCCGTGACCTAATACTTCTGCTGCTGCCTGCTTTTGAATAGGAGACAGAGCTGTTGGCTGCCGGCTTTCCTTGTGTGGACGTCAGCAGGGCGGGGTTGAGGAAAGGTTTGAACGGTCAGGTGAGAGGAATAAGGAAAGGGACGATGCCATCATTACAGTATGCAGCATGGGAAAGGTTCTGGAGCTGTGTGATGCTCAGGCTTAGTGCATGCATGTTGATCTGCAGACTTTTTCTGCCTAATAGTGTGGAAGCTACTCCTGCTGACAGGAGTGAGGTTTGTTTAAACATTATTGCATCCTGACACAGATTATGGGCTGCTGCTCATTCGCATTGTTAGAGCCCTGCACAGTAGTGACCTGGCATACCCGGCTGTCTTGCCTTCACACCAATTGCATTACTACTGTTGCCTCTTTTTATAAGACGGAGGGTGCTCGTCCTGCTTGTCGTCATTTGACTCTGTATCGGCAGGAATGTGAAAATTACGAAGTTCTTCTATGCGGATTGCTCATACTAGTGACGAGTTGTTCTTGTTGTGAATCAGTGTTCAGGCCTTGTGAAGCATGTGTTCCGTCTGCTAGAACAAGCAAGGAGGGAGGAGAGGCCTGTGCCCTGGGTCCTTCTTGAGAATGTGAGACAGTTATTGCTACTAAGAGTACTAAAATGATAAAGGATTATGTACTGTTGCAGTAATCTCAATACAGCTCACCCTCATCAAGGCTCTGACACATCCCGCATGCTGCCATGATGATGACCCATAATACTATGTAGAGCAGGCTGCCATGCTGCCATGCTGCCATGATGATGACCCATAATACTATAATAATGTAGAACAGGTTGCGCATGGTCAGGCTCTTTATCTTAGGCCTGCTTGTAGCTACCAGGGACAATGAATGTACGAGTATGATTATATTCTGTAGAGGTGGTGTTTGCAAGCATTGCGCTGTTACTTGCTGAATGCATCATATATATCCCTGATGAAAAACTCCTCTCCTGAGCAGACAGAGCATCAGCACTACTGACCCTTCTTTCCTGTGAGACTTCTCTTGCACTCCATACCATAAGGTGGAGGCGCTGCTTGATCGCAACAAAGGGCAGGAACCTGCCATCAAATACATCACGGACAACCTGGAACAGCTGGGGTATCGGAGCTGGGCGCACAGAGTTGTGGTCTCTGCAGGTAGCCGTGGTGCTCTTATTGAGTCTGATTCAAGACGTTAAGGTAGCAGAAATATATGATTATCGACCCCAGCGGCCTTACTTCATCTTTGACTGTCACATGTCTGGAACATGGCTGTAAAGGACAAGCAGTGAAGAGAAGCACTCTAAATTAGTGTGTCCTGCTGAAGAGGATGAGGTGGTGCTCCCTAATATTCTGTCGTGATGCATTTCATGAGTCATATGAACTGCTTGCCTATGTTGTCCTCGTCCTAATCTTCAAGAGGGATGTCATGCGTGTTGCCTTACTGTATTCATACTCAATTGCCCTAATTGCCTATGAGCTTACTTCCTCACGAATCTTTTTCAGCATACTACTATGTTGTGGCATGCCAAGTCACCTGCACCAGTAATACCAGTAACATGACGAATGTTCTGAAAGTAGGTTGTGTTTAACTGCTCTTGCTCAGGATTTGGGTTGCCCAATCGCAGAAAGCGTGTTTTTGTTCTTGCGTCCATGCATGGTGATGCAAGAGATGTGCTCCTCGCTCAGGTCAGTCCATGCATGGCGATGCAAGAGATGTGCTCCTCGCTCAGGTCAGATGAAGCCACTCAGATCCTCCACTGCTAGTACTGCTAGTACTGCTAGTACTGCTAGTACTGCTAGTAGTAGTAGTGGTCGTGGTTATAATACGGAATTCAGCTGGCTTGTACTAGTCTGCAAGACATCATAATCACTGCGGCTGATGTGCTTATGGTTGATGATGATGCATGTATGTTCAGCAACCTTGATACAAGGAGGTATCAAGACGAGTTAGTTCTCCTTCACATTATCATTAATTATGTGTTGGTTAATGTGGCTGACAATGTGGCTGACAATGTGGCTGCGGTGGCTGTATTTGATGTAGCAGTAGTAGCAGCCTGGTAAATTTCAGCCCACTTATTTGTTTGATGAGGACTACAAAGATCCCCATCAGTTTGTAATACATTGCATTTCTGTCGTTTTTCATCAGGGCCGTCAGAGGTGCTTGGGATCTTGCACAAAGAGTATGCCTGATGGTTCTGAAGAGGGCTCACCATGCTATGAAGTAAGCAGACATGTCATGAAAACTACATTTGTCACTGCCTTTTTCATCATTGATGCAGGCTAATATTGCTTATATTTCAATAGAATTTAGTGCTCTACTTCCCAATTTTAGTTATCAGGCAGATCCAAGTCATCGGTGATGATTGATGAAATGCAGTAATTGCCCTTATTGCTTTATCTCATCAAATAGCAGTAGCGTACGACTGTCAAGGAAATATGGGAATTATTTGATATGATGATTCTGCTGCTGACGTGCTTATTTCAGTGCTACGTACCTCCTGCAAAGAGCCTGAGTGGAAAAGATCTGAACAACACAGATCTTGAGGACTTGTCCCTTGAGGACTGCTCTTTGGCTTTAGATCTGGGTAATGCAAGGTGACATGATCATTGTCTTTATCATAGATCTGTGTCATGCAAGCAGGCATTATCTCCTCAGCTTGTTAGATCTGGTTAGAATAGGTAACATGCCGCCCTCTGATAGATCTGGTTAGAATAGGTGGCATGTCCTCTGTTAGATCTGGTTAGAATAGGTGGCATGTCCTCTGTTAGATCTGGTTAGAATAGGTGGCATGTCCTCTGTTAGATCTGGTTTGAATAGGTGGCATGTCCTCTGTTAGATCTGGTTAGAATAGGTGGCATGTCCTCTGATACTAGATCTGGTTAGAATAGGTGGCATGTCCTCTGATAGATCTGGTTAGAATAGGTGGCATGTCCTCTGATAGATCTGGTTAGAATAGGTGGCATGTCCTCTGATAGATCTGGTTAGAATAGGTGGCATGTCCTCTGATTATTACTAGATAATCCGGGTACACGACTGGGTAATAACCCAAGTAACAGGTCCTCAGCTTAGAACATGTGCAAATAATACAATGCGGACGAAGCAGACCTGAAGTCTTTTCATCAAACCTGCTGCTGCTGCTGCTGCTACTGATCTGTTAGATCTGTTATTTCCTCACAATAACCTGTTATTGGGCTACGATTGATGATGTGCAGGAGCGCGCCAGGCATCGATGTTGTGCCTACCTTCACCACCAACAATGATCGTATGTGCTTGGTGCTCAGGACTGGACAACTGGGGCTTCTGAGGATTGAGGATGCTGAGAGACTGCAGGTAGCAGGAAGAGTAGCAGTAATAAGGCTACTGTAAGATGCTGATTGTGGGTAGTATAGCAGGTCGTTGGGCCGGTGCCGCCATAGTTTCAGTACAAGCAGCACCGCTAGCTTTAGGCAGTAACTGTTGAAGTAGTTGAAGTGGACGGTCAGAGTGAAGGTAGCAGCAGCAGCAGCTAATACAAGCACAATGAATGATAGTATCCGATGTTGACGGTCATCGTTGCCAACGTTTTTACTTCATAAGCTCACTAGTCATTCATCTGCGGCCGTAAACATGGTATACAGCAGTAGTAGCAGTAGAAGGGCCATAATGCAAAATGCTTTTTGATAAAAAAAAATTGAAGCCGGTATGCTGTTACTGTAGCCGATTCGTAGCGGCCTCAGGCACAGATTGGGCTTCAGTATGAACTATAAGGCTGCTACTATTAGTCCTAGTATGTTCTAGTAAGTAGTACGACATGACCATTACATGACGTTGTTTATTAGGAATCTCCCGCTTTCATATAACGTAAAGCTAGTAAAGCTAATCATGGTTATCTTCTATTACTGTTGTATATCTGGTACTATGTAATTGCGTTGTCTAATTTGTGCGCACACAACTAGCATGCTGAGTTGATGCCCTGTTGCATCTTCGTGCTGGTGCAGGGATTGCCTGAAGGACACACTGAGGCTGCATGGCCTGTGCAAGTTCCTGGTGTACAACAGCACAGGTACTATTTTTGTTAATAACTCCTCGCTTGCAGTGTAAGTGACTGGTGATGACCATAACTACGTACAGTCGTGCTGGCTCAGTATGATATCCATCACTACTCATGACTGGTAGCCGTAGTGATGATTATGTACAGTGTCTACAGTAGCACTACTTGTTGTACTAGTTGTACGGCTGTGGATTCATGCTGGCGCCTGCAGTGTGTGTGCCTGGTGTGAAATAATAACTCAAATAAGTACATGAGCGTCTAGGTCGTACACTAATTGAGCTCGTTCTGCTAGCACAATGTCGTATCTTATTATGCCTGATACTACAATCTTATTACAAGATCTTCAGCAAGGATCTGCCTGCTGTAGATCCTAATACGCTCCAGTTGTCTTCATTGTATCCATAATGTGTAACACCGCCATTAGTATGAAAGATAAATAGAATAACTTATTGGGGATGTACTTCTGAGTAATAAGCCTGTATGTACATTAAATCGCAACTGGAGCCTGGCTTGAGAAGAAACTACCTCGCAGGGGAAAGTCTATGAAAGATGCGGATGCAGATGTCCGTGAAAGGGCAAGGTTTGCTCTGATTGGGAATGCTGTGACGGTCCAGGTCAGTTCGACTAAATCTGCTAGGGAAACGCGCGCACATTCTTTCTTAAATTTATCTACTTTCAGCCCTGCTGCCTTCATGGTCACCACAGTTATCACAGTTCACCGCGTTCATCAAGCACAGTTGGTGTGATAGATCTTGGTAGTGAACATTATTATGTTCTCTCTTATTATTTAGTATTGTTGTTAGCCTACTACTATACCACAATTATAACTCATGTCATTTGTGTTTGTTGAGCAGGTAGCGCATTGGCTTGGGCGTCGCTTGATGCAGCCATACCTGCACAAATATGTGTGTGCTGGCCATGATAAGCTCATGCGCAGGTCTTTGTTCAGTGCCACAAACATGGTCAGGTGCGACCACCACGATAAGACGATCATAATCTGCTGCCAGGCAATCTGCTACACATAATTTTAGAATGCAGACTCTCAATAATTGCGGCTTATGTTTCACCGGCATTGTTGTGAATGTACAACGACCTACAATAATGCCTACAAAATTATGTCACAAAAACGCTGCTGGTAGTAATGTCAGAATTATGTATGTACAGATTTTAAGGTGGGCAATGGAAGGTGTACTAGCAGTAGCAGCGCTACCCCATCATCTATATAATGTCTTTGCATGCGGCATTCAAGCAATTTTGCTTTATTATTCATATCATCATCGTGATACAGTCTAGAGGAATGGAGGCATCTGCTGGACACCTACCAGTCTGTTGGAGGGACAGTGGTGAGACGGACTCGTGGCAGCAGTTGCAGCTCTGCTGAGGTAGCATGCAATGTCACAACAGCAGCAGCAGGCGGAGGGATCAGCAGTGAGTAATGCCTAGTATCTCCTGCCATAATTATCACGTGTTAAGTGTAATCCTGCCTTTCCTGCTGCGCTCATCAGTTGAATGATGATAAGACTTCTACGTCTTAGATCATGTTTAGTCCACTAGTAGATGAGCCTGCCGTTCATCATATCTGTATAGTTATCTGTATAATAATAATATAGTAGCTGAACAAGGAATGCGCACTTTGACAAGTCGTTACTTGCGACTATTACTCATCTTATTATTGATTACTAACTATAATGATTGTATTTATATGGTCTATTACAGCATGCATGCCCCCTCTATGAGTCTCCTTGCTTCAGGGCTGCTGTCAAAGCATGTAATTATCTAGCATTTAGTCGTAACATGCTCTTCATGAATTCTCTACTATTTCTCGCTTGTCCTCACTTACTTTTACCGCAGTGTTTCACAAGCTTGGTGATGATGAGGCGGCGGACTGTGAGGATCCTGGCGATTGTACTGTAGCCGCTGATGATGATGAGAATGATGTTTGGCATGGCAGCAGCCTGTCGTTATTGATGAGAGGTGACTACGGCGAAGGACAGGCAGAGAAGGGAGTCGTGGAGCCTGATGACATCCATATGCTGCTACCACGAAGTGGCAGCGGCTGGCGGCGCTGTCAAGATGGCGATGGTAAAGGTAAGGAAGATGACATTATGGATCCCGCTTACTATCCTCCTTCAGACAGTACGCTCTGCTGCTCTTTGTAGATGAGCTCATTATGATCTGCATTAGGCTTCCCTGTTTGCCAGGCTGACAGCAGAAGCCGTGCACAGTACATATCTAGCAGACGTGCTGATAATGCTACATGATATTCTTGTTCTCTTCAGCTGTCACACCGCTCTAACTTTGCAGGAGGTTTACACCAGCAACCGCCCTCTTTCGTCTCATATCTTATCCTGCTGTAGTAGTATCGACGTCATACTAAGCTGTGCTTCAGCATGGCGTGAACCTTGCTAGTAACGCCCTGAGCGTGTTGTGATAATTACGCTTAACATAAGCTAGCTGCCTGCATGGGATTGCTGTTTGGCTGCATGATGTGTATCATCATCATCATCATCGTACAGGATGTACTACAAGATCATCATGTCTGCTGCTTCTACTGTCACCTGCATAATGCTTTGACTCCTACTAGCTAACTTTTAAGCAATCCTCAGCAGGCCACGACCTGCTTGACTGCTTCTGTCGCAGGTATAATCTCTGCCGCAGCCGCAACACGTGAAGAAAGTAGTGAAGTAACACATTTGCAGGCAGCAGCAGGCTGCCGCAAAGAAGGACCAGACGTTTTGGTAGTGGGATCTGTTGACGATATGATATCCGATGATGAAGTATGTCTTATTTACATTCTTTAATTATCAGTCGGACCGCCACGACATGTAGTTATCTCCCTGAACTCTACTTTTATGTTTTTGTTCTGGGAACTATGCGCTCCGATTGCTCACCCTCTAGCTCAGCAGCCGCCTATTCTTAGTATTATTCTTAAGGTTATTCATCAGTCATGGTATATATATTCCACTAGGTTAGCTGCAATGTTTCCTCATATGTCTAAATACTTTATCTGCTTACTAGCAGGAAGCAGAGGGGGAGGAGCGGCTGAGGTATGGCGGTAATACAGAGGGGGAGGAGCGGCTGAGGTATGGCGGTAATACAGGTAGTGGCATGTCGTCCTCGTCGCGAGGGTGGCCACGAGCCGCCTGGTTTATGCAGGGACTTGGGAGGTGGGGTGTGGAGGAGGTATCAGAGGTGCCAGAGAAGCTACCCTTTGTTCCACTGGCAGACATGGTCACTAAGGTGACAATGATGATGAACTGAGCTCCTGCTTGTGATGTGCAGATGACAGTCTTCACCTGTGTCGTACGTATAATGTATAATGTACCTAGCGCATATTACTTTTGACGACATGAACAGCAACCTCACTCATAGTTCTTATCTGTTTCAATCAGGTTGGACGTGCGCCCTCAGCTGAGTCCTTGAATGTGTTCCTGATGAGGTTGAGAGAGCAGGTGATTAGTACGGCGTGTAATGATAGTCTTGATCAAAGCGGCACCATCTTCTCAGCAGCTGCCTGTCGTGTAATAATTGTTATCTTGATCAAAGCATGTAGTTACTGCTACTCAGCAGCAATATTCATCATGTCATTATGACTGAACAGCGGCTACCCCATGCCATGCTGACGGGCTTCTTCTCAACATGCTCGCAAGTAGGGATGGAACCTTGAAGCCACGATCAGGAGGATGAGGGAGTGTGGAGCTAACTTGGATCCACAGATCCAGGGTGAGTCATCATCTGCTCATTGGGTTGATTATTTTTTGTAACGCATCAGAAGCAGGCCATCAGCGAAGATAATCTTTGGACAAAGCAAGTGACCGCGCTGTTGACCTTAGTCGTATGTAAATTCCTTCATGTAGTAGTCCTTATAGTCCTTGCAATACTTGTAGTCCTTGCAATACTTGTAGTCCTTACAGTCCTTGCAATACTTGTAGTCCTTATTGTAGTCCGGAATGTGAATGCATGGAAGTTGTGAGAGTGCAGAATGTTCTCCTGTTCCTCCACCTTTTCGTTCATGCACAACCTCCTACCACCCGACCTGTTTCCTTCACAATCACTGGCAGGTGTGGTGCGCCTTGTCAGCATGGCTCAGGATGCTGACAAGTTGGGTGCACTTGTTTGGGCCAAGGATCCATGCCGTGATGTTGGATCCTGGTGGCCAGCTGAGGCTTTAGACCCATACAACCTGCCTACAGGATTCACCATCACAGCTCAACAGGTAAGCACTACGACTATAGTGATGTGGCCGTCTGTCCTGCTGGTCACATTGCAAGTTTACTCAAGCAGCTTATTAACAATTACAACGACAACGACAACTTAATATCAAAAGGTTCGTGACAGGCAGACGACTGGGTCAAAGCTGGCCGTCAAAAAAGTGTAAAATTGCATGTCCTTGTGTTTCAGCTGACTTGATTAAGATGTGTGCTTACACAAATGTATTCTGTTGAACTAGTAGTTTAACTTGTAGTACTATATGATGACTAATATCTGTTCCTAGAAACAAGTAGTAACTATAGTAACACATTGCACGTTCCTCATGATTGTTTTCTGCTTTACTTGATCATCATCAATCCATTTACTGAAAACTAGGTTCAGTTACTGAAAACCCGCGAGAGGCAACAGTTCCTCCCTCCCTGGATACTGGAAGGGCACCAACAAGATCGCCCCAATAAGCCTCAAACACAAGAAACACAAGGCCCGTCCTCTTCTGTTGCTGCTATAGGATTAAAGCAAACACCTACTGAGGAGATACTGATTAGTACCCCTTCTGGCGCTGGTGATACGACGGCTGAAAGTAAGCAAATACTGTTGCCCGCCTCAGTATCATAATCATGGGCGCACCTGCTGCAGCTGCCTGATCATCCTCGTCATCATGGCCGCACCTGCTGCAGTTATTGTCTCATTATCATGATCATAACATTTCATGCAGCCAATCCTGTAGTGATGATTAAGAAGTCGTAAATCATGATGAACTGCATCCATTTCACTTTTTGTCTATTGCTGCTGTTATGACCTGTTGTACTGCTTCAGTTATTGTAATTGGGCCTTCGGCTGCTGCTGACTGTGCTACCGCACTGACTGGCGGCTCTTGTGGCTCTCCACCACTACCCAGTGCCGCTGCTACTGCTGTACCGCCACTACCCAGTGCCGCTGCTACCGCTGTACCGCCACTACCCAGTGCTGCTGTCCGGAGGAAGGTGTTGGTGATTTTCTTTGGGGACAGGCAGGCAACCTGGGTGAGATTGATCTCATTGATAATTGAGACTGCTGATCTTAGCAGAGAATCAGGGCCTCCATTTCTGCTGAGCTGCTGACAGTGGTACACTTTGTATGTGTTGAATTTTATCACAGGCGTTAAGCTTTTAGTGGTGTTGTAGAACCTATGAACGGTTATATTAGTTATATACAAACTTTTAAAAAGACATCATGTACTAAGCCTGTTTGAATCATGACTAATATAATTATCATGAATATGATGACTGTAATGACTGTATTTCGCAACACTACTCAGGAATGGATAGATGGTCTGAAAGATTACAGCAAACATCGGAAAGAGAAGACAGGTGTGATGACAGCTGCTTACAAATGGATTGTTATGGTCAGAAAATGCTGTTATTAGCCGGAGTGTGGTTGTAGTGGTTGGTTAGATTGGTAGCTCATGCTGCTAGTCAGGTATGCTGTGTCATCGTGGTTTCATTGGACTTGAATTGATAAATGCAGTGATAATGGCTGTCCCTCTTAGAAATTGTTGCATGATGTTATGTTCAATGAATGGATGACAATAAGATGAATGAGTTGCTGTGGTAATGTACTGATTTGTACATATGATTTCAGTGAAAAATTGGTGCTGATGGTGAGCTGCATCCTCTCTCTTGCTGAGGCTGCTGCTACATATTCTAGAGATGTTCTCTGCTGATTATTCTCCTCAATGCACTTCAGAGGAAATGCAGGCCTTTCTACAAACTCGAATGGCCAAGTGCGGGAAGCTCTTTGAGAAGGCTGTCTCAGCAGCTGATCAAGCCGCACAGGTAAAGAAGTTGAGAACAGTCGTTAAGTCTAGGTACTAGAAGCAAACTATTCTTTTATGTCCCATAAGCAATGGCACTATGTATAAAGTTGCAATAGTGCAGCTTGGTGCAAAGCTTGGAAGCAGGCGGTACGTCCGCGCTAACAGGTGGCATCTGAGGAAAGTGGCGGCAACACATTTGATTGCAGCACACTAAGCACACAAGTATTCATTTTACATCATCTCTCCTTGCAATTCATTCATAAAATTAAGGTCAAGGCCCAGGCTGGCAGTCCTTGTGGCGGCGCTGGTCTGATGGAAGCACGACTGAAGACGCCCTTTAAGGCTGGAGCAGGCACTGTGTTGTACCAGAGCTCGGCAATGTTTGCCCAGGCGGCATATGATGCCTCTCTTGCCAATTCAATGGCCAGGTAATATTATTCAATGATATTTAATGATATTCTATCTCAAAAACTGATCTTTTCGTCTCCTAACTGTAAATTTGTCTTGCATCATGTCTGATTTCTTCAATGATAACCATTCTGAAACGCTGCGTACTTCACTAACTTAACCCGTCTCGCACACTCGACAGGTGCAACGCATGTGAAACATGCCTAACATCAAGCGGCCGCTTCCGCCGCCGCTGCCTGGTTGTGCGCGCCACTGCCTCTGCAGCTGCTGGTCTGACTGGGGGGCAGCTAGCTGTACTGGGAGCAGATGCTGTTGGGGCTAGGGTTTCTGTGTGGTGAGGCAGCTGACGTAATCCAGTGTTAGCAAGCATCAGGTAGTCGTGGTGATGAGACATTATGTTATGACTGATGATGTTGGCTTAGCTCTCGACGGTCATGATTGTCGCGACTCTGTGACTGGTATACTACCTAGTTCTGCCTAGTAGTAATATATATGATGATTAGTCGAGAATATGCAGCTGCTAGCAGCCACTGGCATGCCACTATTATTATTTGAGTGCACTTTTTCTATGATAAATGCTTCATGTCCTTATTATCATTAAGTGCATGTTTCTTAATATCTGATGGACTTGTATTGTACGTTTCTATGTATGAATTTCCTTCACTTTTGTACATCAGGTGGCCTCTGGATGAGGCCTGGTATGAGGGAACGGTGAGCAAGCAGCGAATTAAATATACAAAGCATGACGCTAGGAATAAGTAGTGTTGAATAAAGGCTTACAGTCGCAGTAATAGCAACGATTGAAGGCTTATTACAATAACAACAGCGAGAACAATACTAAGGCGCTGAGTATTGCACTTGATACAATACACTATATCATTTCAAAACAACTTCTACTACTTCCACTTCAGTTCTTTGTGCAGTGCTCAAAGGAATGATCATCAGGACTGCTTCTTAGAGTCAGCAGAGGAGGACCTAGAACAAGTCTATCGCTGCCTTTTTTATTGTTTGTTCCTGCTATTCCTGCATTTGGTAGATAGATCATATCTTCATCTGAATATGCATAATGCAGGTCATGGACTATGACAGAATGCGTGTCCGTCATACCATCTCCTACGATGACGGGGATGTGGAGATCATTCCGCTGTGGGAGCCAGGACAACGCCTTCAGGTAACAGCTTCAACAACCGTTGGCTGTTGATATTCCTACTGCCACTACCGCTACTTCCATTCCTACTGCAACTTAAGCCTGGAATAACAGACTTTAATCATGACATCCCTCGTATTCTCAGCCTATATAAAGCATGTGACATCTTACAGGGAATAGAAGTTGGGATTGAGTCTTTATAATTAAGTCTGACACAATAAGTATGACACAGGTGTTGACAGCGCGAAGCGCATGGGCATCTGAGGCCAAACGCATCACCAAAGAGAGAGAGGAGAGAGCCAGAAAGATTGCTGAGGACCAGGCAGCAAAGCTGAGGACGGTCAGTAAACTATTTACATTGTTTGATTGTATACTTGAGGTAGCGTAGGTAGCAAACAGAGAAAGCCAGCACTGTTTGATTGTTTACTTGAAGCAGCAAACAACAGAGACTGTGCCGCTGCGAATGAGTGTCTTAGTAATCTTAGCAGGTGTCTGCATTTCTCTTTTGACTGACTGCATCATGTCATCATGAGGCATTTTATCTCTTGTAACAGGAGACAAGGCTGTTAAATGCAGCGTACGAGGCCAACAAGACTATACTTGAGAAGGAGAGAGACAAGTAAGTAAATGAAGGTTACCATGAGGATGTGTCATGAAGGATGAGAGTGACTTGTAAAGCTATCATGCATACCATGAGGATGTGTCATGAGGAACCCCTTCAAATGACATTGACTCATCATCCAATGACACATTAAGAGGCTGCTTTAATGAAACATCATTAGCAGTATTTTGTGTATTTCAGTGTGTCTTGTAAACACAGTATTATGGTGAGTTCGGAAAGGTCATGATGATCATGTCTCCGTGGTCTAATACATGTACATTGTATTAATTGTATTGATGAAAAAGAGAGCGATGATCTGCTCCTCATGGAACCACATTACGCACTCACAGGAAAGTTGCAGCGAATCTTGCTGTTATGGCTGTACTCAACAATGGCCAAACCATAGCACCCGGCAGCAGTATGTTTCTGGAAGCTGTGGATGAGACTCATCTGCTTACGAGTAATGGGGCTGTGAAAACTCCTGAAAACGGTAATACTGCAAATGACTCAAGGAGAAAAAGACGTGTCCAAAAGCAATCTGATGTCAACGGCGATGGTGTGCGAATGACGACTGTCGCAAAACAGTTGGCCATGAAAAGGTCCAGGCACTCTGATCCTTGATGTCACTAACGAGAGGATGTGGGCATCAGGGATCATCACTCTCAGGACTTGGATGGTGTGCAAAATGCTCGGGTGCAAGTTAGTTTTAGATTGTAACAAAAGTAAGGTCATGTACATTCAAGGTTAATATCATAGATTCTATTACAACATTATGAATCAAGTAATGCTAATTGCAGGAACATTATGCCATGATAAAGGTAACTTAATCCTTCTATAGTGATGTAACGGGGTGGTGTTAAAAAACACCGGATTGATGAGAGATGATGAGAAGAGCAGGCATGATTTAACCTCCAAAGCCGTACAGGGTCCTTCCCTGGCGCTTCAGAGCATACACAACGTCAAGGGCTGTCACTGTCTTACGACGAGCGTGCTCAGTATATGTTACAGCATCACGGATGACATTCTCCAAGAACACCTTCAGTACACCTCGGGTTTCCTCATAGATCAAGCCACTGATACGTTTGACTCCTCCACGACGAGCCAGACGGCGAATGGCAGGTTTGGTGATGCCTTGGATGTTATCACGAAGGACCTTGCGATGACGCTTAGCACCACCCTTTCCAAGTCCTTTGCCTCCCTTGCCACGTCCAGACATTCAGATATGCAGAATAGAAGGATTAAGATTACTGTAAGAAAGTGATTTGATTATAAGCTGTTGAACACACGTTTTATAGAAACCGCAAGTCATACTTCTGCTGATCCGGTACTGAAGCATACGATAATCAGCGGTAAAGGACAGGCCCTGTTCCATAAATTACACAAGCATCTCCGAAGAGCACACAACTTTGTCACACTCTTAAATGGCTCGTACTAAACAAACCGCCCGTAAGTCAACCGGAGGAAAGGCTCCTAGGAAACAGCTTGCCACTAAGGCTGCTCGCAAGAGTGCCCCAGCCACTGGAGGCGTGAAGAAGCCTCACAGGTACCGCCCTGGTACCGTGGCTCTTCGTGAGATTCGAAAGTATCAGAAGTCAACTGAACTTCTGATTCGTAAGCTCCCTTTCCAGCGTCTGGTTCGTGAGATTGCCCAGGACTTCAAGACTGACCTGCGTTTCCAGTCATCAGCTGTGTTAGCTCTCCAAGAGGCTGCTGAGGCCTACCTGGTTGGTTTGTTCGAGGACACTAACCTGGCTGCCATCCATGCCAAGCGTGTCACAATCATGCCAAAGGATATCCAGCTTGCAAGGCGCATCCGTGGAGAGAGGGCCTAAATTTTTAGCCCATTTTTTAGTCCCATTATTTGCCTGTCATGCAATCAAACCGGTGTTTTTTAACACCACTAGATGTAACTCCCATGATTTAACATTGCAAATGTTATCAAGCTGTATAAGATCAAAAAAGAAATTATATATTTGCAAAATAACTATAACTATAATATATAACTAAATTACAACTAATTATAACTAAAATATATATTATAACGAAATTATATATTTGCAATATAACTATAACTAAAATATATATGCTCCTATATCTAACAGGAGCATAATAAGATGCTCCTGTTAGATATATCAGCAAATTCTCAAAAAAACTGACTGTTATTTTTGACAATGTTTTGTCAATGCAAGACATGAAGTGTACCATGCATGCCAGCAGATGCTGTTACAGAACGTTCATGATTTCTTGAGTCCAGAAGAATGTTTTTTAAATGATACTCCATGCACTTCAGGAATTTCTACTGTCTAGGAGTGATCTTGGAAGGTGAGATATTGTAATGATGCCAATGAACATAACACGATCTTGCCAGCAAGACTTCTGCAAGTGTAGGGATACATATCATGTACCTTTACTCTTCTTTCTGGATATTCAATTACTCTAAACGTGAAGCCGATATACACGTAACTGAAGTAGATTCGTACTTGGAATAACTTTTTGAAATAAGCAAATTGATGGTGTTAAAAAACACCGGTTTATTACATATGACCATGTGATGATCAGGCTGACAGATCAAGCAGAGGTGAACTTGGTCACAGCCTTGGTTCCCTCTGAGACAGCATGTTTGGACAGCTCTCCTGGGAGGACCAGGCGCACTGCAGTCTGGATCTCGCGAGATGTCATGGTAGGTTTCTTGCTGTAGCGGGATAGACGTGCAGCCTCAGTGGCAATCTTGTCGAACATGTCATTCATCAAGGAGTTCAGAATAGACATAGCCTTGGAGGAGACTCCAGTATCAGGGTGGACCTGCTTGAGGACCTTGTACAGGTAGACCTTGTAAGACTCGGACTTGCTGACTTTTTTCTTTTTCTTGCCGTCAGTAGTCTTCTTAGGAGCGGCCTCCTTCTTTGCGACCTTGTCAGCCTTGGGCACTTGAGGAGCTTTTGGTGCCATTTGTCTAATGCTGATTGACGAGAATAATGATATTGGTATGTAAAGCCAAGGCCGAGACTGATCTAAATACGTTATCACAGCTGTCAGATCAGCTGGACTAGGTTTAGGGTACAGGATACTCGACTGTTGATCTATGTGATGTCAGCTGCATTTAAAGTTATTTGTCTTGCATAATGTGTACAATACAATTAACTTTTAATAATCAATCTTCTACTCGAAATGGCCGGAAAGACAGCAACAGCAGGTGGTCGCGGTAAGACCGCTGGTGGCAAGAAGGCCGTATCTCGCAGTGCCAAGGCAGGACTGCAGTTCCCTGTGGGCCGTGTCGCCCGATTCCTAAAGAAGGGCAAATACGCTGAGCGAATTGGAGCTGGTGCACCTGTGTACCTGGCTGCTGTTATGGAGTACATTGCAGCTGAGGTGTTGGAACTGGCTGGAAATGCTGCTCGTGACAACAAGAAGAATCGTATCATCCCTCGCCATATTCAGTTGGCAATTCGTAATGATGAGGAGCTGAGCAAGCTGCTTGGCTCTGTTACCATTGCCTCTGGGGGTGTGCTTCCCAACATTCCCTCAGCTCTACTACCAAAGAAGTCAAAGAAAGACTCTGAGTCTGCTGAGGTGTAAACTAAAAATTCTGTAAATAAAAATATAAACCGGTGTTTTTCAACACCATCAGACGATCAATAAAGTTGTACGTGCAGATACACATAATTAGGTTACCTTGTAAAATGCTAAAATTTCTTCTTCTACAACATGGATGTCTCCTGCAATAATCAGACAGTGCAGTGGTGCACCAAAATCAACACTAAGCAATTCTTTCATGGTACCAGCAACTATTTGTTGATCGTCTGCTTGGAGTCTGGACAATCCTACACACATTGTACTGCCATCATAAGCACCCTCTTTCCGGATTTCCTCCACCTCAAGCAGCTGCTCGATAGCCTGTTGAACATGAATCATGAGTATTTCATGTGCATAACATTCAACAATCCACTAATAAGCAGCAGTTCAGGTATTAGTCCCTCAGCTAGAATCATTCAATCCTGCCCTACTTACGGTGTTCACAGTCATGTAGCGGGGGGGTTCATACACTGTCTTTCCTCTTGCAAGCATCTCAAAGTTAGGCTCTTTGACCTGCAGTACAAATAACAGGAAGATGAACAACAGCGTCCTGCGCAAGAGACATTCAGGTTAGAGGTTGCAAAATCTAAAACGAAATTAAAATGTCCAATTTAATGTGCATGCAATGCTGAGTGCGATACCTTGATGTCTAAAAGGCATAAGGTGTGCAATCCCAGTTTCCGATTTGCAGCAATCTTGTCATAAAAGCTGGTGGGTCTCCATGTTTCTGTGAAAAAGACGATGGACACCGCCTGTGAATGAATAAGGTGAATGTCATTGAGCTTGACAGCGGGGGGGCAAAGATTCATCAGCATGCAGCTCTTCAACACAAGGTCATGGTTGCATTGAATGGTGGGTTCGGACTCATTGATATCATTGCCTGCCACATAAATCAGTGAAGTCCACATTTATTGTACTCTTACCTCTCCGAAGCGGTACAGTTGAAGCCCAGAGGCTCCCACAGCATTCATAACTGATGCATTGTGAATAACTTTCACAGGAATGCGCCTCTCCCTTGCTCTTAACTGAATATCTGTGTGAGTTGTTGCTCTGCATCCCAGTGGAAACAGCTTCACATGTCACTAGGACCAACAGAACCACTTTACATCCCAGTGGAAACAGCTTCACATGTCACTAGGACCAACAGACCCACTGTACATCCCAGTGGAAACAGCTTCACATGTCACTAGGACCAACAGACCCACTGTACATCCCAGTGGAAACAGCTTCACATGTCAGGACCAACAGACCCACTGTACATCCCAGTGGAAACAGCTTCACATGTCACTAGGACCAACAGACCCACTGTACATCCCAGTGGAAACAGTTTCACATGTCAGGACCAACAGACCCACTGTACATGAAATCAATTTAAATGAAGGCGAATTCAATGAGCCTTACGCCCATCTGATACCAGCTAGTTAGCAAAGAGATGGGAGATAATGTGGATGATGAGGCCCTGCCTGCATAGATCATCTTTTCAAAACAACTGGTTTATGGAGGTTGACACATCTTTACTGCTATGATTTCTGCAGCAATGAGGCATGACAGCATTATACAATATGACCTCTATCATGACGTCCTTTTGACCTCAAATCAAACTCGCCCAAAAAGCTCATCATCGACAAAAAGCAGTACAATAATCAAACTCTCCCAAAAGCAGGATCACTGGCGACAACAAGCAGTACAACAATCAAACTCACCCAAAAGGATCACCGACAACAAGCAATGCAACATCCTCCACATCTGCACCTTCTAGAATCTGATCTGCATACTGAACAAGACAAGAAGTTCAGTACCAAGACGCACGTAGCTGCAGCATCGTCTTGTAATATAAATCACCCTAAATGGGAGAGATGCTAGTAGTCTGAACATCAATGAGTACTTTGTGATAATGCAGAATGTGTCGCAGAACAGGCATACGGCAGGTTGAGACTTTACTAATCCGAAACAAAGCAACTGCTCAAGCTACAAGGGAAAGGAGAGATGAGGTGTGAACTTTGGGTACATCTGGTTCAGGTAGAGACTGAACTGGTATGTCATGTCATGAACCTGCACCATGCAGCTCTACAATGTCATGAATCTACACCATGCAGCTCTACAATGTCATGAACCTACACCATGCAGCTCTACAATGTCATGAATCTACACCATGAAGCTCTACAATATCATGAACCTGCACCATGCAGCTCTACAATGTCATGAACCTGCACCATGCAGCTCGACAATGTCATGAACCTGCACCATGCAGCTCTACAATGTCATTAACCTACACCATGCAACGGCTCTACAATGTCATTACCTTACACCATGCAGCGGCGCTACAATGTCATTAACCTACACCACGCGGCTCTACAATGTCATGAACCTACACCATGCAGCGGCGCTACAATGTCATGAACCTGCACCATGCAGCTCTACAATGTCATTAACCTACACCATGCAGCGGCTCTACAATGTCATTAACCTACACCATGCAGCAGCGCTACAATGTCATGAACCTGCACCATGCAGCTCTACAATGTCATTAACCTACACCATGCAGCGGCTCTAAAATGTCATTAACCTACGCCATGCAGCTCTACAATGTCGTGGACCCACGGCCCTCCTCACCGATTCCACCATTTCACGGTCAGCCGTAATAACGGGTTTGCCATACAGTTCCTCCTGTGTTTTCACAGAGACAAAACATTGAAGCATTTAATTGCATTTGTACTGGATTATAAATCATGAGGCTAAGCCTCTGAATCAGCTACATATGCATGGCAGTGGTTCGTAGCTAGCAGGATATCACAGAACATCATGAGCCTAATGAGCCGCGTTACATATAATGCAGCTGTAATGTGTACCAACAAGCAAAAGGGACTGCATGTAAACTTGATTCGCTGATGAATGGGTCTCTCAGCAAGCCTCACCAATTTTCCCTTATCGCACAGCAGAATGGATGTGTAAGCCTCTAGGTAAATGCGTTTGCATCTCTTCACTGCCTCCAGCCCTCTACAGCCAACAAACAGATCATAATATACTGATGCAGCAGCTCAGTTATATCGTTAGATGAACCTACACTAAATTTCAACCAATGCCTAGTAGCAGGTATCTGCCCTTGTAGGTAGCAGAAGAATTTAAACACGTACCTCAGTGTAATGTCTTTTTCATCAAATAATCCCAATCCGATAAAATACAGAACCATTGCTCTTTCAGAGAACAAGTCACAAGTTCAGACGCCGTGTTGCAATTTCTTAAACATTATTTTCGGAGCGATCGTCTAATGTTTTTGTTATGCATTTGCTCTATTTCAAGCTGCACCTATTTTTCCTTCGAGGATACTGCAAGCGCAAGCGCTTCTTCGAGGATCAGGCCTCATCGCCTTTGATAACGATTCCAAACAAATGTTGTAAACTTGAGTACTACTATTATAGATTCAAGAGACTTTGATTTATTGAATATGATTATCCTGAGTGTTCTCTTATTCTCCATCTCGACCTTGTATACACAAGCCCAGCAGAAAGGAGTCAGTGTCTCTTTGCGCGCTCGATGGAATGGAACTCCATATGTATCAGAAACAGCGGAGTTCTTGGTAAATTTCAATCGTACCCAATAAGGATCTTGTTCTCGATCGTGACCTTGCACTGACCTGTAAACATGTTCTAGGCTGATGAGGATCCTTCATTATTGTGGAAATACTTAGAAGTGTTTGGCAGTGCCCATGAACCCTCTGATATGGAGCAGTGCTGGAGTCATATTATGTCACATGCCTCTGCGTTGGTGCCTCAAGGAGTTGCCCAAGTAAGCTTTTCACTTTAACAGGACCAAGAGATCCATGCTACATAAGCTATATTTCTTCCCATGATCATGCTAAGGCACCCTGGGCGTTGGAAATTTTCATCTCTCCGAAGAATGTTTTTGCTCATACCTGCAGGTGCTCCCCTTAGTAGTAGCTTCTCGACAGTACACTGCACGACTGGAAATGTTCCAACAGCTGAGGAAGCAAGCTCATCCAGATGATGTGAGATCCAATGCATAGCTCATCTCATGCGGCTGCCATGAATACTGGTTCTCCCAGGGATGCACTTAGGCTTGCCTGATAAGATTGTCTCTAGTACATCCATCAACCTGAAAGCTTGAAATGCCCATGTAGGTATCTTGTTGCCTTGTTGATGTGGAGGGAAGGGCTGCTCACTCAGCTCATGAGGTTCAGGAGCTGATTACCGCTGCTTTGGTGACTGGGGCCACTTTTAATGGAACAATCTCCTTGGTGGAAGGAGACCATGTGCACCCCTCGTCTGCTGAGGGTGCGTGCAATCATCTTGATGCCTCTGTATAATGACGAAGTGTTTCATTACCTCAGCTACACAGCTACTAAGATGCCTCGCAGTTTTGTTTGCTGCCAAAATCGAAGTCCTTCAAATCTCAATTTTGAAATGTATATTGGATCACACTACTGTCTCTAGGAGTCGCATTCATTTGATGAGTAACACGTGCCATGCAATAATGTCATTTGATGAGTAACACATGCCATGCAATTATGTCATCCTGCTCAGGCAGTACCGCTCCAAGCATCACTGCAGTACTGTATGGACCATTGGGTGCTGCATGTACATCTGAGCTACATTCAGAGCTGAGGAAAGTGACAGGTCTGAAGTACGCCTTCAGGCCTGTACTGGTTGGAGAGTGTGAGGTGTGTGGTGCAGGACCTCCTGAGGTAGTTCAGGGCATTAAATGAGCAATGCTAACAACTTTTACCCTGAGATGGATGTGTTAGTACAGCTTGCCTATCAAGATGTTTGCTAACTGTAGCTGCATGTTGGTGATGGTTGGTCAAAGATTGCTGAGTCAAGGCAATGGTGACCACGTGCCACTCTGTTGCCAGCAATTATACAATCTTCCGATCATAATTGACACATTTTGTTTGTAAACTCGTCCACCTCATGCTGGATTCCCAGCCTTTTCTATTATATTTTCTTGTTAGGTTGGAGCCTGCATGCGTTTGGGGAGTGAGGAGCGTACTGCACTGCCTGGATTCGGGGTAGAAGCGGTTCTGAAGAACATGGAGTACTCTGCTTTGGATGACAAGAAGACATCAAGTACCATAGATGAGTCAGGTGAGAGTTGATGAGTGTTGAAAAGAATAGATCCTAAATATTGTACAGCTGATGGCTAAGCCTTCATCCACAAAGACTGCAGCTGTTCACTCTCTGGTGTGGTTTTACGTGTGCATATGTTCACTGCATGGGAAAAACAATATGAAGTATCTTCCGTGATGATGTTTTTTTTGCTTAAAAGCATGAGCATGTTCCGGGCTTCTATATCTATTGTTATATCTGGCTCTGTTATTTACCTTTGTGTCCAGGAGCTGTCACAGAGGAAGTGGTCAGTGGCACAGTAAAGGGTTTCGATTTTGACACCTTAGTGTCCCGCAATCCTCATTTGAAGCAGGAGCTTGCGAGCTTGAAAGATCATTTACTGTCATCAGATGATGAGGAGGCAGTCAAGGTGTGCTGAAAACTATTGTTAGAGAATTGATTGCATGGTTCTGCAAGGTTTTGGGTAAGTATGTCATGGTTTATAGCATGGTATTCGTTTCGCATGAAGAGTTCTTGAGTCATGTGTTGGATCTTGTGCAGGAGACCTGCATGTTTGTTATGGTTTGTCTTTGGTGTTTTTCATTAGGTTTGGGATTTGGCAGACCTCGGCTTGCAGGCGACTCAGAGAATCATGGCAGCATCTGATCCTCTGTCAGTCCTTGCGGAGATCTCTCAGAACTTTCCTGCCCTGGTATCCAGCCTCAGCAGACAAAAGGTATGATGCCATTTATGATCATGGTGGTGGTGTTGATCTAGGAACACCTGCCGCTTGTAAGGATGGCCAGCACTCAGCATGCCAATTGAGCATGTATGAACTTGCAACTGATTTTATAATTCTGGGAATGACTGTTTCATAACTAGCTCACGATTTATTGACTCATTCAATGCTGTGAAGTAACACCAACTATTTGAAATAATAAATATTCTCCAGAATTAAATTAAATTAATTGGTCATTCTGCCAGTGCCAGCATGTCCTGAGCACATGTACCTCAAACGCTTCAACTTCCAAGACACGCAGTATTGAGCTCTCTATTCTTGAGCAGGTGAATGAGAGCTTGCGATCAGCGGTGGCCTTCAATCAACAGATCCTCTCTCCTGGTACCAACTACATGCTAATCAACGGCATTACTTTTGACATCAATACACTGGACTTTTTTGGTGAGGATTCTTATCTTATGATTGATAGCAGGTCTCCATGTTATTATCACAATAATACGGTTCTGATTCGGCTTCAGTACGAATCGGCTTCAGTTACGTGTGTATCGGCTTCACGTATTCTGTCAAGTATCAACTACAAAGGAGGCAGCAAATCTTGCCGGGTTTTCATGAAAAAAACGATCCCAGTCTATGCCATTCTGAAACACTGCTACCAGCACCAACGGCAATGCCACCAGCAGGATTGAAAATGCTCATGATGATGAACTCTGAAATCAATGATTATCATTTATGCAGTTACTCCTTATTCATTCTTAACTAATGACACACCTCACTGCTATCTCATTGGACTACTGAGACAGGTCTATTGGATCGCTTGAGACAGGAAGCAAGACTACAGAGGTCTTTGTCCTCTGTCTTGGGCCTGCCTTCCAAAGCAGTACAACAGCTCCTTGCCATGCGTGCAGATGCATCAGGTACCTCTGCTTGCTGTGTGTCTGTCCTTTTTTGCCTAAAGTAGTTTCTCTCTCCTTTTTTCTCATTGGCCCCAAAATGGTGTACTGCATCCCTCTGACTGAGTTGAATTCTTACTAGTACTTGTTCCTTGTAGCATGGCTTAATATTTACTTTTCCTGATAATTTGTAAATTTTACGACCAGAATGCTGTTTGTAGTTCATGTACTGACAAAGCTCCATGCTCCTTTGCCTGTGGGTTGTTGATGGGTTAGGAAGTCATCCTGTTCATGGGTTACTAGGAAGTGATCCTGTTGATGGGTTAGGAAGTGATCCTGCTGATGGATTAGGAAGTGATCCTGTTGAGAACATGTCTTTCAAATAATGTCATACCTTGCGATACCTTAATTCAGGAGATGGGGGATTATCTGATGCGAGGCTAGAGCTGGGGAAGATGACCCCTCACGTCATCTTCCAGAATAATCTAGAGAAAGATTTTATGTACACTTCAAGGTTCAGTCCAAGCCTCATGGACTTGCTGCAAACCTTCCCAGGGAGGTGAGACATGCCATTGCTGCAAACCTAGTTCCCAGGGAGGTGAGACATGCCATTTTTTCAACCATTTGCTTTGCCAAGCTTGGATGTCTGGGCGAATGACATCTGATAATGTTCGTTGGAAAAGAATTACCTGTCAAAGTAAATCGACAATGTGATCATCATGTTCCCTGTTCTTACATGAGAAGCATTCACTTGTGGCATCAGGCTCCGTCCTCTGGCTCGCAATGTGTTCACCTTGGTGCTCATAGCTGACCCGACTGACCCGGCAACTCTTCAGCTCTCCAAAATCCTGTACAAGATGTACTCTGATTACTACCCTGTGCGCTTTGGTGAGAGCATCTCGAAGTTAGGTCTTTCACAGAACCATGCTATTCTTATTGCGGAGTCTGGGAAGGTGCACCTTGCTGAGATCATTCAATGTGGATGTAGGGCTTGCTTTGTCTGTCCCATCTGTCATCCAGCGTTTGGAGTCACAGCGCAGGACAGGTTCATCTGTCCATGCACCTGCATGGAACAACATGATCTCCTCAGAGCAGGTCTCCCGCGCCCTGTTGACTATGCGCACTGCATTTGGAGGCCAAGCTGCTTTCAGCTTATTAGCAACCATCGCCAATGCTGTTGGCCTTGAATGGTGTGTCCTTCAGTAGCGCATATTAACGGTTGCAGATAATCCCTCCACCAATTGCAAGACTTTGTTTCCTTCAAAATTCTGTTGTCCTAAGGTCATCTAAGATACAGTTTCCATTTGGAATGATCGATTATGGGCAGATAGTGCTTACTGGTACCTGCTGCTGACAATAAGCTTCTCTATGGCATCTGACTGGGACCTCATCCTACAATGATGTGCAATGTGTTCGTTAATCTGACTGGGACCGCATCCTACATTGATGTGCAATGTGTTCATTAATCTGACTGGGACCTCATCCTGCAATGATGTGCAATGTGTTCGTTAATCTGACTGGGACCGCATCCTAAAATGATGTGCAATGTGTTCGTTAATCTGACTGGGACCTCATTCTACAATGATGTGCAATGTGTTCGTTAATCTGACTGGGACCGCATCCTACATTGATGTGCAATGTGTTCATTAATTTGACTGGGACCTCATCCTACAATGATGTGCAATTATTATTATTATTATTGTTTTTGCATAGGGGTGCCATGGACTCCTTGGTCAGGGGATCCTTCATTAGTAACTGGGAGCAAGCTGCTAAGACAGCCACTGGCGCCAAAGCACGTCTTGCTGCGAAAAAGACTGGTGAAGAGGCTTGGGAAGGTGTCATCACTGGATCAGGGTATGCATCGGAGGTGAGGCTGGCTCCAACTAACTAGAAGCTTCCTCGCCCTCACTCAATATGATGCTACATCAAGGCCATGCACATTTATTATGACATTGGTTCCACGACGAGGCTCTGAACATTATGTGTTACACCTATGGTCTACTTCCTACTTTTGGTCTTGCCATTCTGCAGGTGGGAATGGAGCTGTCAGATAGTACACAATGGCTGATGTCCAAGGGCCTCACACGCTCCTCCCACCCAATTGCATGGCTGAACGGAGTACTGATCCCATGTCCGGAGGTGACCCCAGCAACAGAGCAGGAGCTGATGTACAAAATCCTTATGGAGCAACAGAAGTTACAGGTGTGAAAAAGTATGAGTGAATGCGATCTTTATCCTCAACCTGCTTAGCATGAGTTAGTGCTTAGCATGAGTTAGCAACCTCCTCAACCTGCTTAGCATGAGTTAGCAACCTTCTCAACCTGCTTAGCATGAGTTAGTACCTGCCTCTTTGAGGTAGTACCTTCATGGCTAGATGTAGAATGGCTGAGCTTGTTCAGAGCCTGATGTATTTGAAGGCAGGATCTTCCTTGGGCTAAGGGGATGATTCAAATAGAGGTATTGGAGGCAGTCGTCACTCTTTTGTTTGGGTGTGGGCTTCTTTTCAACGATCTTCCGTGTCTGCATTTATATTGGCAGGAGGCCATTTACTTTGGAAGGCTTGTGGATGAAGAGGATGTGCTTGAGCAAGTGATGGAGGAGCACACGACAGTGACGCGCTACAACCCTAACATCATGGGAGCAGCAGATGCAGAAGGAGGGGAGGGAGTAGTGCAGCAGGTAATTGTAGGCAGATGCAGAAGGAGGGGAGGGAGGGAGTAGTGCAGCAGGTAATTGTAGGCAGATGCAGAGGTAGGGGAGGGAGTAGTGCAGCAGGTAATTGTAGGCAGATGTAGAGGGAGGGGAGGGAGTAGTGCAGCAGGTAATTGTAGGCAGATGTAGAGGGATGAGGGAGGGAGTAGTGCAGCAGGTAATTGTAGGCAGATGTAGAAGGAGGGGAGGGAGTAGTGCAGCAGGTAATTGTAGGCAGATGTAGAGGGAGGGGAGGGAGGGAGTAGTGCAGCAGGTAATTGTAGGCAGATGTAGAGGGCGGGAGGGAGTAGTGCAGCAGGTAATTGTAGGCAGATGCAGCAGGCAGAGACTAAGACCAGCTTCGTAATCAATACTGATTATTTACATGATTAGCAGGTCGCCATTTATTTCTGCAGAGGAGTCTCAAGTTTATATTGATGAATCAACACAGCTCATGGATGCCATCCTATCCTGTGAGAAGAGGACTGATAATTAGGAAGTCAGGCACAAGCAAGTGGCACATGGCCTAGTAGAGAGTCACCAGTACTCTCCTAGTGCTAAGGTCATCATTGTTCTCTCTTCCTACAGTCATTGTGTTGCTCTACACAGATAATATCTTTATCTGAAGTGTTGCGCCATCCTGCCCGCCCCCACCTGCCTGGATTGTCATTCTACCACCAACCAGCAAAAACTGTAGTTGGCTCTCCGCCTCGCATCAATGCTGTCACCTACTATGTAGCTTCTGACCTTTCAACAGCAGAGGGAAGGTCGTTAGCCATACAGGTGATGCTCATTGTTGAAAAGGCACTTTATGACTAATTGATGTTGTGCAGCTCATAACTCTGCTCAGGATGTTCACAGCTAACTATAACCTTAGCTCTGTATGGAAGCGTTTATCATCACGTAGTGCATAGTCGTTTGCAGTTTGCTGTGGCTACACTAGTGGTTTTTTGTATTGAGTGGATTACAGTGCAGCTAGGTATCAATCATATCATTGCTGCAATGTGTTAAGAAGGATTCAGAGCAGGGGCAGAACAAGTCTCTGATGTCTTTCTCCTTCAGATAAGTATCGCTGACGCTGCTTAATTTCTACGTCAGGCTCTACGCTACATGTCAGAGATGCCAAGCTCCTCAAAGACAGCACGTGTCATCATCATCCCAAACCCTGTGGATCCATTGGCCCCTCCATCTCTCTTGGAGCTACTCATTTTGTCTGCATCAGACATTCGTTATGAACCCAGGCAGGAGGTATGAACTCTTAAGCAGGAGGTATGAACCTCTGCAGAAGTTAAAAACCCAGGCAGGAGGTATGAACTCTTAAGCAGGAGGTATGAACCTCTGCAGAAGTTAAAAACCCAGGCAGGAGGTATGAACTCTTAAGCAGGAGGTATGAACCTCTGCAGAAGTTAAAAACCCAGGCAGGAGGTATGAACTCTTAAGCAGGAGGTATGAACCTCTGCAGAAGTTAAAAACCCAGGCAGGAGGTGATGATGACAAGCAGGCAGCATGAGACATGAGATCATCATGGTAGACCCTAATGATCTCCTTGTAATTGAATGTACTACAGTCAGGACTCATAACTCTGTTAAGAGTATGTCAACTATAATGCTGGCAAGCAGTCCAACAGTTGCCTGATCTACCATGATCTGTGTGCTGTCAGCAGGTAGCGTCCTTCCTGTACAAGCTGATCAAAGATCAAACTCTGAACGAGGTGCTATCTTCAGCAGCTCAGGCCCCCAACCCGGCTCAAACGGAAGCCATGAAGGCGAAGGCAGTCGAGGTGACAGCAAGTGACGAGCTAATTATCATGAATCAGGCTTCATATGCATGGCACCACCTGAAGTGACAGCAAGTGTCAGGCTTATTATCATGAATCAGGCTTCATATGCATGGCACCACCTGAAGTGACAGCAAGTGTCAGGCTTATTATCATGAATCAGGCTTCATATGCATGGCACCACCTGAAGTGACAGCAAGTGGCAGGCTAATTATCATGAATCAGGCTTCTAATGTGTGGGAAATGCATTGTCTCAGTGACCCTTGAAATTTGAACTAGCTTCTACTATGGTGTCAGAGCCTGTGAATTGAAGACTAGTTGCATCTTGAGTTATTATGGAACAAATAAGGCTTTTCCAGGGTCTGACTGTACTATATGATCTTGATTAGTGCACTCATGCTACTATGTTCCCTGCCTGATCCTTATTCAGAATGTACTTATTGCTGTCAAATCCTGCTTTATTAGCTATATCCATTAGTTAGTAAAAGCTCGCACTGCTGACAAAGGCTCATCAGTGTTCAAGTACACCATCGTGCTTCACACTTTGCTGCTGATATATCCTGCAGGCTCACATGGATGCTGAGTCATACATTGCAGCCCTGGAGAAGCGCCTGAAACCAGATGCTGGGGCAGTACAGCTGCGGGAGGAGTTGTCATCCCTATGCAGGTGTGTGCTAGTTGAAAAGTATGGCCAAAGACTACCCATGTCCTTCGAATGCACACCTGCTGACTACCCTGTCAGTCTGACAATGAGGTTTTTTGAATTGTCAGTGATGTATTATGACTCTACTAGTATCCACATGATACTATTTTCTCCACCCACGTTCTTGTCAGTCTGACTGCCATATTCAAAGTACCTCTGTCATGGTTTTACAGCACTTTTTATTCATCCTGATGCTGACTCATGATGACTCTCCAGATCTGCCCTGAAGCTACAACCAGGCGACTCAGCTGTTGTGGCAAATGGACGTCTCATGCTGATACACAGCCCTTCCACTGGGAGGACTGAGGTGTGTGAAGAACTACAAATAATCAATGGTCAGAGAATATAAAAGTAACAGTGGGGGGCCTTTTTTGATTGCAGGAACTGGAAATGTGATGATCTTTTCATCATCTCGTCTCCTCCACTTCACCTCTGCTGCGATTACCATTGCTATCTTTTTAATCTCTTTACTCTCCTGCCACTCCTCTCATGCTTTTCAAAAAGCTTTTTGTTTCTTAAAACAAATAATTGCACAGGAGTTTGTTGCTGAGGATTTCCAGTTGTTACAGCTCTTGATGGGAAAATACATGATGGGGACTGCGCTCGCTAGCGAGGTCCAGAAGCTGGTCTCTGAAGCTACAGCAGCTGGCACCTCGCTGTACAACGGCGGCAGTACTGAGGCTCAAAGCAATGTAATGGATGACATCGTTGCAGTGACTGCCTCAGAGTTCCTTTCAGGGAACAACGGTGACAACAAGATTTCGCCTGGAGCCAGCAAGCAGCTGATGCAGGTGACAAGTGCTGAGTGTTAAATCATTTGTACTGCTGGATATAGTCCCCAGTTCAAGCACATTAACATGAAAGCTAACAGCATCCGCATCTTGTTCAGCTCATCATCACTTCGAAACATAAATACAAGTTAGTATTTGAAGCAGCAGGGAGACCGCATCAGATCCTGTTGAATCTAGAGTAGCCATCATTCTCAAGCTGTATGATGTAAGCTTTAAGCTGTAAGCTGTATTCTCCAGCCCAAATTCTTTCAGCTTGACATGTACCTTTTTTCCTCGCCTAAGGTGACTGGCCGCTTAAAAGGGAAGGCTGTAGAGCTTAGTAGCAGCAGTTACAATGAGGAGACAGGAGAGACTACCCAGGATGAGGGTGGTAGTAGCCCTCACATCACCGTTATTTTGAACCCTCTAACGCGCTCAGCGCAGCGCATCAGCCAAGTTCTGCAGCTGATAAGAGCAACGCTGGGCTGCTCAGTAGCGCTTTACCTCAACCCACAGAGGGATTTGACAGATCTGCCACTTAAGGCCTTCTACAGATATGCTCTCCCTGAGTTTGAGGGTAAGCTTTACAAAATATATGTCTGATCCCTTACCATGTACCAGCAGGTTCAACTCTCATTATGCTTCCGGAGAGTCATAAAGTGAAAAGACAACCTTCATGCTTGTCTGATGCTCTCATGGCTTCACATTACGAATCGGCTTCAGTTACGTGTGTACCAGCTTCGCGTATTAAAGCAATGTTTGTAACCCCATGGAAGTCTGTGTTTAGACGACTTGATCCGATTGTCTAATACCATAGGATTGTAGTACCATTGGATTGTAGTACCATTAGATTGTAGTGCCATTAGATTGTAGTACCATTGGATTGTAGTACCATTGGATTGTAGTGCCATTAGATTGTAGTGCCATTAGATTGTAGTACCATTGGATTGTAGTGCCATTAGATTGTAGTGTCATTAGATTGTAGTACCATTGGATTGTAGTACCATTAGATTGTAGTGCCATTGGATTGTAGTACCATTAGATTGTAGTGCCATTAGATTGTAGTAACTTTAGATTGTAGTACCATTGGATTGTAGTACCATCGGATTGCAGTACCATTAGATTGTAGAACCATTAGATTGTAGTACCATTAGATTGTAGTACCATTGGATTGTAGTGTCATTGGATTGTAGTACCATTGGATTGTAGTACCATTAGATTGTAGTGCCATTAGATTGTAGTACCATTGGATTGTAGTACCATTAGATTGTAGTACCATTAGATTGTAGTGCCATTAGATTGTAGTACCATTGGATTGTAGGTCATCCAAGCAACACACAGCCAGCCCCTCCCGTGGCAACCTTGATGAAGCTGCCCCAGAAGCGTGTCTTGACCATCAATATGGATGTTCCGGAACCTTGGCTTGTGGAGCCTGTGAAAGTGAGTGCTGTGGATCTGATCCCTCTTTCGGTAGCTCTGAGTTTGAAATTTCTGGTGGTGATGATGAAGATGATGATGACATGGTGATGGTGATGATACACAGGCTCCTTTCGACTTGGACAACCTCAGGCTTGCAGACTCAACGACACGTACGGCTTTGGTGGAGTATGATTTGGAAGCCATCATGCTCACTGGCTCGTGCATTGACGTCACTCAAGGAAGAGGGGTGAGGCATCAGGGCAGCGGAGGTCTTGTCTAGCTGATATGAATGGATGATGTGATCCAGGGCTGTAACATTTCTGTGAGCTTAGTTCAGCTGCTTTAAATATGCTCTTAGCGTTGGCATTTATGTCATGGTATCTTCATGTGCGAGATCTCTGATTTCCTGTGTCTCTTCATGTGCGAGATCTCTGATTTCCTGCATCTCTTCATAGTCTTAGCTTTGATATCCCTTTCAACAATATACAATGTTCCTTTGTCAGACCCCCCCTCGTGGACTTCAGCTACATCTAGGATCTCCCTTTCAGCCACACATTGTGGATACTCTTGTGATGAGCAACCTCGCATACTTCCAGCTTAAGACTTCACCTGGAAGGTAATATAGGCACTCCATGTGATTCATGCAAGTAGGCATTCCATGTGATTCATGCAGGTAGGCATTCCATGTGATTCATGCAGGTAGGCATTCCATGTGATTCATGCAGGTAGGCAGTCCATGTGATTCATGCAGGTAGGCATTCCATGTGATTCATGCAGGTAGGCATTCCATGTGATTCATGCAAGTAGGCATTTCATGTGATTCATGCAAGTAGGCATTCCATGTGATTCATGCGGGTAGGCATTCCATGTGATTCATGCAGGTAGGCATTCCATGTGATTCATGCAGGTAGGCATTCCATGTGATTCATGCAGGTAGGCATTCCATGTGATTCATGCGGGTCGGCACTCCATGTGATTCATGTGTGACCGCGTTTAGCCAATGCTTAGTCATCTAACATCTTTCGGAATCGCAGGTCAAGTGAACAGACACGCATGCACATGAGCATCTAGGCCTCATGGATTATTTCACAAGCAGGTCAGAATGATCCTGCAGTCATTATCATTGCAACCACATACTGTCATCATAGACTGATCCTGCAGCCACTATCATTGCAACCACATACTGTCATCATAGTCCATGAGGTCATAATCTTAGCTGTAACAAATTCTACAGGTGGTTGCTTAGCCTGGCTCCTGGTCGGACAAGACAGTTGTACACACTGGATAAAGATAAGGCCGTTGGCAGTGATCTGGCTGTTAGTAAGAGGAGCACAGATGTAGCCTCTGCTGTGGATGATGTAGATGATGATCAGGATGGTGATGATAAGGCCATCAGTAGCCAGATCATCATATCTAGCCTCTCAGGTAATGGTGATGACCGTAAAAGCAGCATGGCCATCTGTAAGTGCATCCAAGTCCTTCTGTAACTGCATCCAAGTCCTTCTGTAACGACATCCAAGTCCTTCTGTAACGACATCCAAGTCCTTCTGTAACGACATCCAAGTTCTTCTGTAACTGAATCTAAGTTCTTCTCAGACTTGCTAATTCTACCATCATGACCTCTCTTTGCAGCATAAGGTTAATCACAAGGTAGTAGCTAACAACTAGGTAGTAGCTAACAACTAGGTAGTAACTGTATATAATATGGTGTAGGCAGCCGCCCACTATGATGCATTATGGCCATTACAGCAGTGTTGCAGCCTCAGTGTGAAAATATCAGTGTTCTTAATATGGTGGTGGGGAGTCAGGAACTCTGGTTCCTCAGCTTAAACATTGCAAGTGGTGACAATAGATTGCCTTATATTACATGTAGGTAAGCACATCCTTTTCAAAGTGCACAAGCGCCCTGGAATGGAGAAGGAAGATGTGTTGCTAGCTGACAAGGAAGAAGCGGAAACTGCTGCCTCAGAATATGATGAAGATGAGGGTATATGGGATATGATGTTTGGAGGAGGCAAGAGGAAGAAGAAGAAAAACAAGGAAACAAAGCAACAGGCTGCTCTGACTGCTGCTGGCGATAAGCAGTTGAGTGGGGAGATGCCAGGAGCAATCACATCAGGTTCCCAGCAGCAGGGCCAGCAAGTAGCCCTTAGAGGAGGAGAGGTGATCAACGTGTTCACTGTGGCATCTGGTCACATGTATGAGCGCCTGCAGAAAATCATGTTCCTCAGCGTGGTCAAGAACACCAAGAGGTGAGTTGTCGTAGTAGCAGACCTTGCCTGTTTGAGGTGGTAGGTAACTTCCTTTGCATGGAGAAATGAGTAGCTGCAGATGCAGCATCAAAATGACAACTGGTGTAATGACTGTTACTTGCTTTCTACTCTTATTATCCAGACAGCGTACTTTAGCTGACGGGATTCTTATTCTCCCTCACATGCGATGTTCCTGCTTGCCATCTGGAACAACAGCCGCGTCAAGTTCTGGATTATCAAGAATTATATGTCTCCACAGCACAAAGCCACGCTGCCAGAGCTCGCCAAAAACTTTGGCTTTGAGTATGAGTTCGTGACATATAAATGGCCGCACTGGCTTCACAAACAGGTGCATGGTACTTACTTCAGAGATATATGATTGCTGCTTTGGGTACGCTGTAGTGTCAATAGCATGTCAGGCGATGTACTGCTTTGGGTACGCTGTAGTGTCAATAGCATGTCAGACGATGTACATGTAAGCTGATGCTCCCTGCTGTATCTGACGGTGGTGTACACATAATTGGAGCCGATTCGTGTTGAAGACATTTATGTTGAAGGTGTGTCTAGCGTAAGAAGAACGTCATTAATCAACTCAGGTGGATGAGAAGACACAGGCTGTGGCACTTGCTATGCTGAAGACATGCAGTGTTTCATATGAAAGGAACTTCTGACTGCCGGTTGTCTTATTGTACTTAATTACCTGTATTTTTCCATCAGACTGATAAGCAGCGCATCATCTGGGCTTACAAGATCCTGTTCCTAGACGTCCTATTCCCCCTGAATGTGGAGCGTGTCATCTTCGTGGACAGCGACCAGGTCATCAGAACAGATCTTGCAGAGCTGTATCACATGGACATAAAGGTGAGCTGTACCAGATCTTGCAGAGCTGCTGTATAACATGGACATAAAGGTGAGCTGTGGTACTAGCAGATCTTGCAGTAGAGCTGTATCGCATGGACATAAAGGTCAACATCTTCAGAAGCATTGTAATGGGGGAGACTGGGGGACTGAAGCATGATACCCATGATGGACAGTCGACATTTTTACATTGGATACTTTTCATCACTTCCATTAATCACTAATCTTCCCAAAATGCGGTTACTAAACTAATAAGCAGCCATTATCCCTAGTACTTCCTATGGTTATTGATGTTCAGGGTGCGCCCTATGCATACACACCGTTCTGTGACAACAACAAGGAGATGGACGAGTTCAGGTTCTGGAAGGGAGGCTTCTGGAAAGATCATCTTCAGGTGAGCCAAGAAACTAGTAGAGCCTCTTACAAAAAATGTGTGTCCCAGAGCCCTAAGAACTACTTATCCAAATACCGCTGCTATTGACACCTAGATGAGCTGCTGCTGTATCATTATAGCAGCTGCTGTACTGCATAAATACAACTGATTTCTGTTACGAAGGGCAAACCCTACCACATCTCGGCGCTGTACCTCGTGGACTTGAAGCGATTTCGAGCCCTTGCAGCTGGTGACAACCTGAGGTGGGAGTTTGTAATAAGCACACAATTGATTTGTGTGGAAGTAGTTGCTTTGTTGTATGGAAGTAGTAGTTGCTTTGTCGATTGGAAGTAGTTGCTTTGTCGTTTGGAATTAGTTGCTTTGTCGATTGGAAGTAGTAGTTGCTTTGTCGATTGGAAGTAGTTGCTTTGTCGTTTGGAAGTAGTTGCTATGTCGTTTGGAAGTAGTTGCTTTGTTGTATGGAAGTAGTTGCTTTGTTGTATGGAAGTAGTTGCTTTGTCGTTAGGAAGTAGTTGCTTTTAAGTCATGAGATTACCTGTTATAATTTTTGGCGTATAATTTGAAACATTCATTCATGATGAATATCCTTGTTCCTTCTTTGATGTATCCTTGTTATTGCTACATTAGGATCGTTTATGATCAGCTGAGCAAGGATCCAAACAGCTTGGCCAATCTGGATCAGGACTTACCCAACTATGCACAGCACAGCATCCCCATCTTCTCCCTTCCTCAGGAATGGCTATGGTGTGAGTCCTGGTGTGGCAATGAAACAAAGCACAAGGTAAAAAGTAGCAGCTCTGTCATTTGCATGCTGAGTGTGTGTAACGCTTCGCTATTTGTTTCCTCTGAGCTGATCTTCTGCTTTTATAGCTCATTGAAGGTATTAAATGACCATCACTCTGCTGTGCTCAGGCCAAGACAATCGATCTTTGCAACAATCCCAAGACCAAGGAGCCTAAGCTCTCAGCCGCGCGCCGCATCCTTCCTGAATGGGAGGGCCTGGATCATGATCAGGCGACTGCCACTACCAGAGCAGAAGAGCTGCTTCTTATTAATCCTGGTAGTTGTGCTGCTGGCATGTGCAATGGGTTTGCAGAAGGAGGGCCAGCAGATGACAACGCAGCTGCAGAAGTTGGGTTTGCAGCAAACAGTAATAGAGCAAGGACTGAAAGAGGGCCCGATGTGTACGAAACCAAGGCGGAGAAGGAGGGTAAAGAACAGCAGCCGGTATTGAATGGAGATCATGAAGAGTTGTGATATAATAGTGTTACAGAAACTTTATGTGGTGTTTTAACGCTGCAGCAATTAGTAGGTGCAGCGCTCTCAGCTAATGTTACTATGATTATTAACTAGTCAACGTTATGATTTTCATCTGTTATTGCGGTTATCCAGTTTTCCGCATAGTGTTGTAGTGGCCTGCATTTTAAAGACTTAATATCCCAAAAGACTCGAGACATGAGAGGAATGAAATAAACATAAAGCAGAAATTATGCAATGCAGGACGTTCTGCAATATACATCCATATCATCATCTGGCGTTATAGAATAGGTCGTAGCAGTAGCTGTCACAACAAAGAATAATGCTGACTTTAGCTAGTGGGTGGTGACCTAAAATACATAGTGAGTAAGCTATTAAGGCATATGAGGTATTACATATAGAACCAAAGCCATATAAGAAAATAATTAATGTAGATGATAGGAATAATAGGAATCATCTAAGCAGGTGAGGACAAGTCAAATGCAGTACTTGAAAGAAGTAATACTATTTCATTGTATAATATTATATGATGAGGATAGCTCTCATGATGCGGAGAACCTCTAAACCTCATTCCTGTAATTTTTATTAGGTCAAGAATCTGCAGCAACTATTCCCTCAGAGCCAGGACCAATTAAGCTGATGGCATCTGGTGTACAAGAAGTGCTGGGATGCCCAGGTGAGGTACCAGGTGAAGAGGTTCCTGGTCCACACTTTGAGCAGTACATGGCACACTTCTCAGAGTACTGGTTGGGGCCACATGGATGAGGTCTGAACAGCAGGAGGCACTACACTAGTTATGTTCAGAGCAGAGTGAATGTTTCAAGATAATCTGAGGGGCAGGAATAGAAGACTGACCATTACTTACATTACTTTCTAAATGGTCTTGCTGTTGATGCAACAGATTGTAAATAAATAAGTAAACAAATAAACAACAACTTCAACGGAGGCCATGCCGTCGATGCTGTAATTCAGTGAGGTATCCTGATAATTATATTATTGCGTAGCAGACATTTCAGAGGCATGATGGAGGCTTAATAAACAATGCCAAGTGGGGGTCTCCTCAATACATCATGGAGCACACCTGGCACATCCTGTGGCTTGTCCTGTAGCTGGATCATTGCGAATGCAAGAATAACCAGGAGGGCACTCGAGAGCCTGCAATTTCAGAAGAGAGCAGAGGGGAGAAAGCCATTTATGAAGCCTTTAGGCTCTGAGGATACCTCTGTAGTCCAGGTGCTGTAAGACAGAGAAGGCAGACAAAAGCCCAGTTTTCATGTGAAGGATGTTTTGAAATTCACACTTGGCTTGAAATTCACACTTGGCTTGAAAACTCCCAAGTACGATATTAAATACACTTGCCTCAGTGGCATTTCTCTTGCTGTCAGTGCCAGGGGACCAGAAGCCATCTGAACAGATGAGGCAGGCCTCAGATGCTGGGCCCGAGTACGTCCCCGGAGCACAAGGCAACGGTTTGCTGCACCCTTTGATGGTGCCATTACCATCCTGCTGAGTGCACCAAAAGCCTGCAGGGCATTCTAAGGCCTCCGTTGCATTGTAGTGCTTGCTTGTACCTGGGCAGTACGTCCCACCCTGGCACAGCAGGCACTCCGCCACGTGAAGAGGAGACCATGTACCTGCTGGGCAGGGTTTAGGGTCAGAGCATCCTCGAGGCGGTGCAGAGGAACGGTCTGCTTTACACTCAAAACCAGATGGACAGGGGTACTGTTGAGTGGCATTGTGGTGTTTGGTGGTGCCTGGGCTGTAGAAGCCATCATTAGCAATGCTGCAGTTGGTAGCAAGAGGTGCAGAGAAGTTGCCAGGGCCGCATGGGTCAGGTTCTGACATTCCACCAAGACAGCTGAAACCTGCTGGGCAACCCTCACATTCTCCTTTGAGGACATAGAAGCCAGGATTACATGGGGAAGGATCTACCAAAGTGATCACTGTAAGTAAAGTACCTGCTTAAACGTGGGATTTAGAGAATAAAATACTTGTAAAACTCTCGATCTTAATCATCCCTAACAATCATGCATAGAGCAAGTGATCAAGATCCAAAGTCAGGGAGTGGGCAGCAGATGTAACTTTTAACATCCCTAAAACAGAGTGCGTCCTCTTCTCCCAAACTGCATTTGAAAGATGCTTTTGCTAGAAATTGTAATTGCAGGAGTCTGGTATCATGTATGGATGGTAACACGTCTTTCACTCACAAAGATGTTGAACATAATAACGTTTCAAGAAAGTCATCCTGATCCTCTAGTCCGAAGCAGAATGCTTGCTTCAATGCAATATATTATCATATTTTTCTACTTAAAAAAAGCAAGTACGGACAAAACCTAGCGTGAAGACGACAAACAGCACTCTCACGCAAGTACAACTCGAAATAAATTTAACGAGCCTGGTTCTAATGTCTCCATACTCAGTTGAATGCTGAAAAACTCATTAACGAAGCAGTCATGCTGACAATCTAAACTTTGAAGAATCATCTCATGGACTTATTTGTCAATTATCTCGAAAATTTTCGAAATTGGGTCCCGAGACAAAGCTGGGTAGGCACACAGTTTTAATTTTGAATCGAGAACATCTGCAAATTATCTCACTACATGGATAGAAATCGGTGCCGTTACAAATAATGAAAGTAGTGGAGAGCTGAGTGCCATTATGCCCTAAGGTAACGATGGATACCTCATTGATGCACGATGAGCAGACTATGGGAGCAGAATTGGCATATGCAGCAACGTATCCATAATATGTGGTATGCGTTTGTGGCAATTCACATATATCTTCAAGCTTGTCAAAAAGTGAATAATCTTGGCAAGAATCTTCAGCACATAGCTTGTTTTACTCATCCTTGCCCTCCTAAACCTAATAGATATTGTTGTTGAATCAAGGCGGGTGAGAAAACGCAACGAAAGACGACATGACCCTGCTAGCGAAAGAATCTGGCTGCTCCTACTCAAGGCCCATGCTGCATTATCACAGACACTAAATCAAGTGATGGATCATGAAGGAAATGATTGCCAAGAGCTGAGTTGAACCGCTGCTTGTGATACAGCACGAACAAGATGATGACATGAAATAAGGCCTGCATTGCATTACAAAGGTAATGATAAGGCAGCATAATGATCTCACAAAATGGAATGCTGGACAAGACTGCTAAGTTTTCAACAGCACTGTTAAGCAAAATAACAATCTCATGATCGGGCTCAAACACCAAACTGATCGCATGAAACTCACCGTAAAATTGAAGGCTAACACAGAAGATTCGCAGGTCAAAGAACATTCCTCCCCACAAGATAATATTATGAAAATCCTCTCACCATAATCTTCCCTCTGTCTACTTCAGTACTTCCCACCTGATACCCTGAGAGTGCAAGAATTCTACCCTCAGCTAAGAAGCACATGAGAGGAACTGAACCAGATAGGTTCAGACCAAGGATTGCGTCCACACTACTGCTTTGTTTCTCAGGCCTGTGTGTAAGAATTGCGCTGTATTGGTTGGGGGGACGGTTCTGTATCTGACCCAAGAACAAAGGCATGCCCCTGCTGCCAGTCTGGATCCCTCCATTTATTGATTTATTCGAATAATCCCAGCCTGGGGATTCTATGAAGGCTGCGAATAAATAGAGGACCTGGAAGAGGAGTATCAGGAAGGCATCATATTAATAGAGGACCTGGAGGTAGAGGAGTATCAGGAAGGCAGCATATTAATAGAGGACCTGGAGGAGGAGTATCAGGAAGGCAGCATATTAATAGAGGACCTGGTGGTAGAGGAGTATCAGGAAGGCAGCATCTTAAGGGCAGTAATCAGTTGAGCAGCAGTTGGGAGCATCAGGGATGTAACATGTGGAGGCAGGGCCTATGGGAGGTTGCAGAGCACCAGGCGGTGGGCTAGGTGGCGGGCAGGTTGCAAATAGTTGTGTCCATACTTTTTAAACTTGAATGTTTCTTTGGAGGAGCTTAAGAGATATTGAGTTCTACATGTTTGCAACATCCCTAATGACTGCACCGCTCATGATCTCAATTGTTTGTGTTCCGTGTATATTACATCATTCGTAGAACCTTCATTGCAGCATGTTTAAGTGCACAAATAAGGACAAGATCTAACCCCACCAGAGCAGTATCGGTCGGTAAGTCAGGCGTCCAAGGCCTGCCTCCAGAGGCACCTCCCCCCGCCCATTGGTACTCAGGCAGGCAGGTGCCCTGTGCCAGGGCCTGCACTCGGTTCCAAACATACCCGGGACGCACTGGGGGGAGCAAGTCGCCAGGGAGCTTGCCCCTCAGCAGCTGAATCAAGCTTTCATATCGAACTAGAGCCTGCTCCATCAGGAGAGGATGAGGAAGAGCCTTACAAACAAAGCCAGGTGATCAAGGCCCTAATTCCCTTCTAAGCATTACGTACCTGCTTGTTGCTGATAATCTTTGCTGCAAGTTGTGTCGTCTACTTGTCCCGAAGTTACTTGCTAGAAAGTAAGTGGACGTGACGATGATTCATCAGTAGCAGGTATTGCAGCATACGTACATCCTGGACTCATCACCTTTGAAAGAGCTAATGCATTCTCAGTATGGACCATCATCTGCCCCGCCGCCATAGCTTGGCACTTGTTCTTGTTGTACTGAATCAGGGACTCCACATCAAGACTGGAGGTTGCATTTAGTGTGGCAGTGCTATCACTTGATTCCAGTATCACTTCGGGGATCGGAGGTAGCTGCACTTGATGCTCGTTGTATTTCAGAAGAATCTGCGAATATGAATGATAATGCACAGGTCGTGACAGAATTGTTAAAATCACTTCATCAATAGAAGTCCTTGTTTTCAGCATTATGGTCATTCTACTAAACAGCATAAAATTAACAATTATTGTAAACAATGACTACAGATAAGGCCTGAAAATTTTAGCCACAACTCACTTGATTCACATGTTCATGTGCACTTTCCACAGATGCTACCAGAGGCACCATGACCTACAGTAAAAGTAATAAGTAATGAATGAGCACTAGTTCATCAACAGTGATATGAAGCACGCATCAGGGAAAGAGTGCAGCAACACAAGTTTCTGGGTGAACTCGCATAATGTAAATACCAGCAAAGATTGCATTATTCAGTTGAAAATGAGGCATGTTCATTTGCAAATACGACTACTTGCAGGAGAAACGGCAATTTCATGGCTGGAATAATCAAGAATCTGTAATGCAGAATTCCTTGCAAGTTGCATAACATAAAATGACTAAAAACTAGCATTTGACCACAAGTCAGGACTATGCAATGCATGGACTATACGATGCATGGGGTCCTGTGGAACACTGCTGTCAATCCCAAGTTATACTCCTGCTGCTACATCACTCATGATGATGAGTTCATCAAGGTCGTCACCTGCCGTGACATCCACTCTCTCAGATTCTCTACCCATGTCTCCAGTTGATTCCCCTTTAACTCTACACCCAGGACACCTCTCATGAACTCCTCAGCTTCCTCTGTACCAGATGGGGTCAACACATCGGGGGCAGCCACTGCAGCACGTGCCCTTGGAAGCTACCATTACCAGCATCAGCATCAGCAGCAGCAGTACATCATGTTTATAACAAAACATTACATATTATACCTTTGAGCTGATGAGCTGATAAAATGAATGTCATTATTTTGATTGCACCTAAGAGCTCATTAGTATAGACAGAGCAGTTGTCTTAACAGAAGCCATCAAATATGTTTCAAATTACAGGATACAAGAGCATTCAATCAATGCATGTACTGCCGGGCTAAGTGGGCATATTTAACATTAAGGGGGATAACAGTCTGTCATGTAAACGTATCAATACTGAAGAGTGCGCACTACTAAAGGTTTGCCCTCACCCAAGAGGGACGGTACTTGGGCGCATCCACCCCAACTGGCAACATGGGTGAAGTGCCATATTCTACAAATGATGACAGATGTACAAGTTATGTTTGAAACAAAGATGTTATTGATCAAAAATGACATACCCCAACTCAAAATCAGATTCTTTGAATCAAAGTTTTACAACTTTTATTACAATAAATCAAGATTCCTACCGTTCTGGTCTGAATTGCTGTCTATTCCAGTGTATGCACCATGCCAAGACCCAGAGTCGGTCATCCCCCCAATGCCAAATAAACCTGAAGGCTCCCCAGTTCTGATGTGGGCACCCTGCTGCTGCTGCTGCCTGTCACTGATGAGGTCCAGGTAGTATGTGAGCTGCTCAGCCGTGGCGACGGCCTCAGGTGCAGAAGCAGGTGCTATGTTGAACAATGGTGATGGACTGAACAGCAAAACGACAGGAAGGGACAGAGCAGTAGCTCAGTGCTCTGAGGTGCATAATTTTACTTGAAAAACTTGAAAGGCAGCCAGCTGTAAAACATGGAAGAGTCAAGTTTAGTATGTGCATGAGGATCAGTAAGGACTTGCATACTGCTGACTCAGCAAATACTCAGAAATTCTTTATACTAAACTACATCCTGCTGTTAACACGGTCCTGTACACTATTTCAAACGGAACTCTCTTACCAATTAACTCTCGTATTCAAATGATATTGAGCAGAGTCCTATTCCTTTCATGTACACGATTAACGGGAACATGACAGTAGCTTAATTTTTGCAAAAATGCGCAACATGTGTACAAACAAGACTCGCAAACGGCCTAACGATATTACGTAAATTTGACCATCGAGTACAATTTATCAGTCATGATGTATGCTTAACACCATCTCCAATGAACTCAACCTGTCTACTGCTTTTAGTGATGAATGAAAAAAAAGAAAACCTTAGGACAAGATTCGAAATGCGCAGGATTGACGATCAATGAGACACCGCTTCTACAACTCATGCAGCGTTATAATGCCAAGCTAAAGCACAATACACTTGTTTCATGCTGTATTTCACAACCTCATGTCAGGATTACCGTCTCACACACCTCATGTCAGGATTACCGCCTCACAGACCCCTCATGTCAGGATTACCTCACAGACCCAAGCCAATCTTCCCGCCCATTTAGACCGCCTGCTGCTGAAGCTCCGCCAGCTGTGATGGCGGGAGTGCTGCCTGTAGACTTGAACCTCTGCATCAAGCAACGGAAACACATCAAATTGCATTCACTGCAAGCATGTTAATCTGCAATAAGTAATAACCAGCATGTGTGCATCAAGATGGCAGTTGGATAATCACAATGTCTCCTTATTAGTGAGCACATAATCAGTTGGATAATCACAATGTCTCCTAGTTATTAGTAAGCGCATTATAATCATTCTCCGATAAGCTGTATCATGTATGTTATTAGAGTGGAGTGCGCACAGCAAGATGATGACACAACTTCTGATCATCATCAGTGACTAACCACAGGTGTAGGTAGGGGTGTGCTCCCCACACTTCCTGCTGCTGCTGCCATTGAAGGGAGTCTTCTCTGCTTGTCTGAAGAGATGCTATCTGATGGCCTGGATATCAGTAAGGTGTAACATGATGAAGCACTAGAATTGATGGCCTGGATATCAGTAAGGTGCGACATGATGAAGCACTAGAATTGATGAGAAGTAAGGACTATTGGGAAGAATCATGCAACCATTATGCAGGTTTGATCATTATATTCAGCATGCGAATTACAGTAATTGTTGATGGCGTATAGTATGGGGGAGATCTAGATCTGTTGATGGCGTATAGTATGGGGGAGATATGCCATGGAGAGAGTATCTAGTTGTTTCATCTCTATTCATCTCATGTTTCAACAGATGGTTCTCACTTCAATACTGGTGCAGCTGGCAGGCCCATGAGTTTTCGCTGCGCTGCTGGCAGTTGTTTCTGCCTGTAGGGACAGTCAACATATAAATGTCTCAAGCTGGGTAGCTTGGATAAACTCATATACAGGAACAGTGAAGTGAGGGTTTAATGCTGAGAGTATAACACTTACACCATAGCAGCTCTCCTGCTCGAGTACCATTTGGAGAATATATTGCCAGCCCTTACTGCGCTTATGGTGCAGATTGAACAGCACAAAAGCCGTATCAACTCTGAGGGAGCAGGAAGAAATTAATCAACAAGAATGTAATTGGGAATTATAATAATTGCAGCGCCATTGGAATAGAGAGGAACATACCAGTGCTTGGTGCTAATGATTTCCAAGGCAACACATAACCCAGGACAGAGCTCGAGGAAGCGCTGTACGCACACAGGTAATGCTCCTTTCAGTGCTTATTTTGAATATCAGCGGATTTCAGATCAAGGTCTGATGCAAAAAAAGCTACCTACCTCTTGTAACATAAAAATGAAGATACCAAGAAAATAAACACATGCAAAGTTGCATCAGCAATTGCATCTCTTGCATCAGTAACCGGGGCAATTGTATCGGCCAGCGCAGCCGGACTACGTTTATTCCAAGACATAGGCAAATGCTGACAAACAGTAGAGATACTGTTAAAGTTCAAAAGGTGATCTCGTCAAAACTTCATACTTCCATATTCATACTTCGCTAGAATTGGTGTCCTCTAGAAATTCAGAGTTCAAGCAGTACAGATGGCTCAGCCTCAACTCACCACAGATGAGATACAAAGGGTAATAAGACATATCACATTCTTACTGCCAAAGCTTTCCAGGGAGAGCATTCTGACAGATGGCTAATTTATTTTCCAACATCACCTACTTTGCAGATGTTAGAAGAGAATTATGGATACATCAAAGCAATATTAGACCAGCAAAATCTGGGGAGGCTCCCGCAGATGCAAGAGTGGGTCATATAAAAGCAATAATATAGACCTAGAGAAACTAGAGAAAACATTGTCTAATCCTTGCAGGAACTCACTTTTCAGATTAATCTGTTTTGATACAAGTCCTGATATATCCAAATTTTCATGCTGTATTGTCAACATAATTTGGAATATTCTTCCAATTTGCATGATTCAGGAGACATACTTCTGACTGTCTATATCGAGCAATAGGCTTTACTCCCAACCTGCTTCCATTTTGAATGTTTAGGTATCAGAACAAATTACAGCAAAATCTGATGTTACTGGCTGCAGTAGCAGATGCACAGCCTCCAGCAACAACTGCACCAGCAACTGCTCAACAACCAGCAACTGCTCCTAGACCACAGCCCGGTAATCAGGTAATTTTGCAGATGCCCTTAGATTTGAGACTTTGAGTGTGACTTAGTCCAGATAGTACGCAATAAAAACCTCATCCTTCTAGAAAATGAGATGGCTGTGTAAATTTGAATTTATGCATTTTATTTTAGTTCAGACCTACATACATTTGCCAAATGACAAATGTCTTGCCCACTAGAACTTACAGCTTTAGAAGTGATGCAAATTCGGAGTGGCTTTGCTACATTATTCTCAAAACTTTCTTTAAGTTTTTTAAAATGACAGTCCTACTTCTCTCAACTTTTGTATTTCGAACCTCACTCCAATATCATGGTTTCAAGGCTGCATCATCAGCTACTCTGTATCTTGGAGGGGCTGCACCTCTGCCCACTGCAGTACAGCCAACTTGGTAAAATGTTGTGTTAAAGCTTTTTCAGTACCTGCTTTATCAGTACCAGCCCCTGGGAGGGCTAGCAGATTCATGAGGGCGGCAAGTGTCGTCGTGGTAAATGTAAAGCTCGAGATTAGCTGGCAATTTGACACCTCAGGAACTGCAGCATCAGCAGCTCATCTTGGCCTGAGCGCCAGTTTCTTGGTCCTCGTTTTCATGCAATGAGGCCTAGACCAAAACCCCCTCTTATCCTTATGCTAATTTTAGGAAATCACTTCTAATTTGGCAATGGTGAGCACATGCGTAGCTCTATCTTGCATCATTATTGGATATAAATGGCATGAATGTATTGCTGAAGCTGTGAGAGTAGTCAACGATTGACTGGTGGCTCTGTCAATCCGAGTTAGGTACCTCATCCGTTATGACGTCTTACACTCTAAACATTATAAGATGAATTATTCATGTGTCTAACGTATTGCTTGTTCAAAGAGTTTTCTTTCGTGCCTCCTCTACTTTAAAAATCCACACTTACAGATAGGTAGCCTTCAGAGTGAGTTTTCTCGTATGTCTCTTCTTTGAACTTTCCTGCATCAGCAGTATACGCTACACCTTTTTTACATACAGTTCATAGGTAGGAACGAAGGTTTCAACTTGCTTCATTCAAGCGTTTTCTGCACCTCTTTGCCTCTGAAGTGCAGCTTGGCTTCAAACATACGTTGAATCCGGAGAGGAAATGTCGCAAGCAGAATTGAAACCTACCTACTTGCGCATAAAGAGAAGGAGGGGGGATGCTGTAACGGATGATTTAAGTGAGTTGAAAATATATATGTCCTGGGTGCTCGGCTATGATAACGATGCATCCTCTTCCTGTAAACCGCAGTTCTAGCCACAGCTGCCCCTCGCATAGATCCCAAGAGATTGCGTTTAGATGAGGTGCTACTTCAAATGTCTGGAATGGGGGTATCAGCAGGCTCCTCCTGCTTGCCCTCCATGGAACCTCCACAGAGTGCTCAAAGGTTTACAAAGAAGCAAAGATTCAGGAGAGTCAAGACAGTTGAGATGTCTGCATTCCAGGTAATGTTCTGATAACCAACAGTTACCTCCAGGCTACACATATATGTTATCAAAACACCTATTCTGAATCAGGTGACAAGTGAACAGGATTTACATCACTTGTTCACGACTCCCAGTACAGCGAATGAAGACCGCTCTTTTACAGCAGCACTCAAGCCAGGACCACAGGCATCTGAATATGTGAACATTCACACCAGTCTGCCTGCTGAAACAGATTCAAACAAGGAGGAATTGGTGCCAGGTAGTTTATCAGCAAAGCCTGGTCCCAAAGAAAGCTCTGTCGAAGTCCAAGATCTGAAGCATAACGAATCATGCACTATGGCTCAAGAAGGAACTGGGAAATACCTTGCCCAACCATATTTATCCACACCAACGCTTGATCCAGTATCCTCTCACCATGCCATCAATCATAGACCTGACCCCAAAGCCTCTCCTTCAACAAAGAACTCAACTGCAGATGGAACACTAGCCATGCGAAGCAATGCAAGACAGATCAGCGCTAGTGCAAGATATAAACAGGCAAGATTGAAAAAGGCTTCATTGCAAATAAAGTAGCTATCTTGACATTCTCGTTGCATAATGAAGTAGCTATCCTGACATTCTCATTGCATAATAAAGTAGCTATCCTGACATTCTCATTGCATAATTCCATCCTTCTCATGCAGCAATGTGTTTGATGTCATGCTCGGTGCGTGAAGGTCCAACAGAGGAGGACTATCATGATGAGCGGAAGAGGGAGAGAGATGAAGCTTGCAGGGTCTAACAACGAGTCTAGTGGCTACGCATTGGCATCCTTGTCTTCAGGTTTCCACCTGTACGACATTGTTTGCACTGATGTGGATGAGGGTGTGGCTGCCTCAGTAAGGGAGGAGAGGAAGCGCCTAGGCAAAGAGCAGGCTGCGTTGAAGGCCAAGCAAGCTGCAGAAGAGGGCACCATCCTGATGAACTACTTACCCATGGTGAGTATAATAACGGTAGTGAGCTTAGAGCCATGGTGAGTATTACGGTGAGCTTAGAGCCATCATGGTGAGTACTACGGTGAGCTTAGAGTGAGTAATGTGTGGAAGAAGGCTCATGAGTCCAGAAATCTAATGGCCCACATCATGCATGATGGTAGAGTCACATTATGGTAGAATCTACATAAATCAAGGGACAATAAGAGAGAGAGTGAAAAGAGGATTTCACACTTCCTCATCTACTGTGTGCCGTGACCTTCCCGATGGTCGCCTCATCTGCTGTCAAGAGGTTGTAACTATGCTCCTGGTCTTTTTAGCCCAAGTCTTATATTCATGATGATCCAAGTGCTGACTATTTTTTGTCTACAGGTAAAGGAGTATCTACAGGCACACAATCAAGAACTGCTGCTTCAAAGCCAAGAGGCCCTCACTAAAGGCTTACCTGATGATGCAATAAGATCCTCAATAGAGCCGGACATCATGCAAGAAGATATTCCTGCTGAATGTGTTGATCAGGGGAGCAATGATGAAGAATTTGTATATGATGTGTATTGTCTAGCAGAGGAAGGGGAGTTCGATGAGGCAGAGGGTGTGCCAGTAGTTGAGGTGAGAAAGCATGAGCGAGCCCTGACATTCTTATTCAGGTGTAATAAGTGTAATTGCCAATGTGGGCCTCTTTCTTTTGTAGGAAGCTTCACCGAATGTCCTCTCCCTAATTTTTTTAAAAGCACATTCAGGCTTATGGTACAGTCATTGCGAATCATGGTCCATTGTATCAACTTTTGGTGCACTATGGGACATCATGTTGCTTATCAGGTTGAAGACCTTGATGACCCGTTTCTAGAAGCTGCAGCAGATGCAGATCACGACAGTGAGGACTCCAACGCTGAGAGCTACTATGCAAACAGGTAGTGTGCACAGCCACGACACATATTAGCTTACTAGTGCGCACAGCCACGACACACATATTAGCTTACTAGTGCGCACAGCCACGACACACATATTAGCTTACTAGTGCGCACAGCCATGACACGTATTAACTTACTAGTGCGCACAGCCATGACACATATTAGCTTACTAGTGCGCACAGCCATGACACATATTAGCTTACTAGTTGCGCACAGCCACGACACATATTAGCTTACTAGTGCGCACAGCCATGACACATATTAACTTACTAGTGCGCACAGCCATGACACATATTAGCTTACTAGTGCGCACAGCCATGACACATATTAGCTTACTAGTGCGCACATGTCGGGATGTTCATTTCCATTCCTGAGGTATTGTTTGCTGACTGCTATAACATGTCATGGCAACTAACTTGTTCATGCAGCATGGCACCCTCTAACTTGTCCTTACAGTACATACTGTATATGGTGCCCTAACTTATTCATGCAGCATGGTGCCTTAAGTTTTCCTTGCATCTACCCTCATAATGGTAACAGTATGGCATCACACTTAGAGGCAGCATGCTCTCTTGTCCTTATTGCAGCTACCCTGATGATGAGAGTAGCAGGGATGATGAGTATGAGCCAGAGGAGGACTGGTGCTATGTAAGTCGACCTATGGGTGGCGCAGCAAGTGTAAATAAGTCTAGGAATGGTCTGGGAGCAGGGAATCAGTACTACCCTGGTGGGAAGAGATCAACAGCAGCAGGGGAAAGATGGGACGATGAGGTGAGTTAGTATTGGGGGCTTGAAGTTTGAATGCTGCATGTACTGCAGGCGTATCATAGATCTTTGTATTTATTCATGTAAGCTCTGACAGCCAGCTGAGCTTAGTATTGAGCTGTAACTCTGCACAGCCAATATCCAAAGCTACCATGGCCTGACATTGCTTGTGAGACTTGCTACTATTGAACGTACGACTTCAAAGGGTGGTTGGGCTGTGAACTTGATAGTGATGCATACTGCAGATTCCACCCTCCTTGTTGTGAACTTGCATCCTTTCTGAATTTGATCTCTTTATCTATCATGCAGTCAGAATGGTCAAGACAGTGGCACACAGCGTGCTTACACTAGATGTTCTCTACAACAAACATACGTGTCCGCCTCCTTGACGCACAATGCTCTTATTTTCAGACTATGCAGTATCATCTATAATACTAACCGTACTGACTATGCAGTATCATCTATAATACTAACCATACTGACTATGCAGTATCATCTATAATACTAACCATACTAACCGTACTGACCATACTAACCGTACTGACTTGCTTTTTCTACTGGATGTTGGTCGCATTCAGGAATATGACATCACAAAAGAGGATCTGATGTATGATCATCTTGCTAGCGCTGCTTATAATGCATCAGAGGAGCTGCCACTTCATGGCATCCGGCTACCTGCTGAGCATCCTCTTCATCATAGCACTGCCTCGAGGACTAAGCAGCAGATGCAGGGAGTAGCAATAAGAAAACCTGCTAATGACACATATTCTGGAGGCTCGTCTGATCGTCGGAATAATACTGCTACATATAGTGGAAGCAAGCTGGAGGCAGGAGAGTGGGGTCATCGAATAAGATAAAAAGCAGGTCCACTTGTTCATCATCAGCAGCCTCTCGTACTGCTTAGAGCTGTACTAGAAAATCATGCAACATTACACCTGCTATTAGACAGTGCTTCATTTTTTTCATCTGCACCTTGCAATTGCCATGTCACCAAAAACATTTTATGTCGCGGATTACGCGGATTTTATGAACTTACTGCTAATACTGCTAATGTCTTGAAGCTACTACAGAATGATGGTTTCTGCTTCATCATGTAGAGCAACGACCTGGTTTTATGCTTTCATAGCCTCTTGAAAAAGTAACATAGTGCAACCATGAACCAGATCACTACCATCAGGAAGCGTGGTCTAACAACTTTCAAGTGTCAGTGCACATGCCGCGCTAGGACTAGGACTACTTTAAATAAGTAGCCCACAGTTTATTATTTTGCCTGAACGTGACAAGGGGGTGCATGAAGCCCTGGCATCTGCTTCTTGGTCAGCAGGTGAGCTAGTTGGCCGATGTGTCTTTCGCAACATGACAAGTTTCCACTCCACTGTTGCTGCTCAGCTGCAATGCTTCCACTACAAGTGCGCGGCTGAGAGAAGCAGCACTCCTCTTAACCTGTAATCATGAAACAAGAAAATGAAGAGACAGGAGCAGGTGCAAGAAAAATGCAGAACTTGTATTGATGAATACATCAACTGGGATCTTGCAGTTGCGGTTAACAATGTGTCAAGATGTTCTACTAGACATAAAACATTAGTCCCCCAGTAATGCATGTACGGCTTATTCAGCATTAACTGATAGAGGATATGTGATGACGCCCAACTAGCGGCAGCCAAGAATTTATGCGGAGGACGCACGCAAAAGGCACTGGCGGGCAAGTTGCAGAGCAATCATGATCAACCAGATGTACTTGAATCAATTCACATGCGCAAAACAAAATGATACAATGAGTGAGCACAGCGAGGTGGTCAGCTTGACCAACCACTCTGACCCAGTTCCCCCGCCTATTACCTGAGCTAGAAGTTGACTGCGACCAGCAGCCACCACGGTGCGCCGCACTGTGTTCCTGGCACCAGCCAGCACACGGCCACTGCTTCCCACCATTCCTCCTCCTCCTGCTCCATTGCGATGATTGACATGGCTGCCAACCCTAACCTGAAAGGACGCAAGAGCTGGAGGAACAAACTGCCCTGCAGATGATGGCAGGAGTGCAACTGCAGCCCCATGATGATGATTATCTAGACGTGCTGTACTGCTGCTGCTGCCCTGTTGCTCAGCAGGACCGTACAGGAGAGCAGACACAGCAGACATGATCTTGCACACTCTCTTCACTGGTGCCATGCCGACCAAGAACTTGTGGAGCTGATTGCGGGTGATGTCCTGCAACCATTCCTGAGCTGCACTCATGGCAATGCCATCCCAGCCCTGTTAGTAGATCATCAACAAGCAGCAATAATCACTATACCAATAAGGGAAAGGGGAATCAGGCTGATGTAATAATCACTATACCAATAAGGGAAAGGGGAATCAGGCTGATGTGTCATAAGTTCTCTACCTCCGCTTCTTGCATGATTCCAAGATACCGCAATGCACACATTAGGATCATGATTATGGCAACAGATTTCGCCATCTAAAGCCTCAACCATGCTTTACAGAACCATAAGCAAATGTATACGCAAATTAATAAAGGAATGCCAAACTATAAAGAGTGAGTTCAGAGCCTCTTCAAATGAAGACTCACTGCTAGTGGCGCAGCTGTCATCCTTACCTGCAACCCGGCAAGTCGAACAGCTTTGACATCCAGTACGACCCCCTCCCACGGAACAAGGTTCACTAGCTCATGCAGCTGCCCGTCACGCAATGCAGCCACGTTCACGCGGTCTGCTCGGTAATGCAGCTCTACTGAGAACTGCCTCAAGTGGACATGCTGGAAGAAGGGCACTGAGACGGGGGCTCCTTGTAGGTGCAGCTGGAGGGCGGACACTGCCTGGAGAGCTGCTTGCAGCTGCTTTGAGAACACAGCTTGGCCGTATGCCTGCAAAACATGATACGTCAGGAAGAGACCATGTGAAATTTCAGGGTTCAGAAGACCCTACATGTACCCTAAAGCAAAGAGGTTGGGCTCAAGGGACATAACCTTTGAACCTTCTAAAGACCTGCATTTCTGGTGCAATGTCACACCACTCGAACATCGAAACAATGTACTGGCATGCCCTCCAAAGATGTAGATGTCTGTGCATCCAGCCTACCTTCAAGAAGTCAAGGAGTGCCTTGTTCAACCTTATCTTCATTGGCAGCAATGCTGCATCCAGCCTCATCTCCTCCAAGTGTGGCTCCGTCTCAGGATCTGGCCTCACAGTGCTCAAGCACAAGTCAATCATGTGGGAACGACTGTCCCTGGCTCTGCCCAACCTGAGCATGACAAACATTAACCCAGAGTTTGAATCAAGCATCGTCCACTCATAATCCTACAGCACACTTACCTTTCAAACCACAATCTAAGGAAAAACCTACTTACCTTGTACTAGTATCATGAGATGATTGCAATAATTCACCGGCTACCTGCAAGACAGAATCTTGGCATCATCCGCAGCCCTAGGTCCTCCTGCACTGCTGCTGCCATGATCAGTAGCAGCAGCAGCACCTGACCCAGACACGCAATCCCTGACTTCCAAAGTGTGCACTCGAACATGCATGCGCCGTGCCAGGTGGCCCTGAGACCTGAAACCTTCAACTGCAACTGTCAATCCATCAATTTGGACCTCCATTCTACCTTGTCTTCCTATTCCCTGGTGGAGATGGGCAAGAGGTCCTTCCTGGTTACCAGCTTTGAACCCCTGTCCCGGCTTGGAAGTCACTGCTGCTGACTCCAGCTCCGGGCTTGTGTGAATCACCCACAGTCCTTCGACCAGCAATCATGCAGTACATATCATGACAGCCATGCAGCAGTACATATCAACAGACCAGCATTCATGCAGTACATCATACCAATTATCATGACAGCCTCCTTCACAATGTATACAAGCACTGCTAGTGAGCAGAATGTGGCCATAATGCAAGTCCTGTATTAACCTAGGGATCTGCAAGCTGAAAATACATCATGATCATGCTTATGATCTCATGATATCTGCTTGCATGCCATGCCTCCTCCTACTGCTAGTCACACAAACATGTGAGTCCCATGCCTTGAAAAATCAAAGCCAGGGTGCGTGGTCACTCATTCTCACCAGAGAAGGCTCTGAGTGTGATGCGTGACTGACACACATCCTCATGCTGACTAGCATTGGAGCCAGCCAAGTCAGGTGAGTCCACACACTCCTTCTGCCTATTGTTGCTGCCACTTCCATCAGCTGACCTCCTGCTCCAGCCTGCTGCCTCACCAAAACCCACCGCCTGTTTCTCTGGCTTCACCTGCGACTGTGACCTAAGTAAAGCGCCACCAGCTGAAGTTCCATTACATGCTGGCTGCTGCTGCTGCTGCCTGTTTGTCATGTAAAGCTCATCCAGCTGAAACGGAAGCTGCAGCGGAGCATTATGCAGTACAACAGGTACAGCAGCTGTTACTGAGGCAGCAAGTACTTCTACTCTTGCCGGCACCGGCTGCTTGCTCTCAGCAATTGGTGCTATAACTCCAGAAGCGGATGCATCATCATGCAGATGGTGTGATGTTGTGTCATCTCCATCTGCCACCTGCATGGACTCTTCATTATGGTACCAAGTCCCTGCCTTAGACAGCTCTGATGTTTCCCTCACAGAAGCAGCTGCTGAGTCAGCAATCCTTGCATGCCCAGCAGAGCTCCCATGATGCCTCTCATGATAATCCGTATCCCACATACCTCCTTCAGCTTGTTCACCAGGAACGAGGCTCCTGGTGGCGTTGTCTTCATGGCCACCATTCAAAGAGAATGAGGACTCCCAGCTATCTCCATCCTCCTCATCATTATTCAGGGTCTGTCGTGTCCGTCGTGCAGAGCGGTAAAAGAAATGGTTGTCAATGATGATGCAGTTGGGGTTGTTGGAAGTGGTGGAGGCTGGAGGGGGTGAGCTAGCAGCATTTAGTAAGGCAGTTGCAGCCTCCGTGAGTCGTTGAGAAGGGAACTGTCCAGTAGCAGCAGTCAGACCACTAGGCAGACTCATTGCAGAGGATTGTACTCCTACTATAATAATTCCGTTGGGTCGTGCTGAGTCATTGTTATTCCCTTGATATGTAGGCGAGGAGCAATGGTTTGGTGTGGAGGAGTAGTCTGCTTGAGGAGGAGATTTACCAGCTGGGTACCTGCATGAATGATGAGGACAGGCCAACAGTGGTCACCCTAGTTAAGTGCTTTGCATCATAGCCATGTGATCAGGTGCCCTACTGGGCGCTACTAGGCATACGCTATCTCCTACTTCTCTGGATATGATCATAATACAGGCACAAAGCAAGGATCACTCTAGCAGTCTCTGAGTATAGCCTCACATGGCTAACAGCTGGGATAAGATGACAGCCAGGCCAAGTGTATAAGACCAGCAACATGAGAACTGACAGCCAGGCCTAGCATATTGGATCAGCACCAACATGAAACCTAAATCCTAAACATGAACACTCACCAGCAACCATTCACAAACACTGAAGCAGCCATGTCAGTGTCAGCAGCTGCTGGACGAGAGAAGGCCTCCTCATCCAAAGGAGCATCAGAGCTGTCTTCCCCTTCAGATCCTGAAAACGACGGACGATCACCAACCCCAGCCCCAAAACCTGTACCTGCACCGGCAGCGCCTGTACTTGCAGAAATCATGATGGGTTTCCCTGCTGCTGCTGCTGCTGCTTCTCCATTGTGCAGTCGCATAAGGTGGTTGGAGTAGTTGGTCTCAAGACTGGTAGTTGACCTGCTTCCAGCATCCTGCTGTGTGCTACCACTTTGGTCAACCTCAATCTTCAACACCTCTGAGTCGTCCGGTACAAGTAAGTCAACTGTCAGCCCTTGAGTGCTCAGCCCGCCCTCTGATCTATGCAGTGTAGTTGCCTCTGCCTGATTGTAGTGCTTCAGTACAAGTTCTAAGAGGCTGTCACTAAACTCCCAGCCATCTAGTGGTGAATGGAGGTCCTCTTGCTCTTCCACCTCCTCCTCCCCATCTTCCCACTCATTTGCAGAAGCGAAGTCCTGAGTACTATCAGGGGAAGTTTCCAGCCCGTCCTGAAAGTCAAGCTCATTATGTTCTTGCTCCAACTGGACTTGAAGGGAAGGCCCGGCACCGGACGGCACTACAGAGTTTGCATCAGCATCAGCAGCAGCCTTCACAGAATGAGCAGGACTGTTGCTGTAACTGGTAAACCCACCATCTGCTTGCGGCTGTTTGGGGTGCGATTGAATTGGATCAGAGCTAGAGGGAGCAGGCACTTCCATGGGTGAGGGCTGATGAATACCACTAGGTGCAGCAAGGGGGGGACCTGATGCTGTCTCATGGTCAACCATGTTCATCTGCTCATCATATGTACTTGCATTTGGGACAACCTCATTACTGAACAGGACTTGGGTGAGGGGCGGCGCCTTGCCCATGCCAGCCATTTTCACCCTGCGACTACTGCGCCTGCGACGATGTGCACGTGGGCTTTGAGGTGCTGCAGGGGCAGCAGGAAGGTATGCTGTGACCTGAAGTGTAGAATGACAATAAGAGGATATCAGTGGATTGCGCAGCGACAGCAGGTTCGATCGAAGCAGTCCAGGTCTGAGTGCTGGACACTACATCCATTGGAAATCTAATCCTGTCCTTCCCTTGCAGATAACTAGGTGCTGAGTCAATAAATGCATGCCAGCACAACCCATCAAAACCTGCACGATTCGCTACTCCAGAATACCCATTAGTGGACATGAAGAGAAGCCAATACTGGGTGCCAGATCATACCAGGTGCCAGCAGTACCGCCTTTAAGCACTAAGTACTATTACTGCTGATGCTTGGGACAATACCCCTCAAAGTGTTTGTAGTAGTAGCCTCACCTGTGCTGCTAGCTGTACCAGCAGTGCTAGGGATTCACTTGTCAGGATCCCCATGAGGTGTTGGTTGGTGACATCTATCTCAAGGCACTCAGCAGAAGCAGAAGTGCCAGAAGGAGCAGAAGCAGCAGCGCCAGAAGGAGCACTGACACCTCTGCCACCTTTTGCAGAGGAGGTGATGCTGCTCCCTGAAACTGGCAGCTTCAACGTGAGGTACAAGGCAGCCTCTTGAAGTACGCAGTGGTATCCAGAGGCCTACATCATTCACCAGCAGTGATTATAAAACCACGAGTCCCGTCATGATCACTCATGCGAGTCCCGTCATGTGATCACTCATGCGAGTCCCGTCATGTGATCACTCATGCGAGTCCCGTCATGTGATCACTTATGCGAGTCCCGTCATGTGATCACTCATGCGAGTCCCGTCATGTGATCACTCATGCGAGGTTAACTATGCTAGTAACAGGACTCCGCCTATGTAGTAGCAAGCTTCAAGACAGTGCACTTATAAACAGATGTGATAATAACTGCACAACTAACGATTTTGGGGAGCAGATTTAAGCTCCCAACAGAGAGTAGCATTACGATGCAGCAACATGATGCTGTGAATACAAGAATTGGCTTATCTCTTTAACTACTTTAACTTCCCCGAGATTTGCTGACTAGGATACACACAAACCTGCAGATCGGCCGAGGATGCACACCTCGCTGACTCAGGACTCCAGCCTCCCTTCCTAGCATCAGCCAATCCCAGGAACAAGGCCAGAGAGTGCAAACTCAGCTTCTGAGGTGCTTCTTGCTGTGATGAGTCACTACTGCTCTGAGTTAGGGCAATGGCATTGGTGTACTTGACAGCCTCTATCAGGAGCACTAGGGCCACCGGGCTGATGGTCTCCGCAGCAGAGGAGCAGGGTGCCGGGGTGCCTTGCAGGGTGGAAGCAGAAGCAGATGACGAGGTGAAGCCTTTAAACGTGGCTCTTGCTGCTGCTTGAGGCGGGAGCAAGTGCAGAGGATAGGGTGCCGGCTCATGCCTGAGTGCTACATTCTCCAGACGAACAGAGACATTCAATGCAGGAACTATTACTGATGCTGCATCCGGCCTGTCATGACAAGCGGCAGGCTGCCTGATGTGCAGTGCTGCTGCTGGGGCCTCCTTGTCTGACTGAAGTGGTTTCAGAGCACAAGCAAGGTCATGAAGCCATGACATGTTCATCTGCCCTCTGTCTGTGGACACAGTCAAGCCTCGTACCAGGACTGAGGCCTGATTCTTACAACTCTCATCTCCGGCATTAATCAGCGGCCTATTAGTAAGTCGCCCCGCTCCTTTCTGGTTTGCGGCAGGCCCATGTGCTGCTGGAAGGGCTGTAGTCTGATCCTCATGTTGCGAGTTCTGCCGCATTATAAAGACCACATCCAGGCAAGGCTTCAACAAAGGAGGTTGCGAGGAAGCTGGCATGTACAAGAGGCAGCTGGCTTCATTATGTCCCACAGCATCTATGCCTTGCTGACTGCTTGCAGTGGTCTGCTGCTTTGCCTGGGAGCTGGTAGATGAACCAGCTGTAGTTGACAAAGCTGAATTTGCAGTGACTACTCCGCAACTGCTAGCTTGGCTTTGCCTATTCACTAGCTGATGCATTAGACAGAACCCTTCCGCATGAGCTGCGACAAACGTAGTGCCCATCACTCCTCCTAAGCCAGTAACTAACATCAAATTCAAATCATGGACACCAAGTCCAAATTCCACCGAGGAACCCGCACACATTGCTGAGGTGGCAGTGCTTGTAGTGGGAGGAGGACTTGGAGCCTTCACACTATTCACACCTGATTGTTTTGTAGATGAAGATTGATTATGACCTGTCTCGGTAATGGCCTTCTTAGTCATCACACGAGGGTCTCTGCGTTGATCATTGGTAAACCCTAGGACATCAGGGTATGATGGTTTCATCGCAGCACGAGCAGATGACTGGGGTGGCCTTCCATTTGAAGTTGCAACTGGTTCCAGTTGATTGCTGCTACTACTCTCATGACTACTACTAACTGCTGACTCTGATGCTATGCGCCCTGACAAACACACTTCTAGGACAACAGCCAGCTGTTGATGTGTGGATGTTGGTTCATTTAGTGTAACCTTTATATCAGCAGAAGAGGGGTTCGCCTCAGAGCCCCTGGCTGCTGCTGCTTGAGTAAAGTCCTTTTCTACTACAGTGGCACTTGATGTACTTGATGATGAGCGGGTGGGTGCGAGAGAGGAGGGATGATCTGAGATGACAGAGGTACTAGGAGAGGAAAAGGATTTCAAACCCTCCAACATACTGTCTATAAGAGAAAGCTGCAGTTGGCTTGCCTCAAACTGACAGTCTGGAGCTCTCACATGAACGAAAACTTTTGATAACCTGAGGACAGCAAGTCGAACAAAGGCTCGGAAATTGAATCCACGATGAGTACATGTGACAAACAAATATGCTTTGTGAGGGCTCTTATATACTATACAGCGATACATTACTATACAGCTGTCTTAAACAGGCCTATATATTCGTCCTCATGTAAGCTAAAACCATTCTTCACGTGGCATGATCCTGCTTAAACAACAGTCATCATTATCATCATTCATCACCGCATCCTGATGTGCAACACTACATGTAGTTCTTACTATTCTTACTTGCACAGGTTGTCCTTCAACTGCCTCATCCTGCCAGCACCGCCATCAGCTAGTATGTCTTCTACTTCCCAGGAACCACCCTCTTCATCCATCTCCTCAGCTGTAGTGGCGCTAGCAACGTACTGGGCATGCCCATCAGCCAAATCCTGGGCTTCTAAAACTAGGTTGAGATTCGTCGTCCGCATAGAGGGATTGAGACGGATGCTGAACCACAAACCACACCTGGCAAAGCAAATTACAAATTACTTAGTAGTACAAATCATAACACTAAGGTGAATGACTCATGTTTAAGTGTTGCTTACCCTGACACCACATCTAGGGGCCCCCTTATAACAGTATCATTATGAATGCTGGATGCTGCTTCCGACCCTGCAGCTACCAGTGCCATCTCAGCAACATTGGAAGCAGCAGAAGCAACTGGTTGTCCCACTGTATCCTCCCTCGCTGATTGTGAAAGACCAGGATGATGCCGGAAGGTACCAGGTGGTGGCAGGTTGGAGCCCAGAGCAGCGGTACAATCACGACCATTGGTAGCATCTCTATAGACAGGCTGACCAAGAACACGCTTCTGAGAGGAAGTGTCTGCCAATCCATGGAGGTCACGAGAGGATTTTTGAACACCATTCCAGGTGGAATCTGGCCCACCCGAGCGTGTCATAATGTTTAAGGATCTTGTTATACTGCCATCTGCTGTTGAGGGCAGGCCCTTGAGCACAATGGCATTTTTCTGGGGTTTAAAATTGAGGACCTCCAAGGCTGCTGGCATGCTCAAATCTATGCGTAAGAATATAAACACAAGTAGCAGGTATTAGCTTTCAAATTGAAGAGTCCGAGAATACGTCTGACTACTTAGAAATAGCACGCATGCACTCGATGCATCTATAACAGCCATGGAGAGTAGTAGTCTCTCGTGCTGTTACCTGTCTCTCATGCCATTACCTGTCTCTCATGCTGTGATTACCTGTCTCTCGTGCGATTACCTGGATCTCTCATGTTGTGATTACCTGTCTCTCATGTTGTGATTACCTGTCTCTCATGCTGTGATTACCTGCGTGCAACAAGCTAAGGTTTACTGCTCCTCCTATGAACTCTAGTGTGCTGCTTTCTCTTGCACTGCAAGCCGAAGACAATTTTGAATCGGAGGGGCAGGATGATGATGTCCATCTGCGAGTGAATCACAGAAGTGTGAACTATGAAAAGCATGAGCGGGCTGCAGGAGGATTTGAGGTTATAGACTGGAAAGCTTAACCCTGCTGTGATGACTAATAAGTGAAGTTGGATTGCAACTGTGTGAATTGACTGGAATCCTAAATCAATAAAATTCAATATAGCTACCAGATTTTCAGCAGATGGAACATTTTAGCATTTGTAGCTTATTGCCACTACGCATTAAAAACAAGAGCGGTACACATGAAGTACATGAAGCAGAGTGATGCCTGACCTCACCATCTAAAAAAAGAGGGCATAATGCGAGTCAGTGCCTCACCTTATGAGTGGCGGAAGTGAGGAAGAGCTACTGCGCTGTGAGGGAGTATCAACAAGGGTTGAACTCGAGGTTGAAGTAATATTGAAGACAGCGTAACCTGAGGCGGGCCGCCTCCTTGAATCACCAAACTTATCATGGATGTTGCTGCTACTGCTGCTGCTGCCAGGCACCAGAGCCACCACACAGAGGTTAGGCACAAAAAACGCAACCTCAAGACGCGACTCAGTGTATGCTGCCTGGTGAACTAGCCTTTGCTTTGTGTCCTTGGATATCAGGTCTTTTGTCCCTCTTCCAAGATCATGCTTCGGTGTTGAAGGCGGATTTAAGGCAGATGAAAAAGCGGAAACAGCTTTCAATGCACGCTCCACAGTCTCTTGGCTTATCCAGAGGGTGATGGGAGTTGTCTGAATGGTGCAAGATGCTCGGCTACTGCCAACCGATGCATCATATTGGACTGATACAGTCAGAGCTTGCTGCGACCTTGTAGTGGACCTAGTAGCTGATAAGGACCTGGTAGCTGATAAGGAACTAGGTCTGAGGGAAAAAGAAGAACAATGCATCAGTCAGATGAGCTCTGCTGAGCAGCATCATTCATCTGTTGATATGCAAAAAATACAGATGAAGGCTTAAATTGCATTGGATTGATTTTTCACTTTCGTCTTTTTCAAAAAGGTATACTGCCGAGCTCATGACACTTACGACTTCGTTGTTTCTCCGCCAGCAGCAATGTGCAGAATGGGCCAGACTTGGAGCAGACAACCACCTGCTTGAGCTGAGTCAGCAGTACCTGCCTCCTCAGAAGTGTTGGCACCCCTGCTATGACTACTAGGACGATTCTGATGCACGGCTTGAGTTTGTGAGTAATGTGAGTGGTGATGTGGGACTAATCTTGATGAGGGGTTCAAACTCTTGACGTCATTGTGATTGTTGACAGCTGCTGTCATCACCTGCGGCCGTGGAAACATTGGAATCCCTATGGCCTGCGCCAGGTTAGGTCTGACAAGAGCAGGATTAGCAGCCTGCGTACCGCCAGAAAGCCGAGTTCTTATTTGACTGTAAGACCATGTTACACTCCGCCAGGGACAACTGCTAATGATGAACCATAATGATATCACTAAAAGCAAGAAACAGGCGAAACATAATCAGCTAGTACGCTTCATTGTCATACCTAAAGGTATGAATAGCAGCTGACGTGTATGATGTATCCCACACATATGTCCACACATGTGTGAAGCAAGCAGTATTATAGTTTTTTACCTGCGTCCACAGCAGATTGGGTATGGAGGCAAATGCTGCTGCACCTTCCCTCCCATCTTCCTTGCTCCTTCCCTGAAGAAAGGTACTTGCTTCGTCCCTGCCTGCACCTGCTACTGCTGCACCACGACTCGCAACAGTCCCAGCAACACAACGCCTTGAAGTCTTAAGCCCCGGGTTTTTGTTTTCATCGACAGCCGAAGTGGCTGCTGCTGCAGATGATAAGGGCCGCTGGCAGACCTTCTCCACAAACGTCAGCCTTGTACATGAAAGAGACATTGCAATGAATGACTCATGCGAATTAGTATGCCCATCATGAAGTCTGCTGTTACTGCTGGTTGCATTTTGCAGTAATGGCCTGTCACGATGAACTGCTCTCCTTGAAGGCATGCTGGTGTTAAACGAACCGGCATCCTGCTTTACATTATCCAATAAACAGCTACTCCCTGGAGGTCTTGTATCCAAGGTGACATGGAGATCATCCATCTCAAAGCACAGACCTGGCTGCAGGTCAGGGGATGTGGCGGATGACAAGCTGCTGCCTGTAGTAGTTGAGCAGTCATTGCCGCAGCCGCCTGTGTTGTACAGTATTAGAACCTGGACCTGCCCTGCAGAGAGTGTCAGTTTATACTGGACATTGCTAGGTGGGACATGCTGATCCCTGATAGGTGAGGTAGTGGGGATGGTACTGCCATAACTAGCCCTAGGAGGGTGACGGTAGGCGGAGTGATGGGTCTCTTTCTGAGGACTGTTGCTACTAGGTAAGGAAGAGGAATGGCCTGGGTAGTGGTAGATCAAGCTGTGGTCCGGATGGTAGGAAGATGATGGGCTGAAAATAGACCTGGCGTCCTCATAGGAAGTGTCTGACATGAAGGATTCTGCGACAATAAAGCACCAACATAGTTGTGATGAGATTGACTGGCGGTACATCATCAGCAGTGCAGATTTACATGTGCATGTACTCTGATACGACAAGAAACCATCAGACTTTTGGATAGATATCAGTTCTCACCATCAGATTTAATAATGCACGAAAACCATCAGATATGATGTCTGCATGATGTTCAAGCAGCTCACCTGCGAGAGATAACGAGCGCACCGCACACGGCTCCATACTGTCAAGAACCAGCCTCTTGCAATCTGGTAGAAGCAGCTCTTCCATGATTGACTTGCTCCCCCAGTAGCTGCCATTATTATACTCATCATCATCAGGCTGACCATCATGAGATGTTGTGATGTACTGCGCTTGATGACAAAGGTCTTCATCTTTGTACGTGGCTTCAATGCTATGATGCCATGTTGCCATGTCAGAGCTACCAACTTGAGGAGGTAGGTCAAGGTAACCTTGGATGCTGCTGTGAGTACCTTCTCTATAATACTGATCCCTGCTTGATACTGGCCTGTAACCTCCTCCCTTTGCTGCTGGATGAGAATGCAGCCCGGCCCTCATAGTGGCCGTTGTCTCAGCAGATGTTCCATTAGTCTCAGGCCTATTTGAGGAAAGCGGATTATTACGCACTGTGTCGGATGTAGCAGCTGAGGCAGCCTGCCGCTGCTGCAGCTGAGCTCTATTGACTGCCTCACACGCAGCAGTGAGGCAAGGCAGCTGATCTGGGCTCAGAATCAATTTGAATGGTTCTACATTCAGATCCACGCTCACAATTGACAAGTGCTGCTGCTGCTGGTGTTGCTTTAAAGGTCTTGTTGGTAATGCTTCATGAGACACAGCATGAGATGACGGGCTTGCCATTATGGCAGGAGGTGTCTCATCAACAACACCCCATCCCAGCCCAATTGATATCCCAGCACTGACGCCAGGCATGTCAGCTTTCCCCCAAAGCAAATGTGTGAACCGGCTTGACGTTCTGCTAATGTTTCCAGATCCAGATCCAGCCGTATGGGTATCCTGAGCAGCAGGTGCGTTCTTACAGAACGTAATGTCACCATGTTCTGAGGAGGAGAAGGAGGAAGAACTAGTACCAGCGCCTGTTATTACAGAACTAGCTGTGCCTGATACATCCAATGGCTGGCCAGTTGTGAGGTTCAACTCTAAACCCTCAACTCTGATGTGCTTGATAATGTGATCACTCAGCATCATGCCATTGCCTTGCTGCTGAGAGGGATGGTCATTATGAAAGCCAGCTGGCCTAGTGGTGTGGACCCCACCCAAGACTGAGGCAGGCCCTGTGCTGGTCCTGGATCCAGATATCGAGTTCCCAGAAGCTTCCTTATCTGATCTGTCTTTATATTCCAGTCTGGCTATTTGAATAAGGATCAAGGGCATGACTGTTGTGGCCTGCTGTTCAGGGGCATGAGGGTGGTCCCCAACAAGGCTGTATGATGATGATGATGATGATGAGCGATGCCCACTGCTGCCAGGCAGATTCTGGCTTACAGCAGTGTACTGAGCAGCAGGTATGTCCTCAGGAAGAGAAAGCTCTATCCGGATTGTAACATTTGAAGCAGAGGCTCTCAAGCCTTGGAGAAGAGCCTGCAGGCCACAGCAGGCACAAGGAATAGCGAGTATTGCATTTAGACTCTACTATCATAGACAATAGCAGCTCATTTAATTTCAACTTGAGACCATAAGCACATGATAACATCATTCTCTATTACTACCAATTTTCTTCAATTAGAATCTGGAGGGGCCTTGTACAGTTTTCATCTAGGCGAAGCTAGGAGGCGGTAGTGGTGACTGATGACAGCTCATAAATTGTAATAGTGACTGTTTCAAGTAGATGGCCATACCTGCAAGCTGTTTGCTATTGCCGCTATGCCCTCTGTAACACTCGCATAACCCATTCCGCCGACATCATCCAGAGAAATTCCCCAAAATGACGTCGTTGATGAGGGCATAATATGAGGCAGGTGCTCTTGCTTGTCATCAGCAGCAGAGGCCTTGTAGGGACCATGATGCTTCACCCCGACCTTGTTGTCAGGGTTTAAGGAGATTCCAGATGGAGAGACCGTCACAGTAACCTCTTCAAAGTCAATACTGCAGTTGCCTGGGACTGTCCAACTGCTGGACGGGTTTCGTAGCTGAGCTCTCACGCACTCCACATGACAAGCCCTCAAATGCCATCCAGGAATAGACTGCAAGTATTGTTAACATAAATTGCATAAACAGCATGGGGTCACTTACAATCAGGCACATGGTAAGGGCATCATGCACATCATCCCGGTCCAGCAAGTTCGCACCAAGTCAGCATTCAATGCGTCACAGTTCAAAAGCACGTTTTTAAGCTCCACATATCCCGAGTCAAGCTTCACGTCGAGCTGTTCCAAATCCAACTCCGCTCGCAAATACTTCCCTAGAGTTTTTTTGAGTAGAAACTTTAGTAAGCGTCTTAAAAGCCAGTCTCTCGCAGTCTTTAGCATGCAGAGGTACAGGCGATAAAAATAACCCTAGGTGGCTGTGAATCTATAAAAAGGCATGTTCATGGAGCTTATTCGAGAGGAAACCGTGACTCATGAAAGACTAGACATTTCTCAAGGGCAAAATGTGAACAAAGAAGCTTGCATTGAGCGTGAGCAAATACATATTTGTTCTCTTTTTACATTTTGAAAGATCAAATCATCTAAATAGAGAGGAAGTATCGTTTAAGAGATATTTCACATAATTGCACCGAAACCAAATTTCATATTAGGTGAGGCAGAGTTCTTCTGTCCTCTACGTCAAGCTACGCTTTGGCATTTTATCATTATTTATCATAACAACCATGTATGTTTCCTTAAGTGACGTAAAAGTGATCAGAGTCATTTAAAAAATGACTTCTAGACATCCGATCTGCAGCTCATCTTATGATGTGTGATAAAAGGTTAATCACGCTATTGTTTCTACACAGGTCATACTCACATCACATATTGTTAACATACCTTAGACCATTATTATGCCTGGCCAGGGTGGGATGCATATGTATATTTGGTGGTGTTGAAAAACACCGGTTTAGTAAAAATACAAAAATGTTCAGACCAATTTACACATCTGCAGACTCAGAGTCTTTCTTTGACTTCTTTGGAAGTAGAACAGAGTGAATATTAGGAAGTACACCTCCTGAAGCAATAGTTACAGATCCAAGCAGTTTGCCCAGCTCCTCATCATTACGAATTGCCAGCTGAATATGGCGAGGGATGATACGATTCTTCTTGTTGTCACGAGCAGCATTACCAGCCAGCTCCAACACTTCAGCTGCAATGTATTCTAGGACTGCTGCCAGGTACACAGGTGCACCAGCTCCAATTCGCTCAGCGTATTTGCCCTTCTTCAGGAATCGGGCGACACGACCCACAGGGAACTGCAGTCCTGCCTTAGCACTGCGAGATACGGCCTTCTTGCCACCAGCGGTCTTACCGCGACCACCTGCTGTTGCTGTCTTTCCGGCCATTTCGAGTAGAAGATTGATTATTAAAAGATAACTGTATTGTACATATTATGCAAGAGAAATAACTTTAAATGCAGCTGACATCACATAGATCAACAGTCAAGTATCCTGTACCCTAAACCTAGGCCAGCTGATCTGACTTCTGTAATAACGTATTTAGGCCGCAACTTTGACATTCTCTTTACATTCACACGAATATACACGAGTATAATATCTCGCTTCAACTTTTGCTGAACTAAATGCCACCAAAAGCTCCCAAGGAAGCCAAGGCCGAGAAGATCGCAAAGAAGGAGACCGCTCCCAAGAAGACCACTGATGGCAAAAAGAAGAAGAAAGTCAGCAAGTCCGAGTCTTACAAGGTCTACCTGTACAAGGTCCTCAAGCAGGTTCACCCTGACACCGGAGTGTCCTCCAAAGCTATGTCTATTCTGAATTCTCTGATGAATGACATGTTCGACAAGATTGCCACTGAGGCTGCACGTCTGTCCCGCTACAGCAAGAAGCCTACCATGACATCACGTGAGATCCAGACTGCAGTGCGCCTGGTCCTCCCAGGAGAGCTGTCCAAACATGCTGTCTCAGAGGGAACCAAGGCTGTGACCAAGTTCACCTCAGCTTAATCTTTGATCCTTATCACCACTAAAACATAAAAACCGGTGTTTTTCAACACCAACATCAATTCGATATAGCTTATGCCACATTAAATTATCTTACGTCTAGTATTTTCAATTTTATAATAAGATTCATAAATCTCTTATGCATACCTTGAGAATATTGTAAAAGAGCAGCTGTAATTAACTGTGTTGCTGTTACATATAATGTTCATTTTGGACAAAGGTTATTCTTCCTGTTTGGTGGCGTGGAGAAAGCTTGTTGACAACAGCTTTTCTACAATTCGTGGTGTCTCAGACAGTACAAAGGTATCTGACAGATGCTTAGGGGCTTTGTCGTAGTGCTTCCTATAATGGAGTTAGCCAAACATTGTTATCATTGAGCGGGATGTGATTTTAAAACATTGCCAGCTTACAGTGGATCCATGGCCCTTTCTTAATACAATAATATGGAAGATGTCTGATGATGGATGCCTTTGCCTCAAAAGGCAATTAGGATCAAGTAGTTTTGTTTAAGACGGTGCCACTAACACTCTGTTGATTGAGATGGAATGAAATCAAGTACTAGCTGCTAGTATTATATGCTCATATTTGTGTTTTTGAGGAGAGGCTCTGAAACAGCAGCATGATCCCTTCAAATAACTCTATTTCACTTTGAATAGAGCCTGCTGGCATTCCAACTACAATTCATTTTCACTGTTAAATGTGTAACTTGTATTATAGTTTATTCCAGCAATTCCCAAACTATAGTATTTTTTTATGTTATATGGTGGTGTTTAAAAACACCGGTATGGATGAGAATTATGGCAAGGTGAAAGAAAAGTCTAGGCCCTCTCTCCACGGATACGCCTTGCAAGCTGGATATCCTTTGGCATAATTGTGACACGCTTGGCATGGATGGCAGCCAGGTTAGTGTCCTCAAACAGACCAACCAGGTAGGCCTCAGCAGCCTCCTGGAGTGCAAGTACAGCTGAGGACTGGAAACGCAGGTCAGTCTTGAAGTCCTGGGCAATCTCACGAACCAGACGCTGGAAAGGTAGCTTGCGAATCAGAAGTTCAGTTGACTTCTGATACTTTCGAATCTCACGTAGAGCCACGGTACCAGGGCGGTACCTGTGAGGCTTCTTCACGCCTCCAGTGGCTGGGGCACTCTTACGCGCAGCCTTGGTGGCGAGCTGTTTCCTGGGGGCTTTGCCACCAGTGGACTTACGTGCTGTTTGCTTGGTGCGAGCCATTATAGAATCAGAGTGACGATTATGGTAAATATGTTAGATATGTCATTCGGGGAGAATTTATAGGACTGGGCATGTCTTGTACCGCTGATTTTCATATTAATAAGTACAGGATCAACAGAAAGATTGCGTGCTAGTTTCCATAAAGCCTTTCCAAAAACGCAAACTCGTATCACGTTTAATTACTCTTAGATCTTCCCCTCGATTATAACAGAATGTCTGGACGTGGCAAGGGAGGCAAAGGGCTGGGAAAGGGTGGTGCTAAGCGTCATCGCAAGGTCCTCCGAGATAACATCCAAGGAATCACTAAGCCTGCCATTCGCCGTCTGGCTCGTCGTGGAGGAGTCAAACGTATCAGTGGATTGATCTATGAGGAGACCCGAGGAGTCCTCAAAGTGTTCTTGGAGAATGTCATCCGTGATGCTGTAACATACACTGAGCACGCTCGTCGTAAGACTGTCACAGCCCTAGACGTTGTGTATGCCCTCAAGCGCCAAGGAAGGACCCTCTATGGCTTCGGAGGTTAAACTATCTTTGATCATTTCATCTCTCATCAACCGGTGTTTTTAAACACCATCTTATTACCACATAATGAGTCTTGAAGATGACATGGACCTACTACTCTTGTCCACTGCAAAACTGGTTATGGATGTACTTGTAATTGATAGACGTAACATTGAAAGGCAGCCTGTGCAACAAAATATTACAGGATAATGATACCTTCCTTGCACACCTTCCTTGGCGCTTGCAAGCAAGTGTACTGATCCTTGCCACTGCATTGTACCTCACCCTACTCATTGCTAAGGGAGTCATTGAGGTATTGGGAGTCATTTGTACTTATTTCTGACATGTACTGCATATGTACTTCGACACCATTCACCACAAATGGTCAATCCTACGGTTCTGATTCGGCTTCAGTTACGTGTGTATCAGCTTCACGTATTAGCCATCATAGCTGTAGTATAATGAATTAATATCAGCTGGCGCAATGCTGATGCCTCCTCTGCTGCATCAAACTGGAGATGGCATTGATCTGATGGATCAATTGCAGAACGTGCTGCTGAACCTGCAGCAGCAGGATTTGAAGCTGATGATGACTCATCAGCTGAGACAGTTGAGAAAGACCATCTGAGCTGCACTAGCAGATATTACTAAACAGTCAAACATATATATTGTACATGATATAGTACTTGTACTAGCTTTGAAACTAGTTTACAGACTATTTGATGACTATTTGCTTCACATTATGGCTCAATTACATGTAAGGAGCTAGGAATGTTTTCATTATTGATTTGTCTGTCGGCGTTGTGATAAGCATCTAGCATCATAACTTGTTCTCTGCATGATTGGTTTTTTTCATTCTAATGGGAAGTATTTAAAGAACCACGTTGTTATTTGATCGGTTCCTAGTTATGTATTGACCAGAGCCAAATCTCTGATTACAACGTTACTTGACCAGTTGATTACAGATCAGCTTATTATGATGCTGCAGTTGATTCAATCAAACAGCCCTGCTTTATAATATTATGTGTCATGATTTCAAGTCTATATTGCACTAGCAGTAAGATCTGATGATTCAGCTCAGATCACGTTTTGATGTGAATCTTGAATGCATTCCTCAGTACAATTAAAGCCTACATTGAAACAGACTACTTCAAACTTGGCTTTATTTTTGGAGCAGTAGATTCTATAATGTCACTTCAAAAACATGTAAAGAATAAGAGGAAAGTGAAACAAGGCCTAATGTACAGCAGGAAAATGTCATTGCCATTGATGCCGTCTCTAAATCATTTCTCATGGCGTGGTGCGTGAGCGAAGGTGCAAAACTCAAGTTATTGGAAAAGCTTAGAACTAGATGACCTAGATTGTTGAAGGGGGGCCTGCTGCTTGTTGGCTGCCTCTGCTGCCATGCTTTGCATGAACAGCTCGGTCTCAGCCTTAGTTGGCAGAGCAAGGTAAGGCTTGAATTGCGACACTGTCTGCTGCACCCAAACTTTGAACAGTGTGTACAGAAGGGTATGTGAGAAAATGGTGTAGCTGGAGTAAGCTTTTATCAGCTGAGCCTCCTCAGAGATCTGAGTCATTCGTTGCTTGTACTGCCCGTACTTGAGTACAGCTTGCATCCACTGCGCTGCTGTCAGTTTTGATGTCCCAGGCACATAGGAAGCAAACAGGTAAGGGAAGTGGTTGTGGCGCTCCAAAACATCTAGCCGGATGCTCAGCAATGCCGCATCAATGGCAGCCAGAAAGGCAGCTGCATGGCGCCGCCCTTCATCTTGGAGGCCACCTACAGGTCCATCAGCACCTGCCTCATCATCTCCCAGTATTTCAGGCAGCGCTGGTTGAGGGGAGGGCGCCTTGTCCGTACTCCTCATGGAGGCCTCCACCTTGTGCTGCTGGTGCCATCTTTGATACCAGTCCACAGCCTGCAGACCTCTCCTCCGCACCTCTAGACCACCTTGCAGAGTCGCCCTCAAGTTCTGTAGTGCCTTGCGGAGCTCTGCATCAGCACTTATACTGCATTGCTGCTTCGCGGCTACAACAGCAGCAGCAGGTTGCAGGTATTGAGCAATGTGTGTCCGGTGTTGAGATAGGATGCTGTCAGAAGCGCTCCCTCCCTTATGTATGCTACTTGTGCTGGGGGGCATGAGGAAGGTGCTGGAGCTCAGGGTGATCTGCAAGGTGAGTATGAGCATATTATCAGGATCATGTTAAGGATATAAACAAGGTGTTAAACAAAAACCAAGCATATTCTAAATGACAGTTTAGAGTTTATGACACCTTCATTGCTGTGTGTAAACATAGGAAAAGAAAGAGGGTGCAAGGAATTTAGTGCCTAACAGGACTGTTACCTCTATCTGTACACCAGTGAACTCATATAGCTTCAAATGCTCCATCAGCCATTCCACTTCTTCGGCAGAGTTTGTGGAACCTTTGATCTCTGCCTTGTACTTCCGGGTCTCAAACTGTTCCATACCAGTTTTGTCTACAAAAGGGCCACGAATTAAGGTGAATCTGGACCTCTTCCAATTCACTCTCACGGATTTCAAGGAGGCAGCAACAGGTAGGGCACATGGGCTTTTAGGTGAGGTAGCTGAGGATGTGGTGGAGAGCGCTGATGCTGACTTTGGAGCAAAGTTGATGAGGAAAAGATCATGAATGACATTGGTTGCCGCCTGGAGGTACCTCTTCTCGAATGCTGTTACCTCCACATGAACGGAGTGCCCTGCTTGTTGACTGTCTATCCCTGTTCTCCTTGTAGATGTTCCTCTGATTGATCGAGAAAATTGACGCATGTGATCAGGAAAGATGCCGTTGCATGGAGCAGACGTCGAGTTGTAATCGGATGCTGGCCAAGTCACCGATGAGCCACTGAAGCACGGATCAGGCGTCGTAATATGACGTCCTACAGTGCAATAATTCCTGCCTGCAGACGTGTTCACACCACTAAAAATGCCATCTGCTATTTCTGACGAGTACAGAGCCAGAGACCGCGCAGCCTTCAGCAAACGTGACATTGAACACTTGTGCGTGCCTATAACGTTAACAATTCAAGAGAGAGTCTGTTTCGGAGCACGTTTTGAGTACCTAACAATATCTCTAAACGTTACTTAAAAGTCTTCAAGGTTCTCCTCTTTTATATGCATATGACCTTGAATAAAACCAGTGTCTGAACAAAGCCTTTGCAATCGAGCTAGCCCTTCTCCTCTCTCCTTGGACTGAATAACACCTGTGCAAAAGAAAATTATGAAACGTACGTTTGCAATTTATTGAAGTAGGATTTGTCGCAAGATTAGAAATTTTGTAAAATGTCTACCTAAGTACATAACACATTGCATATATTCTGTTTCAAACACCTCTTACATTTTCCAATGTTTACACGGATGGTGAAATCTTAATATGCCCTCACCAATACGTTTGAACTCACCTGCTCTGTGCTGCTGTTCATCTGGCAGAGCCTTATGAGTCTGATCTCTTTGCATCCCATCATCCGACTTAGCAGCCATAACAGGCTTCACACCCCATGATGAGAGAAGGCCATCATTATCTTTTGCCAGCTGTTGTTGCTCAATCTGCCGCCTCTGAGTATTTCTCCCCGCCAACAGCTCCTTACCGCCAGCTCCTGATGAAGCAAACACGAGATCACCTTCTGCCGCTGCACTCTCTGTGGTTTGATGCTCATGCCGCTTCCGCCTGCTGATAACAGGTGTCAGGCCTTGAGAGGCGTCCCTCTTCTTGCGAGCCTTTCCATTCCTTGTGGTACCTCTGTCGTGCCTGTCCTGCTCCTGATGAAGAGCAGCATGGCTGGTAACATGGACATCATGTGCCTGCAGCCTGTGAGAATCTTCCATGTGCCTAGGTTCCACTTTGATGGGTACCGGCCTTGTGACATCCTCATGTGCCCCTTGAACCTGCAGTGTTGGGCTGCCTGCTGTAGGGAGGAGCTGCTGTGATGGCCCTTCTGAGGACATCTTCCCTCTGTTGCGAGCAGCTCTTCCTCGTTGACATAATGCATGTTCAGAACTCAGCGGTTGCAGCTGCTTTTGGAGACCGTCAGGCGGTGAAACAGGAGACCCATCTAGTGGCTCCTGCTTAATGGTCACTACTGTTGCAAAGGCCTGTCCTAAAGCTGTCACGGCAGCAGCAGCAGCACTGACCCTCTTCGTATTGAGAGGAACTTTACTGTTATTACTCTCAGTGCTTTGTGCTGCTGGGTCATCAACCTCCATCCTAGCACCATCGCTTTCAGGAATAGTAGAGCCGTCGGCAGACATTGGCAGCATTTCAGGAATTAAATCCTCTCGTGCTGTTTCCTGACCAGCAAGGTACACCTGCTGGTCGTCCTTCTGTCTGCCATGTTGCTGAGGACAGGGCTGCTCCTGTGCACAAGGGTCCTCTCCTGCTGCAAGCTGCTCCTGTGCACAAGGGTCCTCTCCTGCTGCAAGCTGCTCCTGTGCACAAGGGTCCTCTCCTGCTGCAAGCTGCTCCTCATCTATTTGTTTGTGTACTTTTGTGCAGCTGTCACCCCTCTCTGACTGTATTGCAGCCTGCTTCTGCTTCTCCTCCTCTCTCACAGCCTCATGTGCCTGCTTCTGCTTCTCCTCCTCTCTCAGAGCCTCATGTGCCTCTCTGATGACTACCTCGTATTCATTGAGGAGGTCGCTGAGGTCACCTTTCTTGTCTCCATGCTTACGTGCATGAGAAACCAGTCCCTGAATCATTATGAGTGGATATACACATTGTCTTGAAGTGAAAAAAAGTAAGCAGGAGTAACAATGTAAGCACTGCGTGGTAGTAGCTTATTTGAAACAACAGATTTCAGAAATCATGAGAATCTTCAAGTCTTAATAAAAGGTTGCTACACAGTCAAGATAAAGCAGTACAGACAGCACAAGCACTACAAACTTAATGTGTTTTGTATGACCACCACGATCATCATTTGCAGATGTTGGCATCATCCTTAATCTAAGCAATAACCATCATAGTCCGTCGATCACATCGTCACACAGTGCCATGTTCAGTCACTCGCTTTGTTGACACCACACCGTTTTTGACATCCTCATCCTCATCAGCCATAGCATGCATCTCCCCCTTCACTCACTTCAAACACCCTGATCACCAGCGTGTCCCCAAGGGCAGGCTTGTAGGATTTGAGCTGTTCCATGGTGCGCCGCATACCCTTGTCACTGTAACCTAGCATTTTGATGCAGCTGGCCAGAAGCTGCCATTCCCTGGGCTCCGCGACGAGTTCAAAGCGGGCACATACCTTCTCCCTAAGAGAGTCCTGCTGCTTATCCTGCTTGATGTAATCCAGCAATGTCTGCAGGCGGCGGTACATGTCAAGAAGGCGGCGGCACGTGTCAAGACTAAAGAGACATAAAAGTATGCTGAAACAGAATGCTTCATGAAGTTGTAAGAAATTGGTATTATGATCCAACTAGCTTCAAGTGCTGATAAGGTACCAGTAAGTGATTGTACAGCAAACAGGAAGTAGTCTCACCATCATGACTGTCTCTGCTTGGGCTGAGGTAAGGTCACTCTCATGGGATAAGTGAGACAGGATGTCTGGGAGCATGTTGTAGATGGGGTTGCTGTTGCGATGACTCTTCTTGGCCTGAGAGAAGTTGAAAAGTCCATAATCTTTGAGGAAGCTCTAGTAAGGATTTTCCACCATGATTGAGCCTTCCTCTGTAGTTCATTGCTGCAGAAATGACTAAACCCGTTATGTACTAGATGAGGAATTTCACAAACTATCTTGGGCCACAAAATAGTACTAGATGAGGAATTTCACAAACTATCTTGGGCCACAAAATAGTACTAGATGAGGAATTTCACAAACTATCTTGGGCCACAAAATAGTACTAGATGAGGAATTTCACAAACTATCTTGGGCCACAAAATAGTACTAGATGAGGAATTTCACAAACTATCTTGGGCCACAAAATAGTACTAGATGCATGACTTAGTGGATTATGTTCACAGAAGGTTAAGTCTGTACTGCAGCTACTCACCAGCGTTGAGAAGAATGATCGCGCCATGCGTGCAATCTCAGGGTCCTCCCCTGGCCTCATGCACATGGCAATGCGTGCAATGTGACCCTTGACCTTCATCATGTCATTCAGGATAAGGTGGCTCAGCACACCCAGAGCTCGCCTCCGTACATCTGGTATCAGAGACATTGTAAGCGAACATGGAATTAAGCTGGATGGAAATAAGTTGGTCCCAAGGAAAACATTATTGAATACTGATCCCAGGCAAGAACTTCATCTTTTCCCAATCTGGAAATCTAGGCAAAACTTTGCATGCTGTACAATGCAGCATGTACTGAAGTATAAGAGAAGACTGATAAGGACCAAGCCTACCTTCTAGTTTGTGATCTCAACTCTAGAAATCAATCCTAGAGATCACCTAAGTTTGGATCCCCCAGCGGTTCATACATTTGAGCAGTCCATGGTTCCATGACATTGGGGAACCTGAAGGCCAAATCCCCCAGGGCAACCACAAGGTTGCATCTGATTGAAGGCTCAAGTTCTCTGCATAATCAAATCGAGTACAGTGTACGAAAAGATGTTGGAGAGAGATCCCCTCTGAAACCAATGCACATTATATTGCATCCAACAAATTGGATTTTAAAACAAGGCATAGTGGACCTCATTCTCATTCCTTGCACTCAGCTGTACTAGATTTCATCTGCCATCTACTACATGGTCTGAAGTCTGCTTGTATATAAATTAAGATGTTTGGTATGATGATGAACCTACAAGGAAGCTAGGTTTGCTAGGCTTCATCAGTCTTACTTTTTCTCTAGAAGAGTGAAGAAAAGAGGGGCATTGGACTCGCAAAAGGAAGGATCTATGGCCATAAGACGTGTCAGAGATAGAAGTGCCGAGGTTCGCAATAGAGGGTGCGCCTGTTTAAATGTGTACACGGCAGGCTGCTATACTGTCAAGATAGTCTTCACACAACATATGTGTCCAGTAGAATAATGGTCAAATATCAGCAGTAGATAAACCTTCATGATGTTGTCATGCATCCCAGCCCACCTGCATGATGGATTGGGAGTTGCAAACGGCCTGCACCACAGAGGCGTACATTCCAAGCATGCAGCCAACCTCAGCTTGCAAGATCTCCTTCTCTATGGATTCCTTCAGTACATCCAGCTGCGCCTCCTATGGACGTGACGTCATCGTGTAGTAAAGGGGTCAAAGTCAAGCATAGTGGACATTATAGAGGGTAGTGAGGCCTCTCAATGTTAAACCGCTGACATAGTCATTCTCAATGCAGCACGGGATCCTAAGACATCAAATTCAAAAATGTGACCTACATTGGCTGCTGGCTAAAGAGGCATAATCATGATCATGAGTCATCTCGATAACATTATCTTTACCAGACATCCTCAGAGGCACTCACTGCAGCCTGAGACCCAAGCCCAATCTGAGCAGCGATGTCCTCATTATTAATCTCCCCGCCACCACCACCATTACTACCAGCTGCAGGTTGCTGTTGCTGTGTTGATGATCCCTGCTGAGAAGATTCTTCTGCTGTCTTGTTGCTTATTGGGTCCTGATCTCCAGGACGATCCATCATCATCCTAACTCGCCTTAGTCTCTTAGCCATACTATCCACCATGGCCTGGAGAGAGCAGCATGTAGCAGTTACGTAATGAGGCATCTTAGTCTATACGACTAAAGTGAACCATGACATGACATGACTGACTCACCAGGTGGCTGAGAGCGCAGTGCCCAATTAGGAACAGGAGGCGGCTGAGCATCAGAGCTGACATAGAGGTTAGAGGGCTAAAAGCAGTAGGGTTGGTAAAGCAGCTTGATGCTGTAGCAGCAGCAGCAGCAGCAGCTTGCCGCAGGACCCCTTCCATTACAGAGTGCGGCCTTGGGTGGAGGCAGTACAGAGCGCTTACAGCAGCCTCTGCAAAAAGAGTATAGACAGTTATCAACATGATAGGAGACGAAAGCTTTTATGAGTTATGAAACTGAGGACATGTCAAGAGAACTCACTAGGGTTCTGTACATAAAGAGAACTCACTAGGGTTCTGTACATAAAGAGAACTCACTAGGGTTCTGTACATAAAGAGAAATCACTAGGGTTCTGTACATTAATTCTGGACACTTCTAAGCATGACTCGATAAGCCTCTACAATATCTATCACCTGCTGCAGAGTACCAGGTTGACTGCCCAAGTCCTCTAGTAAGCATGACGCGGCACAGAGGGGAATAGCAGCTGGATGCCAGGGTGGCACCAGCTTCTGCTTCTGCTGATGATGAGGCAGGGTAAGCAGCACTGCCCTGTTTACTTGGCTGACCAGGAGTTCCTGGCTGAGGAAGCAGGACAGGTGCCAAATGACCTAGAGCAATACAGCAGTACCTGGCAGTCCATGCATCCTGGGAGAGCCAGAAGGAAGGAAAGCAGTGAGAGATCATATCAAGCAGGAGAAACCACATAATGTAGACGGCACACCTAGCCGGGTTGCAGCAGATGAAGCTGGGCCACATGCAGACATCATAGCAGAACTATTAGAGACTTAAGAGGTAGACAGAACTACAAGATCGATGATCTGTTCCTCTAGATAACAAAAGTTGCAAAGACAGATTAAGATGCTTGATGACTGCCTTTAAAGGAAGAAATCTAGTAAGATATATCAGGTCCCGCCTAGAACTAGCAGATATATCAGGTCCCGCCTAGTACTAGCAGATATATCACCTGTAGTCTCCCAGAGGCTGACGATATCACTTGCAGGATGAGAGGAATTTGGCTCACCACAAGCCGAGGGGCATGCTCCGCAACCATGCTGAGGAGTACCATGCAGTTTTGCATGAGCTGACTGGCCTGCAGTACCAAGGGTTTTCAATTCAAAATCCTAAATCCTCAAAACCAGGAGTACATAATCATGCCTTCAGGGAGCAAGAAATCAATTGATTCTGAAGGACAAATGCCGCAGTAAACGCTTATCACATGACCTGAACTGTCAAAATGGTGGAAAGAAAGAAGTCAGCAGTATGCTCCTCGAATATTCTTCATAATCCAATCACACAGAAGTAAGTGTTTGGCTGCGCTTTGCCCTTTGTTAGTAAAGGCTCTTATTCATTATAAACAAACATGATCTAAGGGACAAAGTACAAACTTTTAATAGGTATTCTTTCTGTTCCACACTTCCACCAGCTGCTGCATTCAAACACGCCTCATGGCCATTCTTCAAGTACCTTCAATAAAGCAATAAGTGCACAGCCTTCATTATCTCCGCTTAGCCGACTCTTGGGTCATGAACAAATGCATGTCGAATGAGGAGAATTCACAGCCTGCCTAGTCAGCTCTGTAAGATCATAACCATTATGCTAGCAACGGGCACTACAATACCAATATTATAACGCCATTATATTTGCCATGATCTATTAAGTCTCTCCTATCAGCACTGTGTTCATTCAAAGTCATAGGCACTACAAGGTCATAATAGGCACTACAAGGTCAATTATGAATCACCAGCAGATGACTCAATACTCAGTGTCCTGATGATCAGCGCAAGCCGTAGTCTAAAAATCAAGTCAGCAGTCCTTGTTAAGCGCAGATGATCCGGTGGTCACCTGAAAATGTAAGCGACCACATCTTTATGCAGCTCATAAGCTCTGCTGCCTGCTGCAACAGAACTTGCTCTCCCGCCTGCCGATGGAAGCATCATGCCGGCATCACTGCTGCTACCTGTTGGTGCAGCTGCTGCTGAGGTTGCAGTGAGGAGCCTCAAGATTTCATCCAAAGAGCTGAGCTCCCCAAGAGTTGCACCATTTACTAATTTGATGAGCTCCTTAGCATGATCCTTAGGGCCACATCCTGATCATTGTTATCAATTTTGAGGCAAGAAATATATGTGTGACCGGCAGGAGACAGTGGTCATAAACTGCGGATACTCTTTTTCACAGAAAATGTATGTGTGACCGGCAGGAGACAGTGGTCATAAACTGCGGATACTCTTTTTCACACAAAATGCACCCCCCAGCATGTCAAGTCTGTGAAAGACAACATAGAACAAGCTGATGTAATACTTCAAGAAGTCAGTCATGGCCGTGGGTCTGCAAGACAACATAGAACAAGCTGATGTAATACTTCAAGAAGCAGTCAGTCATGGCCGGGGGTCTGCAAGACAACACGCAACGCTTCATACCACCAATCTCTGTATTGAAGCAGGCTCAGAACTTGACATGTAGCAGCAGGTCAAAATATCAGGCAGTATGTAGCTCAGCTATTCATCATCACTCATGAAGTTCAAATTGCTTACCTGGGCCGTCTCTCAAGTACAGGTTATACATAACGTCCACCACAGCTTCCCTAACCCCTTCCTCCCTGGAGAACACCAACGGCCACATGTGGCGCAGTGAGGCCTCCACTGTATCCTCTGTCATCAACAGTGGTGGTGGTTGTAGTGGGGCAGCTTCATGTTGACTTCCACTACTTTCCTGCTCTGGAGGACTGGCCACACGGATCTCAGGCCCCCCACTGAGCTTGACCTGTGGATTGTCGTAACACCATGCAGGTGGTGGGTGAGACATCATCATGATGCACATAATGGAATAAGCTTATTGCATCTCATCTCAACTTGTAAAGACATAGTTCGCATTTAACATAGTTACTACTGCAGTCCTCGCGCATATACCCTGCACTCTGTATTTCAAGGGCGCACGATCACCTGATGACACATGGCAAGCAGTACTATTGCTTCCCGCACCACATCCACGCTGCTGCTTCCGCTGTTCAACAGTTTACGCACCGCAGGTAGGCTGGCTAGCACTGACCTCACGAAGTGGATGCCGGTCTTCAAGGTGGCAATGAGGGTGCGCAGAGTGGTCTCATCATTACCCAAGGCACCAAAATCACCTGTACGGCAGTAATGAAGAGTAAATATATTTTATAATGATTGAGAGCCGGGCTCCTTGCTAGTTGGTACCCTCTTGACGGCCCAATAACAACGTTTGAGTGGCTCTTACTTACCATCCTGTTGCGTCTGAGACGGCATCATGACCTCCTCCTCTTGCGTCATCTGCTGTTTGCTGGACTTTGCAACATCTCCTCCTGATACACTGGAAGCAGCAGCCTCTACTGCTGTTTCATCAGCATCCATAATATCCATAGCGGCAGACTCAGTTGTATCACTAGCTTCAACTCCCAGCAAATGATCCACAGCTTGTGTGTCCCAGTTCTCCTCCGCCCCTCCACCCGCCAGGTCAGCAGCAGGCTCCACTTCATCTTGATATGACGTGCTGTTTTGCCGCCCTGCCAGAGCCTTTAGGATATTACACATGATGAATTGATGAGCGTTTAACAGCGGACAGATCAGAACTCCTGCTAGGTATTACTGCAAATTGCGTGAGTAGTGCAGTCGGGACATCATACATTGGCTGCAATGAAGATAGGTGCAGGCACAGTCTTTGACACAGAATTTCTGGTTATTATCTGACCTTCAGACGGTCCTCCAGATCCCTCTGAGATGCTAACATGGATGAAGCATCCAGCTTGTTACCAAAAGGAGCATGCACCAGCAATGTCTGTCAGAAAAGGCATACTGTGTAGGTATACTGCTGTAATACATTTTCAGACGAGCAGCTGTACATTTGCATGTGTAGCACTAGGATGGACACTTGCTGACTAGGGTAGATGAGCTAAATACAGTGTGCATGGTGTAAATGTTTGTATGTTATCTCTGGGACAGTCAGCATCATGACTTGCAAATGTTTGTATGTTATCTCTGGGACCGTCAGCATCATGACTTGTAAATGTTTGTATGTTATCTCTGGGACAGTCAGCATCATGACTTGCAAATGTTTGTATGTTATTGACTCCAAGGCTGCTGTTCATTACCATCCACACATTGCTGACGTTGCTGCTTCTGGAAGCTTACAGCGGCTGTGTTTACAAGTACCTAGTCTTTGCCTTGAATAGTTTAAACATAATACACTGTGACATCATGGAGAAAGTAATGCATACGACTTGAGATTATCACCTGCATCAACCGAAGGGCTTCCTTGGCCACCATCACACTCCCATCCTCAAGCCTGCCATGCGCACAGTGCACTAGCTTAGGCCACAGTGATATGGGAACGCAGCCAGACTCAGTGAGCACTGACCAGGCCTTCAGGACCTCCTTCCTGTACATAATGGAAGGTTTAAAGAACACAATCAAATAAAGATCACGGAGGTTGGCTTTATTATCAGTTGTCCAAAAAGTTGGTTTTAGGATGTACTGTTGCCATATAATTAGTGTAAGAAAGTTGGTTTTAGGATGTACTGTTGCCATATAACTAGTGTAAGAAAGTTGGTTTTAGGATGTAGTTGCCATATAAGTGTAGTAATAAAGTTGGATTATAAATGGCTCCCTGCTATTACAAGAATTTATGTTTTGAAAGGAGTTTCAACTGCAGTGCTTGCCAAACCCTTGACTGAGCTCCTCATTACACTGGGTCCTAGATATCAGTTCCTTGGAGCGGTGAAGGCAATCCGAAAGCCAGTGAACAAAGCCTGTGGTACATAGACTGGCAGCTGAAATAATACATAGAAAAAGTAGGAAGTACCTTGTGAAAGCGCTCTTGTCCAGCACCCGCTCCAGCAGCACCAAGATGCAGTGCTGCTTGGTGGTGACTCGACTCATTTGCCCGCGCTCATAATCAGCGTCTTGATTATGATCATTTCTAGTTGCAAGGCTGACATCCAGATCTTGGTTCTGCCTCCCAAACACCTCTGCCAAGACAGCGCCCAGCATGTGAACAATACTGCTGCGTATGCTGTACGTGCTGAGATGAGTAAAGGGTGTAGGGAGCTCAGTAGAGCAGAAATATTTCCTAAGTTCCAAACCCTAAACACAATATCTACTCATCATGAAATTATCATCAATCAGATATTCATCATTCACTAGTTGCCTTTCTGAATGCACACTGATGTTGAACCTTTAGTCCCAAGCTAAAAGATCAATATTTTTTAAGAAAAACTGGGCTTCTCAAAGAGAATAATGCTCCAAACAGCAAGCTGAAGTCCGCAGGGTGTCCTGTCATGTAAATGCTTGGTAGTTTACAAGGAGTTGCCAATGCTAACAAACACACTTACTTGCAAGCAAGGTAGGGCATTAGAAGGCTCATGTTGGCAGCCACCACCCGCGGCTGGAGCTCAGCTAGGCATGCAATGAGCTCTGACAAATGCCTGATTCGAGTATCAGCAATATGCATGACACATAACAAGTAGCTGAGATAAATACGCAGTACTAGTGATGATGTTGGTGCAAGGTCCAATAAGTACAGTGCTAAAACTTGTAATCATTACTAGAGTATCAACAAAGCATGACAGAGATCCTGCTTGTAATGATGCGATAAAGTAGTCGTATCATCTCACAGTAGCTACTGCTTCCTTCTAGAAGAGTGTTCTGCATGCAGTACATACAATAATTCAGCCTAGCGCCATGTGACTCTCCAGAAGCAGAATGATGCGCATACTGCTATGATGATGATGATCTCACTTAGTGACAGAGGATACATGGGCATGATGTGCATACTGCTATGATGATGATGATCTCACTTAGTGACAGAGGATACATGGGCATGATGTGCATACTGCTATGATGATGATGATCTCACTTAGTGACAGAGGATACATGAACATGATGTGCATACTGCTATGATGATGATGATCTCACTTAGTGACAGAGGATACATGGGCATGATGTGCATACTGCTATGATGATGATGATCTCGACTTAGTGACAGAGGATACATGGGCATGATGTGCATACTGCTATGATGATGATGATCTCACTTAGTGACAGAGGATACATGAACATGATGTGCATACTGCTATGATGATGATGATCTCACTTAGTGACAGAGGATACATGAACATGATGTGCATACTGCTATGATGATGATGATCTCACTTAGTGACAGAGGATACATGAACATGATGTGCATACTGCTATGATGATG
>BEGY01000033.1:56742-77715 GCA_002335675.1 Chlamydomonas eustigma | reverse complement strand
ATACATGAACATGATGTGCATACTGCTATGATGATGATGAGCTCACTTAGTGACAGAGGATACATGGGCATGATGCGCATACTGCTTTGATGATGATGATCTCACTTAGTGACAGAGGATACATGGGCATGATGTGCATACTGCTATGATGATGATGATCTCACTTAGTGACAGAGGATACATGAACATGATGTGCATACTGCTATGATGATGATGATCTCACTTAGTGACAGAGGATACATGGGCATGATGTGCATACTGCTATGATGATGATGATCTCACTTAGTGACAGAGGATACATGGGCATGATGTGCATACTGCTATGATGATGATGATCTCACTTGACAGAGGGTACATGGGCATCTTTCGCCTCCTGATCATAACCTTGAGGCTCGGTCTTCACAAATTCATGTATTAAAGCAACAGTCTGCACAGCAGGAGATTGACACGACATGATGATTTGCATGAAATATAGAAGTGGCTATTTGCAGGCAGAGTAAGATAGTTCCATAAAATGGCTTTGAATTCTACTCAATAAGTTGCTATTTGCAGGCAGAGTTAAGATAGTTCCATAAAATGGCTTTGACTTCTACTCAATAAGTGGCTATTTGCAGGCAGAGTAAGATAGTTCCATAAAATGGCTTTGACTTCTACTCAATAAGTGGCTATTTGCAGGCAGAGTAAGATAGTTCCATAAAATGGCTTTGACGTCTACTCAATAAGTGGCTATTTGCAGGCAGAGTAAGATAGTTCCATAAAATGGCTTTGACTTCTACTCAATAATAACTACAGTAGCAATTCAACAGAGCTGTGATAAACAAGCATTAGCTAGCATGGTATTATTGCTACAGATAACATAAACAGATGAGCTGTGATAAACAAGCATTAGCTAGCATGGTATTATTGCTACAGATAACATCAGCAGAGCTCTGATAAACAAGCTTTAGCTAGCATGTTATTATTGCTACAGATAACATAAGCAGATGAGCTGTGATAAACAAGCATTAGCTAGCATGGTATTATTGCTACAGATAACATAAGCAGAGCTCTGATAAACAAGCTTTAGCTAGCATGTTATTATTGCTACAGATAACATCAACAGAGCTGTGATAAACAAGCTTTAGCTAGCATGTTATTATTGCTACAGATAACATAAGCAGCACATCCTGACATATTGGAGCAGGTGGACAGCTTCAATGTGCCAAGTTTCTAAGATACTCAGGATACTCATTATGCATGATCAGGGCCTCATTATTACTCAACATGTCTGTGCCTCCTAACAGATGACGACCATGCAGATACATGTCCCTTCTCCCTCTCCTGAATGCATGCTCAGATACATGATGTTGTCCAGCAGCAAACTCATGCAACTCATTCAAATTAAGTACTATCCTCAGACAACATCATAGCAGTAGTACCCCACGAGCAGTACATTACCAGTGCAGGTACTTGGTACTTGTCATCTGCATGCTGGGCCAGGTGACCAATGATCTCAGGCAGATGTTCATTGCCACGCTTCCTTACAGCAGACATCAAGGACTCCGCCACCAAGGGTACCTGGGAGCGGCATGATATTGGCATTATCCGCATGAATATTTGAATATGAGTATGAAAAAACATGAAAGACACGAGGCGCCAGTGCCTGCTGGCAGGGCTTCCATATCATTTGAGAGGGCTTTGGCGGCATGAATGCAATCTAATTCAAGTCATCTGCGGATCCTTAATAAGTCATACCCTTTTCAGAAACCCAGCAACAGTACAAAGGACCTCAAACGCCAGGAGCTTGGTACCCTCCTTCTTTATCGCTGTGCTATTCTCTAACACAGATATTGCCTACAATGCCAGGACAAGCAAGTTACCATGCAGATATTGCCTACAATGCCAGGACAAGCAAGTTACCATGCAGATACACGAGAGAAATTTAAACACTTATGTCAACATAAACTGAGGGCAACTTCTTCCCCTGCTCATATGAAATTGTGATCAAGACATGGGATCCTTTCATGCCGCACCATGTGTGCAGAGACATCTACCTATAAGACATCTATATACAACTTAATTGAAAAGCTCATTTTGCAGGGCCTTACCGTGTGGACGCAGACTTCTACCATTCGATTCTGTTCATGAGCTCCATCAAAGAGGATTGAACAATCCACTTTAAGGCAACACACGAGGGCTCTCAAGACCTTTTCACGAGTAGAAGCCCAATCCCATGATAGAGAATCAATGTCCTTGTTGGCTAGTTTCCTTGGCCTCTGTTGCGACATCTTGGCAGGCACTCTTTCTCCTCCTGAAGTCTTTGACTTGCCTTCACAGCAGATGCAATCTCATCATCAGCATGCATATGCTGATGATGAGATGGTGCTGAATAGCAGGGTCTTGAAATAGGCGACCCCAAAAAAAGTGTGCCTCCCAGTGAGCCCCTCTCACAAAGTGATGATGTACATCATCTGATGCAAGCAGCTATTGGAATTGGCTTTGTACAGGAATTTTGAGCAACTCTTTTATTCTTTTTCTTCCCATTAAAGAAAAAAACTTGAGCCACATACCTGTTGGAGCTTTGGCAATGTCTTTGCCCGCTTCTAGTGCAAACTGCAGATCGGCAGTGGCACTGAGCCATGTTAATAGGAACACATACTGTTGGATTGCATTACGGTGCTGGAGGGCTGAGAGGCTCTGGCGCCCTATTAGAGTTGAGTGCGCTATGGAGGAGGCTAAGAAAGGAACATTGCTGCATAACGCGTCAGAGAGCTGTTGGCGAGAAGATTCAGGCAAGGCTCCAAAATTCCTGAGAATTAAAGTAAATCATCAAAAGTACCATGAAATAAAACTGAAAGAAACAGATACAAGAGGAGATTTCTCACTTGATCCCACAGTAAAAACCATCAAAACAGGTTTGATGATTTATGTGCAAAGGGTCATGACTATTCAGAGAGTCAATTGCTCCTGCAGCAAAAAGATTACACTGACGTATGTGCTTCTTAAAATGATTTGTGAGAATCTTGCCTTCCAATGAGACAGAAACAGCGTTGTTCAGGTTTTCTGTGAGCACAACGATATGTCCTTCTCTAATCTCTTCAGCCTCTAGATCGGAAGGCCGTAAAGGTATCGTAAACTTAGGAAGCATGCGGAAGTAGCACGTTGGAGCTGTCGAAAAACGAACTTCAAATTTTTTCAGTACGGTTTCTTTTCCAGGAGCAAGAATAACGAATTCCTCATAAACGACTGTTAATTCCCTGGATCCATAGAAGATAGTGTGTGTGAATTCGTCATTCTTCACCAGCTCGAACAGTCGAGCTTGTAAACTTCCACACTGTATGAAAAAATATCTGGTACCTCATCGCTCATCACTAATTGCACTGTAAATATTTAGAAAACATACATTAGAATGTCAATATGTCCTCTGTCTCATCAGTCTGGCGCTCAAATTCGTCCAAGTCCTCGTCATCTAATTTCCCCGCCCCAGTTCCCAGGAAACCCTTTATGAGGAGCAATAGCAGTGTTTGTTGACGCACTGTCATATCTCATTTTGTTTAAAACTCTTTCCATGAAACTTATGGAAAAAAGAGAGCACTGGATAATGCGCAGTCCCAGTCCAATCAATCAGAGAATATCATTTTGTCAGTGTTCAGATGCAAGAGTAAGTGACATATGGAGAATTTTTACCTGTTTTTTCTTCTCCATTTTCGCCCTATCTTTCTCTTGCTTCTCTCTTGCTAAGAAATCCACAAATGACTTGCTTCGGCGTGCTGCGCATCTGAAGCTTGCATTCCTCTGCAATTATATTAAAAGCATGACAAAGGAGATCTCCTTATATCTCTGTGCATCATCATCAACATTTCCAATGGTGTTCTTAGTACTGTTTAACTGAGCTGCTGCAGACAAAAACCTGAGTACATAACCTACATGTGCGTATTCTAACCAAAATCCAAATTCTAACCTTCATGACTTTCAACAATGGGTGCTGCAGCAGCTCCTGTACTGTGGGCCTGTTGATTGGGTCCTTGTCCAGGCAGAGACTGATAAAATCTTGGGCAGCAGGACTCAGCAACCCTGCAGGAAATGGGACCTGCATACAGCATTACATTTGTGGTTACAATAGTGGTTTCAATAGTGGTTACATTAGTGTTTACATTTGAGGGTACTAGTATGGATAAATTGAGTGTTTACATGATCATATGATCAGGAGCAGCAGCAGGTCCGCCTGCAGGTTAAGCAGTGCTAGCGAATACCTTGCTGAGTGCCATAGGGCCTGCAGGTTAAGCAGTGCTAGCGAATACCTTGCTGAGTGCCATAGGGCCTGCAGGTTAAGCAGTGCTAGCGAATACCTTGCTGAGTGCCATAGGGCCTGCAGGTTAAGCAGTGCTAGCGAATACCTTGCTGAGTGCCATAGGGCCTGCAGGTTAAGCAGTGCTAGCGAATACCTTGCTGAGTGCCATAGGGCCTGCAGGTTAAGCAGTGCTAGCGATGGTTTTGTCATGGCTAATTGTATGGGAGCAAGTCATAATACTCACATGTAATCCAGGGTTCCTGCTCTTGTGTTGGCACGCTCCTCCTGTGACAATAATAAGTAACACAAGGTCAGAGAAAACATAACATCCCAGCAGAGGCCTGAATATACGCATGCAGGCCTCACAGCTGCATACAATGACAAAGCTCTGATGAAGAATGGAACATTTGACAGAAGTTTGTCTATGGCCATAGCTCAGTGGATGCTTAGTTCAGTAAGATATTATGTCATGGAAGTAGACACAGATGTACATTTAACAGAGCATCCTAGAACAGCTACAATCATGGTAGTTTGCTAAATCAACATTATGGCGCTGCTTACAGTGATATCCACTGACAACCCAAAGTCAGCAAGCTTCAGGACCATAGCCTCATCCATTACCAAGTTCTCAGGCTTTACATCACGATGAACAATACCCTGCCGAGCTCATGAAAGCATTGAAGCACAGTGAGGTGCCACAAGTAGCTTTTGATGGAGGACCGGCACCACGATGTAACTAGCGGCCCAACACTTAATACAACACAAATATGATTTATGAATGACTATGGGCACAATAATGATGATACCATGATGATTGGCGGGCATTTGTGCCAGGAAAGCAACTCAAGTTGATTGACCTGAAAACGATAGTAACCCCGATATTAGTAGTAACCCCAAGCGGAAGTGATAAGTCATATCACCTGTGAATGAAGGTACTGAAGAGCCTTCAGGAGGGGGCAGAGCACCAAGTTTATTGCCTTTGTCTCATTCAACAGGCCTCCATTCTGGCAGGTTAGCCTGAACATTCAAAACTTGTTTAATAACGGATGTCAAGCATCAGATACGACATACAGAATAAGTGCAATCAGCACAGGATATACAAATAGAGAAGAGCCCAACATTATTAATAGGGAAGGGACACGGTGGCTACCGCAGCTAACAATGCTTTGGTGACAAAATCTGAGTATGTACCTGGACTGTCGAAACCAAACATCAAATTATGAACTTTAAATCGTGGCTTGTTACATATAAACCTTTACCTGAAGTGGTCACCCTTCTGCGCCCACTCGACCACAATGACCACTGCCTTGCTGGTATCTGGAACCTTCTTGTGAGCTCTATCACGACCACTCACATCGTCACTGGTGGGTTTGGCTGCGCCTTCCTGCTGAGCTGTACCGCCATTTGCAGCAGGAGTACCGCTATTAGCATCAGGCCCCTGATGGCTACTATTGCTGCAGGCGGATCCCTGTAGTGCTTCCTCCTCAGTACCAGAAACCGGCAGGTCCTCCTGTAATCATTTGGTATGTTGCACTGTTTACTGAGGCTGGCCTTCATCATCTACTGCTTGTGCCTGATACCTGGTGTATATCTGAGTACGACATTATAGAGGGAGAGCCTTATTTGCTACTTCGATTCTGAGTACCTGGAGCTTAACTAGTGGCGGGTGGTTAAATGTCTATTAGACTGGTTAAAAACTTTTAAAGACTCAAAACTCACTTGCAGCTGACAGGAAGCAAGCATTGCTGCATGGTTGGCGACATGGCATCAGGACATCACATGATGATCCTTATGTGCGATGCGATGATGTCAGATGGAGGCGGAACATGATGATGTCAGATAGAGGCGGAACATGATAATATGTCAGATGGAGGCGGGACATGATGTCAGATGGGGGCAGAACATGATGTCAGATGGAGGCGGAACATGATAATGAAGCAGCATGGCATTCAATAAACAAGCAGGTACTGCAAGCAGCAAGAAAGTGAAATCCCTTACTCCTCTATCAGCTGGCTTACCACAAACGCTGCAAAAAAGTTGACAATGTTGGTATGATGGCACTTGGAGTGCAAGCGAATCTCTCTTGCCAGTTGTGCACGTGACAGGTCATCCATTTGCTCAACAGCATATACCTGAAGTTTTAATGGTAATAAAAAAACAGAATCTGGTGACTGGAAGGTAGAGCTAAAGCAGTGCCTGCAATAATGCATGTCCTGGAAGGTAGAGCTAAAGCAGTGCCTGTAATAATGCATGTCCTGGAAGGTAGAGCTAAAGCAGTGCCTGTAATATTGCATGTCCATTTGCATCACAACAGTTGTTCCATTCAACGCCCAACAAAGTACAGAGAAGTACATTCAGATGGACTAGAGGACAATCTATTTAGCTAGTCCAGGGCGCACCTTTAATGCCACCTCTTGTCTAGATGTTTTGCACGTAGCCTTATACACATCGCTTGCATACCTTGAAAGAGGAAACAAGAAGACCTTTTTTACAATACTAGCAATACCGGTGATTAGCACAAGGTCATGCATAATCATGAGACATAACAAGAGAAAATATGCCCCTTGAACGCAGAAGTGCTATGATTGTATCATCAAATGTTTATCAGATCATCATCTTCAGCAGCAGCTCGTCATCGGTATCTTCATCAGTATCATCAGCAAACTTACCCACTGTGCACAAGGCGACTGAGTAGGAAGTCCTGGACACTCCACACATCACGTTCCATTTCAGGGGGCATTGTGGCTGAAGTGACAAGTGTGTTTGAGCAATTTACAGCAGGTGTAACCGCAGGATGCTGTGGGGCACCCATGATGACGCAATGATCCAGGAATGACGTGTCACGCATGGATGTTGAAGTCTGAAGGTTTTGTTCATCACCACAGATCTGCTTACTACCATCATTATCGCTGTCTCCATACTTTTGACGGACGACATCATTATTACTGGAAACCAAATCAGTCGTTTGTGCTGCGCTAGTGTAGCCTGCCCACCGCGCATTGATTGCATTTTGCTTCTGGCACATGCTCTTCTCGTCTCGCTTTTTCCTGAGAGCACGGACGAGGTCATCTGTTACCAAGCAACTTTCCCTTTTAAAAAAGAAAACTTTTCTGTCGTTTGAGGATTCTGCATGTCTGGATAGCGATGAAGCGGAAGCTGTCCTTGCGAAACTTGGGTCAGGATCACTTACGAACTGATATTTCTCAAGATGCTAGTGAGAGGATCAAGAATGTGGAAAATGAGTTAAATGCGTCATAACAGGGATTCAAATGACTGGTTTTTTTCAAGCACTTTAAAGATCTTACCAAAATGGATTTAAGAGAAGGGTGTGAACCCAGCAGGGTAGTAGAAGTGGTTGGCGAAGAGCACCTTGAAACACTCCCACTATTTATGCTAAGAAGTGCAGCCAAAGAAGCCTCTAGCGATGTGCTCTCTGTCTCTGTATGCGTTGAACTCTTTGGCCTTGAATTGTTGTTCATCTGGGAGTCCAAACCCCTAATCTCTTCAAGATGTCTTGGATTATCGTAGAGCCATATCTATTTTACCGTTTTTAAATCTTTAATGTAATGTCTACGCAACCGACGAGGCAGCGTCTACGACAAACTTGCTGGGTGGGTGAAACATCAGCATACTACTGACGACGTACAGCAGCGCGTAACTAACCGGATTGTTAAGACCATGGCCCATTACAGTCATGGTATATCATTTCTCTTATCATCATTAAAAATGGATTGAAATGCCTGACCAGAACGACATGCACCTCAGAATTGGGCACTATGGGCACCTGCCGCTGCTACCTCTGACTTCATCCAGTATAATTGATTTGCTACATCATCTAAGCATTAGTTGCAATCTCAGTCCATAGCATCCAGATCATAACCAACACTGCATGCATCACATGTACCGCCTGATGAAGGAGCCTCTGCTAGCTGTTCTGCTGTCATACTACAGCATGCGACAGCCGTATCATCAGCGCAAAATGATGCAATATTATTGCTGATACCAGAATTCGACATTGCCAAATTAATTGCCTCAGGCTCAGTGTTTTGTGCAGCACCAGAAGTTCTTCCTTCTTCTGATGTTGATCCAGCAGCAGCATGCACTATTTCATCACAGATATCGGCACGTAGAGCTTTGAGATCATTGCAGACAGCACTGATGAAGTTGCTACTGACTGGAAACTTCTTTGCTGCTGCTGCTGATGATGATATTGAAGATGGTAAGGAGGAGCCCGTCGTTCTCAACCCTAGGTCTATAACTTGCAACGCCTCAGGGTACCTGGGAGCAGACAGATTAGAGATACTAAAATCTTGACAACTATCTTACATGTATGATGTAGCTGATGAAGTGTTAGAAGTTTGAACATAAGTGTGTTAGAAATTTGAAAAATATATAAGAGTTTCTTTATTCTTGAGACAATCAGATCATTGTCAGCTACACAACCATTGACTATGATGAGAAAGATTGGTATGAATAGTATGAACACATCAGCAGCATTAGCAGCATATCTCATTGTTAGAAATAAAAAATATATATCATTGACTTTAAGTGGAGACCAGCTGACTTTTTGCTTTGCAATCAGATTAATCATGGATGAGTAGGATGAGTAGGATGAGTACCTAGTAATCAGAGCTGTTACTATATATTATACTAGTGGGGCTGCCTAGTGTTGAAAGCTCTGACATGCTTACTACATTAATACGTCTAGCATGCACAGTCATTGCCGATGACCTGCTCTGCTTGCTACCTTTGAAGCTTTGACAGAGCTTGAGCTTTCCGCCAGTATGCCTTTAGATAGCCAGAATCCATCCCCAGAGCACTCTCAGCATCCATAAGAGCCGCATCCCAGTGGCGGGTCAAGGCACCCTCTTCTCCATGGTCTAAGCCTTCCAGGAGTCCATTCCCATCCACCTGGCCTTCATAGAGGAAACAGCTCATGTAGTCAACATACAACTCAACTGTGAAGATTCAGAATACTTAATCAAGTAGGCACTATTACTTATGCTCACAGCTTTCATCACTGAATACACTGAAGGCACCAGCAAACTGCACTCACTATGCAAAAACTACAAAGTACCCAGAGCAATAAACAATGAAGTCCACGCTAGTAGGAATGCAGGCTGTGGTAGCATTACAACAACACTATGGACGACCAATGAATACAGCTCAGCAAAATTCAGCTCTACAGCCTAGTCCCCAGCTTTCAGAAGAAAAAAACACTACCCAAATAACTACATCGAAAGCATTGTCATTCATCATGGTACGTCTTTCTAACCTTGAGCACAGCAGAGATACCCCTCCTGTCGTACCTACTGAAACCTTTCACAACCTGCGTTCATGCCATAAGCAGTGGCATGCAAGCTCACCTTCCCTCAATGGCCCAGCTGCCCCCCTGGACAAATAAGCAGCTGCTCTGTTGGTATGTAGGATGGCCCTTCGGGGTGCTTCATCAAAGAGCTGAGAAGAGTGCACCGGGGCATCTATGGCTTTGCTATGAAGTCACGGCAGCAGCAGGATTGTATGATTGTGAGCACCAGGGCATCATTGCTTTGAAGTAGTCACAGCGGCAGGATATGATTGAGGATCATCATGAAACTATGATTCACCTGTAATATTAAACTATGATTCACCTGTAATATTCAATGGCATCTGAGTAAAGGCCCTCGCGGTAAGCCGTGTTTCCAAGTTCCTTCAACCTCTCAGCTTCAGAGGGTTGGTATGAATTGATCTATGAAAACATAATGAAGCTCAGGGGGGAACATTACACATAGCCAATAATAAGTAGTTAGCTCTATTGTAGTACAGCTCTTATTGTGTATTACAATCATCCTAGTAGAGAGTAGCTAGATAAGGTAGATCAACACCAACATAAAACACGACGGCGAGCTATGCCTTAATTGTTGCACTGACTGGAACTCTAAGACTGGACGAAACAGTATCAGTGGAAACAAGCAGCTGGGCAGAAGCATTGGATATAGATAGGAAACGGACAAAGCGGCTCACTTGAGTTCTGTCCTTTACCACCTCTACTTCAAAAGCGGGGCAGTCATCCCCTCCTTCCACAGTCGTCTCCTCAGACTCTGAGCTGAGCTGTGGAGCAGCCTGAGCCTCCGCCGGAGGGAAACGGGAGAAGTCTTCATATAACTGCAATCCAAATAGTAATGCATGGCTAGTAACAATATAAATCAGCTTGACTACTCTACATGAAATGATTGATAAATCAGTCATCAGCATCATCAGACAATTGCAAGTAGCTCAATACAGTATCATCAGAAAACTGCAAGTAGCTCAATACAGCATCATCAGACAACTACAAGCTCGATACAGCATCATCAGAAAACTGCAAGTAGTAGCTCAATACATCATCATCAGACATCTGCAAGCTCGATACAGCATCATCAGACAACTGCAAGTAGTAGCTCAATACATCATCATCAGACATCTGCAAGTAGCTCAATCAGCATCATCAGTCAACTGCAAGTAGTAGCTCAATACAGCATCATAGTTTGTGACCAGTTTCATGAACGTGAGTGATTCAATGCTCTGTAGTGGCCACCAACAGACAGCTGCAATCCAAACAGAGCATGGACAGCGGCAGTACTGAACAGATATATACTAAGGCATTCATATAGTGTGACATGTGGCTGTAGTCCAGAAAGGCAAAAGACCGGAGGGAGGTGCTTAGTTGAATATTATTTGCGACTCAAGCACTATATAGACGCATCATGTTCATACTATTCATACGTTTAACGTTACATCGGCTCTGCTTTTGGATTGCAAAGCTGGCTACAAATTGGTTTTACTTGTACTGGTCTTCTGCCACATCAGGCATCATGATGTACTGCTGGTCTTCTGCCAAATCAGGCATCATGTACTGCTGGTCTTCTGCCACATCAGGCATCATGATGTACTGCTGGTCTTCTGCCACATCAGGCATCATGTACTACTTCAGACAATGTAACCTTTTTAGATAGCTCTTTCTCCTCTTCATTGATGCCACTTCTGGTGCTCCAACTTTGAAGCAGCTCCAACAGATTTGAACTGAGCCTCAGGACCCGATTCTGAGTAAAATGCCACATCATCATGAACATCAGATCATGCAAATCATGATGACAATACTACTTTCATTCCGAAATGATATTCTTTACACATGAAAATTTAAAAATGATTTCAGGACTGTTATTCTAAAAAATATTTCTGCTCTAAGCTTTCCAAATAAGAGAAAAAGCACAGTGAGAGAACTTCTATGCTGGGCCAGAATGATTAGATACATCACTTGCCAAAGTACATAGAGCATACTAGAGAATGCTTACAGGAGTAAAGTGATAACGCAGCCAGGAGGTGTAAAATGCCAGGAGACGCAGTGCAAGGAGGGAGGATCCTGGGAAGGTGTCTGGCTGGTGCTTCAGAAGAGAAAGGATGAAGGAAGACCTGTAGAAGAGAGAGTGATAAGGAAGCTGCAACCAGGAATATCGTGCAGCAGCCAGAGGTTCATCTCTGCTGTCATGCTGCTGAGTGATCAGGAAGTTGTAACAAGGAACATGCAGCACTATGCGGCTTATCAGAAAGTCTGGAAAGTCAGATACGCTATCAGGGGATTACAAATAACTGCTTTTCAATTGCTGATGAGTAGCCTAGTTTGCATTGCTGATGATTAGCCTAGTTTCCATTGATGATGAGTAGCCTTTTTTGCAACATAGCATGCATAAAGCCCTAGGCTAACTTGTCAGAACAGCAAGCTCATTTGTTCAACCATCTCCTTGAACTTAGCAACGCTTGATTCATCCTCTGCTTGTGATCAAGTAGGTCGTAACTCACTTGCTCAGGTCAAACATGCACCTCCACATGATTCTGTCCTCTTGAGGGACCTTCCCTGTCTGCTCCATACCGGGAGGTGTGTGCCAGGGATACAAGCTTTCTGTCATTTAGGGAGATGTACTGCATAACTGTACTGCTGCATAATATTGTGGATGTTAATGCCATGATGCGTAGTGCTCTAGTAGATTGAAGATGAGAATGCTGTGGCTATTAGGGCTTGAGTTTGGGTCATCTAGACTAGTGCTCTGTATCAATGATACCAGACTGTTAAGCCTTATTTATGCAGGTAATGCAGGTATAATAAAGCCTCACCATCAGTAATAAGCAACATGCTTGTGATACTTGTGATGACCTGACTGGAGAATGGTAGCCTCACCATCAGTAATGAGCAACATGCTTGTGATTGCCTGACTGGCAACATGTAGATTGCTGTGGTTGAAGAGCCCAACCAAGGACCTAGGATCTCATAGACGAGGAAGGTGTCAGCAGAGGCAAATACTGCAGCACAAGCTCATCACTAGGGTACAATGCAGAGGTATCTTGACATTGAATGTAATAGATAACGCTTGCACATCTATGGATGATGGTCTGTGAGTTTAAGGTTACACAAAATTGCGCAGTTTCATCAGAATTGGTGTACAAATCATACATTAAGCCCCCTGCCTCAATGAAGGCGCGCACACGCTCCAGGTGTTTGCAGTGTGCCATATAGAAGGTGGTAAGGCCATTGACCATTACTTTGAACTGCAGTGGGATGATGACGAGTACGCAGTGAGATAAAGAGGACAGCAGCACTACAACTTATTCAACCTAGGCACCAAATATTGAAGCGCACCTTGGGATGATCTTGATGATCAGAATCTGATGTCAGGTGGAGCATTTTGGGGTAGAGTCTCATGTCCTCCTTATCAGGAAAGAATAACAATTTTCTCGCCTGAAGGATCATGCAGTGTGAGTGAGAAGCTAATACACATTTTTTTTATCAAGCTTGGGAGAGTCATACAAATACCTAACCTGACTGACAGAGAGAACGCCCAAGGAGGAAGCTTCTAGATGAGATAAAGGAGGGTTTTCGAATCTCTTTCTTAATCCAGCTGCAATCTGTTCAGCGATATCTACAGGCATGTTGCTCTCTAATTCAGCATCCTTGAGGAATTTGCTAAACAGCTCGTTCTCATGCAGCGCGGACTCAGACTTTTCCTCCAGTACAGTCATTGGGAAATTTAGAACAATAATAATCACTTAAAGAATGAGAAGCAACTGATTTGAAGACTGATGTTAATTTGAATTTCGTTAGTTTCTAAGAGTTACATAAAATTATGCCCCGGAACCATGAAGATACTCTGCTGCATGGCCGTAGTCTACAACATACCACTTCTGTTAGCAGCTATCATGGCGTGTGCATAGTTCGGCTGACATCATGCACACGTCGATTACTTGTTTCCCGACTGATTTGCAATTGTTCACTTCACAGCGGAAAATCAGACGATTATTTCAAAACAATTCAGTTGCAGCAGAGCGGACTGCTAATCGACCATGGATTTGGACAGGATCGGATGAATATACACCTTTGAACGATAGAACTGATGCCCCACCTCTTCTTTTGCCAACCATTCTTACGGAAACTAGAGTTGCAATAGTCCGACACGGACAAAGCACGTGGAATGCAGAGTCCAGAGTCCAGGGCTCTTCAGACCTCTCAGTCCTTACTGAAAAGGGCAGAGCACAGGCAGAAGCTACCCGAGCTATGGTAAGTCAATGCATTGTCGTTTGCAGGTTGCCACTTCGTAACGGAGTTCGTCTGCATTTTCTCACTTGCACACGTTTTTAGAAACCTTTGAATTAACAGTGTACTCACTGTACTCTTTCCTGTTGTGCGTGTGTGAGCACAGGTGTGTTAATTACGTTTGCATCACTTCGTCATTCTGCTAGCAGATCAGAAGTATAATATTACTTCTTACCTCTTCTTGCCTCATTTTGAATGTTGGTCCCTGCAGCTGCAGAAAGAGACATTTGATCGAATCTATGCTAGCCCTCTGGCAAGAGCAAGAGAGACCGCTGACATCATCTTAAAAGGAGGTAGTCACTCAGGGACGCCTCGGTACAACTTGCCAGTACTCAGAGAGATAGACTTGTACAGCTTTCAGGTAGCTTACAGCCTAGCAACTCGGTCTTTTATCTTTCAATGCATCAAGGCAAGAAGAAGCTGTTCCAGATCAAGTTCTTTCACTCTTCACTAGGGTTTGCTGAAGACGGAGGTGAAACAGATGTTCCCAGCTCAGTATAGAAATTGGCAGCTGCATCCTGAGCGTTTTGAATTAGAGGGTCATGCACCAGTCAGGTGCCAAGAGAGTCAATACAAGGAAACTAAGCACATGTTTGAAGTTCAGAAAATTCTCTATTTTAAATTTGTTTGGTCCCCATTTGTTTTCATTTATCATGGCTTTGGTTGTACTTCTAGTGAGGATAGAGCAATTTTAGCTAATGTCTATGTTTTGAATTTTGAAGCCTCCTCTGAAGCTGGTGAAATTCCACTGCACAGAGAGATGTGGCATCGAGGCTCTCTGGCTTGGAGGTCCATCTTGACTCAGGAGATTCAAGAGGCCACATCAGCCAGTGCCTCGTCTTCTACCTCATCTTCCATACCACCTGCTACCACAACTGGAGTGCTCTCTTCAGCTGCAAGCTCTGCTGGACTCCACAACGGTCACTCCTCCTCCTCTTCCTCTGATATGCACTCCTCTTTACCTCCTTCGTGGCCTCATTCCATTAGCTCAACACCTGCTAGTCAAGGGAGCGTGGAAGAGAAGCCCAGGAGTCTCTTAGTAGTGGCACACAACAATACGAACCAGGCACTCATAGCAACTGCTCTGTGCTTGCCTTGCACACATTTCAGGTAAGTGCTCCGAAACCCAACATTTTCGCCTAGTTTCAATCGAGCTTTCTGTCACTTGTTTGGACTATGGATCACGATGCATGGGATGATTGGGATGATTGTGCATGCAGGCGTTTGTTGCAGAACAACGCTGCTGTATCACATCTCCTGCTGAAACCATCACCCTGGAAAGGAGCCTCTCCAGAGGTGGGCCATGTCTCTACTGACTCCTAGCACCATGATTTAAGGGCCCTTCTTATGAACTTCTGCTTTCTTTCTGTAACAGGGAGCAGTGTCACCACGTTTAAGTTCTCTTGCTCAGGTGGTTCTGGAGGCTCTGAATCAATCGCCGTCTGGACTATTTAAACAAGATGAGAAGATCATTGCAAGGGTGGTTCTTGTTGCAGCTGAGGGAGCTGAAGATGATGCCCAGCGAGCAGCAGTAGCCTCTGTTGTTGCAGAGACCCAGGTAGGAAGGAAGCTGTAGCTTCTGCACTTGTCACAATGGATAGTGTACACTTATTTGAATGCTGCCACAGTCTTGTTTCCAGGGTCATACCTTCAATAATGCATCTGAAGTTGTATATACTGACTCATGATCATACAGTTCATTTGCAGTGTCCCTTTATCATCTGTAGTGTCATCAATGTGTAAAGCAAAATAACAGTAATGACTCTGGTTGTTTATGGGTCAGGTGTATGCTTTACTGACTGGTCCACACTCGAGCTCCCAAATCATGGCTGAAGCCATTCTAAAGGGTCAAGGGAATGCAGCAAACAACTGCTTCCCACAATCATTCAACATGCAGCCTCCCAGCATTGGTCCTGCTGTAGGGTTTTTAATATTTTTGCGATGGAATGCTGTCAAACAGCATGCTGTCCAATGTGTCAGAAAATAATCAAGAGCACGACTCAAGGAGCTACATGCTCTTTTATCTCCTTTTGGCACGTTGAATTTTTCTGTAGCTTCTTTCTCTGTCGTTATGTAGCCGCTATCCTTGTTCACTGCAGTACTACCCTGCACAAGTGTGGACAGACATCAAGGCTTTATCTTTGAAGGCGGGACCTGGATCTAGCATTGCAGTGATTGGGGACTCATTCACCCTCTCTGCTATCTTATGCTTGTCCTTAGAGCTTGGGCTTCATCGCGTGTCGTCATTCAAGTAAGCCATTATCATGAAGTACTGATTAAAGAGCACTGTCAATCAGGTCAATTCTCTGATCTCCTAGCATGACTTGCACAACATGCAGCATTTCAAATATGCCCCGTCCTGTTTTTGCAGGATTTCTCCTGCAAGCCTCACTTTGCTTGAGTTCCATAGCCAGCAGTCCCTGCCTTCTCATGCGGTTGTAAGATGTGTGAACAATACAGCGCACTTGAATAAGTAATGATACATCAGGTCTTTATCTCCATGCCAGAGATACTATGTAGAACTGAGATGAATTGTGTGAAGTTTATCAGGGGCTTCTGTTTGAAGACTGAATTCATATGGCTATGGCATGCTTGACAGGCGTATGTCATTAAGACACATTCAACAAAATGTTAATTTCTTTGCAACAACTTTTGAAGATCTCTATTACTAAGGGTCGTCAACAAAACAAACACGTCGTTTCTTAGGTGCACACTGCCACTGGTCTCCATCCTCTACAGAGGGTCCTTGAACAGCTTCAACTGGTCTTTGCAAACCATTGGTGATTCCCGCCTCACCGGTTCCGTGGTCCTGATTATTGAGAAGCATAAGGGGTAGCTCAATCTTATGCCTCTCAGTCCACCAAAACAACTGCTGACACTTTAATGGATGATGACGTCATTGGTGAAAGCAGAGCTTCCCATCTGCTGCTCATAACAAAAGCTCACCTTTTGTGTGGCATTGCTTTTTGAATCCCTCGTCTCATCTCCTGCTGGTGATGACGAAGGCACTACTGCGTGACCTCTGCCCGCCAAATTATGTATGATATCGGATGAAGCATCCTTGCTGAACCGACTGCCAGTCTTCATCTGAAATGGTGGCACATCAGGAAGGAACTCATCTGTAGTTCCCGCTTGTGGTTGCAGCACATACTGAGGACCGATGCCCCTCGAGTAGTGACAGTTCTGAAGCCCAGGAGCCCCTGCTGCAGTAAGGGAACTAGGTACCAGCCCACTACTTCCTTCTTCCCAGGTTGCATGGTGATGACCCCTATCACTATTGCCATATGCAATACCGTTCCCAGCCCCCAAACGGTTCTTTAGGCCATCATTTGTCAGGTCAATGTCAAGATCTTGCCAATGGGGGAGCTTGGATATAGCAACCTGAGATGACAAAAAGGGTTGTTCTAGTATGATGTATCACACTATTGTAAAGGCTGCGTACAGGGGTACATCTGAATATGTCATTTTAAAACCCTAACAGGATGCATCAAGATGTACTGCTATTAGGAAAGAAGTCACTGTTGAATGCATGTTATGATCAGTGGCAAAAGCTGAGCTCCACCCTATCAATTCACCAACTCATGGATTGCAGAACTTGCCTTCCTCAGTTTCAAGAACAAGTAGTGCCGCTCATTCCGCGCCTTTTCAGCTGCTGCTGCCACAGCTGAGCTCTCTCTTGTAAAGGACGATATAGCTGCCTCAGCTGCCAGCCCTCTCACAGCTTTCTCCGCAGCAACATCTTCAGCCTCCGTTGTTCTAGATGTACTAGAAGGCTCCATAGTGGACGCATCATGACTCTCATCCCAGTCTCTACCACTAGGACCTAGTAGGGATCAGGAGGCATCATGATGGAAGTTGCAAAATGAGTACATACAACTGAGTCCTCTCTGATGTGCAAGTCCAAGCACTTTAGTGGGTTTGTGGAAGCTTGTGGAAGCTACTTAGTGCTGAATGTTCTGACAAGGCCTTACTGGTAGGACCTTCTCTCTCACCACTGGTATGGGCAAAGGTTGGCGTTTGATTATTGTTGTAGTAACTCTGATCAGCAAGGATGTCGAGGCTCGGACTCTGAGTTGAGGAGACTGACCTTTCTGCGAGGCAACCTGCGACTGAATAAGATTCCAAAGGCAAGTCCCTGCTTGCCCCATTGCAAACAGAAGCTTCCTTATTTACAGAGGAGTTGAGAGCATTCCCCATGGTCATGAGGTTATTAGTGATGCCGGCAGTACAATCTCCAGAAGCTCCATCACTCTGCATTGCGGCCAGCCTAAGCATGTCATGCTCCATGGTGTCCCGCATGGCTAGAACCTCCACATGGACTGACTGTTTTGCTCCCATGCGATGAGCCCTGCTGATCACCTACATGTCCCGTTGAGGAGAAAAATACTGAGTTGTTGACATGTTAGCAAGCATACAAACTAGTGAGGATCAAAGACGTATTATCTAGTACTCTTTATCTGAACAGATATCACCTTCCCCATAGAAAGTTAGGCAGTGATTCAGCTACATCAGGAATAACACTTCATCCATGGGACTCTTCAGCTACCTGCTCTTCCATGCTCTTATCAGCCACTGGCTCCATGAGGAAGACATGTGAGACAAAGGACAGGTCCAGTCCCACGGCTCCTACCTACATATGGAGCCATTGAGTACATACCATATTAGGCGGAAAAAGGTTTGTTGAAGGTACAACACCGTCAGCAGTTGTAGGTATACCATCAGCAGAACCTTTAAAATAATTCTAAAAGCTTTTCCTCCAGCGGATGTATAAAACAAATCCAATCCAGAGGTGCAAGAAAAGCTCTTTATTTCATATGCTTAGGCAGGTAAGGATAGGTCAAAAGCACCACACTGAGAGGCTCACCACATCCATCAGTAGGACTCCAATGTTCTTGCTCAGACTGAATTGCAGAACAGCATCCTGCTGCTCTAGGTGTTTCATACCTACGCAATAGAACAACTAGTTGACCATGGGAACAAAGGGTGCCAATCCTGTTTCATCATAAGCAAAAGAAGAAACATAAGGCTGTTGTTTTTACCTCTCTTGAGTTCCAAGAAGCCAACGCCATATGCCTTCAGGTGAGCTGCAATAAGCTTCAAATGAATCCAGAACTGGCTGAAGATTAACACCTTGGTCACTGGAGGGCGTCCATGACAGGAGGACAGTGGGTGTCCATATGATTTCAAGATTCCTTGGCAGCTACAAGACAAGTTGCCAAAAGTATCGCCAGAAGTCCTCGTCATGGAGTTATAATTTTTGTCATTAGCCTGTTGTGCATCCATCGTTGTCAATGCATCCATTGCATTATGTTCAGCAGGCTGTCGCCGCCTAGTGATGGCGTCAGTTACGTCACCTTTATTGCTGACATTAGCCATTCCTACCCAGGACACACTCTTAGTGCTGTGGCCTTTGTTGTTGCCCTCACTATCAACATGGTCCCGTAGGACCACAGAAGATCTGATCAGCTCCGCTTGCTTCCTAGCAGCACCAATCTCAAAAAGTCTCCGCAGAAGGTGGAGACATTTTGAGGATTGTGTGACTTCCCACTTGACAGACCACTCACCACCAGCAACGCCTAGAAGAACAAAATTACGTAAATTCACAGCATGCAATCTATTCATCAAACAGAACAAACACATCACTACTATTTAAACACATTCCATCAACTCCACTTGCGATCCGGCAGGGCAGATGAAATACACTTTACCCCTGTGTATTCTCTCTAAGGAGCTGCTTCTACACCGCAGAGCTCACCTTGCGCTCCCAGTTGATGGTATACAGGCTGCCACTCAATGAGATGCAGCGGTACGGCCCATTGGGGGTTTGAATTGGTGGCCTGCCTGCCTGGGTCCTTTACTGACTGCATTAGGTAAGGCCTCCTGCATAACAAAATGCACATAATAAAACATGCTTCAACTAGAACCCTGAGACAGAAGCAATAAATAAGCCTAGCATGTGCTGTTCTGCGCTCCTCACAAGAGGCCGCAATCTAAGTGTGATATAAGGAAAGTGTGATATTTAAACCCTAAACACATAGTGATTAATATTCTATGTGTACACATGTTGGAAATTAAAAGGAGATACTCAGATTTTTGGGTAACGCTCTACTTAATCATATGCCTTAGGCTGTACCTGCAAGATGGCAGAGGGCATCTCTTGCGATGGAGGGCAGTACAGTCCAGACATGCCAGGTGACCGCAAGGAGTCACTACAGGCAGTTTTGTGAAGGAGCTGCACACCTGAACAAGGCAATGGTTGCAGAAGAAGGGTGTTGCAACAGCGTCAACAGTACTGATGATGAAGAGCACTTCCTCTCTTCTGCTTGTTGGGGATAGCTGGTTAAGTATAAGACCCTAGCTCTCTGCAGTCATCTGATGTTGCCAACATGCAATCACTACAACGACACTACCTTTGTCCCTGCTAAGAGACGTAGCAATGTGCTTTAATTATTGAAGGAGTCAGCACCTAGTCCTCCCATCTAGTCCTCACACCTTCAACGCCCTGACGATCTCAGAGCTTTACTGTTAATTATGTGCATGCTGAAACACAATTTGACTGCTGTTCATACCATTACTACTTGGCAGTTGCAACCTGTTCAAATCATAACTACCTGACAGTTGCAACCTCTTCTCAGCGACTCCTCCACTGACACCAGCGGGTGCTTTGAACCAGGGGGCAGCCAGGGGGGGCCTGGGATATTGATCAGTCGTGTGGCGGTACCAATCCCCTTCGCAGCAGAGCATGAGCCAGCAGCTTGAAATTGGGTCTCACCCACTACCTCAACGTCGCTATCATACCCCGCTACCTACTCAAGCAGATAGACTAGTAAGGGATTATAAGCAGGGTAGTACCTATGTAGTGCAATGAGTCACCAACCATGTTGGGAAGATCATAATGCAATGTATCACCAGTCATGTTGGGAAGATCATAATGCAATGAGTCACCAGTCATGTTGGGAAGATCATAATGCAACGTATCACCAGTCATGTTGGGAAGATCATAATGCAACGTATCACCAGTCATGTTGGGAAGATCATAATGCAATGTATCACCAGTCATGTTGGGAAGATCATAATGCAATGAGTAACCAGCCGTGTT
>BEGY01000033.1:0-48480 GCA_002335675.1 Chlamydomonas eustigma | reverse complement strand
TTATGACTAATTGACAGATTTCAATGTCAAGAGTATTATGACTAATTGACAGATTTCAATGCCAAGAGTATTATGACTAATTGACAGATTTCAATGCCAAGAGTATTATGACTAGTTGACAGATTTCAATGCCAAGAGTATTATGACTAGTTGACAGATTTCAAAAATTGAGCTTGGTTGAAGTACAGACCCGGCCGGGACTAGCTTCAAGGATGACTTCATTTATGAAGTGCTTGTCATTCAGATATACAGTATATGTCTGCTTTACAGCTCTACTGAAGTATTAAAAAGCAGTCAAAACACATTGTTAGACTTCAACAAACTGTGCCGCCAGCAGGGGTTACCCACTTGCAACAGCATGACACACATGCCAGGCTCTGTGGAGACAGGCTGGAACATATCAGTCTCAGACACTCCTTATCCAGAGCATGCATAGAGGTAGTGCAGTCCTGTAGAGTGATTGATGTCAAGGTCCTCAGCAACCATCATGCAAAAGAATCAAAAAGCCTGTGGCTGCTGCTTATTACAGATAATCCATTATGAGCCAAAGTGATCAGTACTGCAGGGATCATGCATGATACCTACTAAGTGTTCAGTACTGCAGAGATCATGCATGATACATAAGTGATCAGTACTGCAGGGATCATGCATGATACCTACTAAGTGATCAGTACTGCAGAGATGATGCATGATACCTAAGTGATCAGTACTGCAGAGATGATGCATGATACCTACGTGATCAGTACTGCAGATATCATGCATGATACCTACGTGATCAGTACTGCAGAGATGATGCATGATACCTACGTGATCAGCACTGCAGAGATCATGCATGATACCGGCTACGTGATCAGTACTGCAGAGATCATGCATGATACCTACTAAGTGATCAGCACTGCTGGGATGATGTATGATACCTAAACTATCAGTACTGCTGGGATGATGTATGATACCTAAATGATCAGTACTGCAGAGATGATGCATGATACCTAAGTGATCAGTACTGCAGAGATGATGCATGATACCTAAGTGATCAGTACTGCAGGGATGATGCATGATGCCCAAGTACAAATTTTTTGCATGTGCTTACTTGATGGTTATGCTTCAGTAAGGGTGGTGGATCTGGTTCACCTTTGCATGTGCTTACTTGATGGTTATGCTTCAGTAAGGGTGGTGGATCTGGTTCACCTTTGCATGAAGGTAGATCCTTGAAACAGGCAGACAGACTGCAGGGCAATAGAATAGAGAAACAAGAAATAACGGCATGTGGTGAATGCCGGATTCAACGCCACAACAACTGATTTAAATTGTGTTGTCGCAGCACCTGCTACAGTTAAGCCTGTGAACACAGCAATACAGCAGCCATGACCTGCTTCACACCTACGGGGGGAGATACCTGTAAGAGTGGACATCCCTTCTTTCAGTCAGCCACCCTTTCTCATACTCAGCAACATATGTCACAACATTAAAGGGCTCTGTCTCCCTTGTACTGCTGCATGGCTGATCAGATTGTGGTATGTTGCACCCATCACCGTTATGGGGAGGAGAAGTACCCAGAAGTTGGCCATGAGCATGGAGAAGTTGGCCATGAGCATGGAGATCTCTTATGATTGCATTCAGCACTAGTGCAGCTGATGGACCTGAGCCGGAACGCGGCTTGAATCCATGCACAAGCACATTGGAAGGTACAAGCACATGTACAGCAATAACCACTGAAGGAGACTGACATACAGACATGGGTTCTGTATGGTGCTTACAGCCATGTGCAGCTGCTTCCCCTTGATCCTGTTTCAAGCTCTTGTCCATGCTGAGGTGAACCAACTTTATTGTGAATTGGAACTTGTCATTTTTTGCCTGTTGTAAGTCATGAGATTGGCAGTGGGTTGAGTTTTAAGCATAGGGCAGAAGCTGGTCATTACGATATTCCACAATAACCATAATGCTGGCTATCTTACATGACCCCATCTGATATGGCAAAGTTAGTGTACTATACTCACCAGTCTGGCTATGGCAGTTAACATCTCGTTGCAAAAGAGGCCACATGGCTGTAGTTGGACTTCACAAACAGCCTGTTCATCGTCTTGTTCAGTCCTGCTGCAGATGAGTGCAAACATACTTCGGGCCCACCGTCTGGGGTTACAAGAAAGAGCAGTCAATGGAAAACTCACGTCGCGTACACGCAGGCAATATGTCCTCCTAATTCTTTAGATCTTTGGAGAATCTCCATTCGCGCCTTCCACAGACATTTGGCGACACCAAAAGCATTACTGATGTGGAATTCATTAAATCCTAAGTAAAATACCCCTATCTGTATGGAATGCATAGCAGGATTGCGCTTATAAATCGGGCATTTTGACGGGGTGTTCTAAAACATTTATGTGATGACGATGAAAAACCATCAACAATGTGATGACAAAGGGCTCAGTCACGTATGATGTGTAATAATGTAACAGACTCACCACGTTGAAGGTGGTTGATTTTTGTGCTTCTCTGCATCTTTGTAAGCGTTCTTATATTGAGATTTGTTTTTAGAATACCTAGATGAAGAAAACTGATATCAAAACTTGATCAGACTACCTAGTGTCAATGTGTTTCCTGCAACGAAACAGAGCCACTTTAGAATACGCATGCATTCAAATGGCTTTGAATATCAGAACATGGTGCCTTCTTAAAGACTTGCATCATAAGGGTCTTAACTGAACCCGATGCAACAGGTTTCCTCATTTCATGTAAGGGAGCACTTTTGCGTACAGTCTAAACATGCTTCTGGCACGTAGTAAGCTTCATACATTTTCAATCTTAAAAAGACATAACAGACGTTCCCCTAAAGCACTTCATGCTTTACCTTCTGTTGCTCAGGCAGCAAATGAAATTTCTAATCCTGAACATGTTGTCACTTCTGAATCAGCTCTAGAAACAGATATTCTCATAGAATTCCAAAACGTGTACAAATCATTCGGAGACAAACCCATTCTACAGGGAGCTAGCTTTAAAATTCGCAGAGGTGAAGCAGTGGGAATTATTGGTGCATCAGGCACTGGCAAATCGACAACGTTGAGAATTGCAGCAGGCTTGTTAGCCCCCGACAGCGGAAACGTCTTAATTCTTGGGAAGCCTAGAAAAGGGCTCCTCAGTGATTCTCCTGATGCAGAGCATCTTCGTGTTGGCATGGTGTTCCAGAATGCAGCACTCTTCGACTCCCTAACAGTCGGGGAGAACGTTGGTTTCTTGCTCTATGAGCATTCCAACTTGCCGGCGATTGAAATTAAGCGCCTTGTTGCCAACGGATTATCTAAAGTGGGACTGAGCGGAGTCGAAAATCTATATCCAGCCGAATTGTCAGGGGGTATGAAGAAGCGCGTTGCCTTGGCCAGGGCTGTAGTGTCAGATGACTCAGATGACAGTGAGCGAGTGCTCATGTACGATGAGCCCACTGCTGGTTTAGATCCTGTGGCATCCACTGTAGTTGAGGATCTCATGCGGAGTTTGCACAGTGACAGCATGGCTGCTGCCAGCATGTCCATGCAAACTGATGAGGAGGATGATACCAGTGAAGCTTTGGCATCAATATCAGGAGCAGATGCCCATGCAGAGAATGGGGGGCATGCCATCCATGCAAGGCATGGCAGTAATGGAGCCTATATACCTCATCACCATGTAGGTCGCATGTCAGGCATCAGCAGTTACATAGTGGTCACACATCAGCACTCCACAATCAGACGTGCAGTTGACCGTATCATTTTTCTCCACAAAGGGAAAGTGGTGTGGGAGGGTTCTATTGCAGACTTTGACACCACAGAGGAGCCTATTGTGAGGCAGTTTGCAGAGGGGTCTCTGAAGGGACCCATCTCTTATGTGTAACACTACGACAAGAATCATCCTGATTGATATGGTCATGTGCAGGTGCAGGTGCTACACTAGCAATGTCATGACTGTTCTCATTGATAAGTTGTGCATCCTTCGTTAGCGATGGAGGGAATTAGTGTTGATGCAGCCACTCACCTGAGAGACCAAATGGCATTACCTGAGCCAAAGCAATGTATTAGTCAGCATGCTTAGCAGCTCCTTTCTTTAAGTCCAAAGCACCTTGATTTCTTTGGCTTATGAACAGACTCTTTTTTGAATTTGAAAACGGAATAGGCTAAGCTGCCTGAGTGTGAATATTGATTTATTTGAAGGCCATTTTCTAGTTTATAGTTACCCCTCATCATCACTGCCCTTTGTGTTTGGGCTCATGCTTGTAACGCATTGCTTGCTTCTCAGTTGGAGACAAATAAAATGCAAAATGCAAGAAAGTTCTCAGATCAGGATCGATTTCGAAGATCTGTGGCCTTTTGTATCACTATTAACTTACTATTATTATTGCAAAAGTTATTTTACAAAACTATTCTATACTATTTGCGGGCACGGGTCTGTATGCACCCATACGATGGTGCAGCTGTAGCAACAGACTGTAAACAAACAAACAAACAAAATACAGAAGGACAATTCTATGCTATCTGGTATCATCACATCAGGAAAGAGGTTTTTTTTAATGCGAAAATGAGAATGGTGCCAGTTAAGATGACTTGAAGACGTCAAGTAACCATTATTGAGGCCAGTTCTGAGATGCAATGCCAAACAATGCCATGCCGAGGAGGAGCCACCCTAGAGGATTGTTGTACAAACTGACAATACTGAGCTCCTTGTCTTCTTTGTCACCATTTTTCTTTCCAGATGAATGGAGCAGACTAGAGTCAGAATCCAGGGACCTGTAAGAGTCTCCATCCTCGCTTTGTGTGAAGGAGGCACTGCGGCCATAGGGTCCTGGCTTTGGCTCCCCTATCCTGGTTGCATCCCCTGCTGGTTCAAGACGTTGGATAGCTGATTTCATTTCATGTGCAAGCAATAAGTGAACAACAACAACAGAGTAAACATAAAAAGCACTGATTACTTGGAAATTATATTGTTGGGAATATCGCACCTAGAAAAGAGCAGAAATGCGGGTTGATTAACATCAAAGTATTAAATGCATGACTTAAATCCATGAAACATATGGTACCTGTTGCAGGATTCCAGTAATAAAGCAATCCTGTCTTCTTGTCCACTACTTCATGCCAGGTGTGTGGTTTGGAAACTCCAGGCACTGTGAATTCCCCTATTCAAAATCCATGTATTCAAATGCAAGGCAAGTAAGATATCTTAAAGGTCCTAAATTCATGGCAAGCAGGCCAGTACGTTCATCCAAAAGTTCTGCCTGAATGATGGATTTGATCCTTATTTTTGAGACATTCCTGACCTGTTTTATTATTCCTCCAACATGGCTGCCCAGTCTTGGGGTCAACAGCCGCTTCCCACTCATCTCTCAGTGCACTTTTCTGCTTGCTAGTAGGGCCTCGAAGCCAACCTGGCAACGTTTCCTCGTGAGAATTCATAACTTTCTCACCATTTCGAACACTGCTTTCTGTAGAGTCGGAGGTTGAAGCATGATTGGAGTAAAGGCCTGATATGTTCGAGTTCACCATGCTCAGGTTTTTTATCACTCCCGTCATCGTTTCGGAAAAGCATTTACGTTGAAGATATGATGTTAACATTTTGTAAATTATTGCAAATCGGACTCTGGCTTCGCATCATAGTCATACCAATACTTCCATACTTCAACGCTGGAAACGCTTAAAACCCGTCTTGACAGCCAACATTTTTAGAAGTTTCCACCGGACTTACCTTTGAATCTGATGTTTTTGTCATGAATATGATGGTAAGGTCTCAAGACGGCTCTGAAGGTGTGTTGTGGGGTGAAATATTACTACTCCTGAATAGCTTCTGTCTCCTGATAACCATCCTCTCTCTCATGTTATCGCAGGTTTAGCGCTAGACATTATACTTATTACATGGTTTACATTAAAGACGTTGTATGTTATCACTGTAAGTTTTGAACTCACCAATATAGTTTCTTGTAGATCCTTTCAGCAGGAAATCTTGTTGAACTTCTTTGTCACAGGGATTCATTTGGAGCCCGCCACATGCCTTGTTAAAGCACTTATCAATATGGCAGAGGAGAGCGAAGACTGTGTGTCTGGATGTGAAGAACAGTTTCTATTATGACAGGACATTAAATAGATGGGTTTCCTCTGAGGAAGAAAACACGACCACGCCTCCTCACGAGCTTCCCTGCCCTCCCATACAGGAAGATCACCTGCTCCTGACCCCCACAGGAACTCCAAATCAAAACATTCACCTTGATCATCATCATATTTCAAAAAGTAGAAGGAAAAGCATCCACGACCGTTACGTCAACACCTTCCCCAGCTGTCAACAGGTTTCGACTGCCGAAGAGGAATTATCACCTTCCAAAAGTTTGAGCAGGACCTCATCACTTCTTCCTGTACAAACCTTTGCTGATGTTAAGGAACTGAAATTCTTCCATCCACACTCATCGACTCCGTCACGCCACAGCTGTCAGCTTAGTCAGCCAGAAGTCTTCATCTGCTACACTCCTTTCACTCCTTCAGGCGAGCCTGATTTCCTGCCACCTCAGCTGGTATTTAAAGCTGAAGACACTGGATTGAAGCATCCTGTGTCACTGAGCAGTGGACTGGATGCGCCGGGTACGGAATTACAAATTCCCCCCATGTATGCCTTCAGTACACCACAACTTTGCTGTAGTAGTGTAGTTAAGTGTGACTCACATTAGTATACCGCTGCCTACTCTAGCTGTTTGTCTCCGTGCCTCCATTCAATGATGCCTGGAAGTCAGTAATTTTTCTCTCCTGCTTCAGACATCAGCTCTCCCAAAGACAAGTGCCTTGGCTCACTATGGAAGCGTCAACTACAGAAAATGGGCACCGCAATGTCCCCACTAAAGCAGGCCATAAGAGATCACGACCATCGATCAACGACATCAGAGAAACTCCGAACGGTCCCCAGACCCTTACAGCAACAGCTAATCTCTGGACATACTTCCTTCATGCCCTCCCCTCTGGAAGTAGTAGGTCAGGTCACTCCTTCTAACCTGATTCAGGTTGAAGACTCCTGCATTGCCTCCCAGCTTCTGCTGACTACCTCTATAAACCCTGCAGCTACTTCCTCACCTTTAACCACAAGTAGCAGTTGTGTACCCCTGCCACCAGGAGCCTTGTACTCCACTGCAGTACAAGCAATGACCTCTCTGCTGGATCAGCTGCAGCAGAGTGATGATTATCTTCAAGCAGATACTGCAAGATCCTGGAGGTCGATTGAGAGCGCAGGTGGCAGCTGCGAGTCCACCTCTCCACTGCGCAGTGTCCTTAACATTGCCTCCCCTCACAAAGCATTCGATGCTACAGCTAAGCAAGAGGGCCAAGGGGCTGATGGTGCTGATATGCAAGCAGGTGCTTTCCCTGCCTCAGTGCATACGCTTGCAGTACCATTTTCAGCTACACTACAACTGTCAGCTACATTAATGCCATGCTCTCCAATGTCCTCGATCAGCAACAGCCCCTTAACCATGCCAAGCGACACAGCCTTCAACACTCACATCAGTCAAGGAGAGGATGAGGACTGGGAGGGCAATCTCCGCCTGTCCTTTGCTGCCGCATTCAATCCTCTGTATGGCTCCGTCGTGTGGGATAATAATGTAACACAAAGTATGGAAGCTGAGCACCTTCCAGATAGCTGGAGCAGCGAACCTGACATCCCTCTGGCACCCGGGGGGATTTCTAATACTTATCTGAGGGCGTTTGATCTGGAAGGCTTGTCCTCTGAGGAGCAGCAGCCCTTGGTACCTGTCTCTTTGTTCCAAACTCATCACCAAACTAGCAATAGAGCTGCTGTTGAATCAGCGCTCAGCCAAGTTGATATCCCTTCAGTGGCAGAGAGTGGAGCTACAGCTTCTGCCTGGGCGAGCTGGGAGGACATCAAGCGGCAGGCTGCCTTGCCAACTGCTGACTGTGCTGTGGTTGATGCTCCTGGTTCCCCTCTTACAGCAACTCCACGGCATGCATCCCCACGTTTGGAGCAAAGCTTACCCACCAGGTGTGAGATAGAGAGGTGTGGGAGCAAGGGAGATGTAGTATGTGTGGAGGTGTGTCCATCCGGAATCAATGGTGGGTCCCATAATCCTGCTGTACAGCAGCCTCTAACCTGTAGTCAGGCAGGGCTACCGCACTACCTCCATGGATTACCTGCTGTCAGCCAGGTCCGAGTGGCCATGCCGCTATTGGCTTCAAGTGGCAGTGGGGGAGGAGTCATAAGAGGGCCTCATCACTCTCTCCCTCTCAGTGGCAGTGGGGGAGGAGTCATAAGAGGGCCTCATCACTCTCTCCCTCTCACTCCTGTGTTTGGGCATGATGGAGACAGCCTGACTGCAGTGATGCCTACTACTCCATATGTAGATCAGGGAGGTAAGATGGAGGTTATTGGTGTTAGGGTTTGAAGCACAAGCGATGAGTAATGAATTGAGACGTGGCAGGCTTTCAGAGAGAGGACATGCTTCATGAGTTACTCTCTCTTGAATACACTGGTCGAGGCTCTACTTACATTTTCCATCCCTCAGAATACGCTGGCATCTTGTCTTCAAGCATGCCATGATCAGTAATTATAATCACTACCGTCGCAGGGAATGTAGTGCCCACTCCATGGACTGCAGCTGCTGTACTGAATGTACCTCGTTCTCCTGAGGAGCCTAACTCCCAACACACGTACCTGAACCTCCTGTACACTTGGAAGCAACAGCAGGAGCTAGTGGGCCGTGGCACTGCTGCTGCTGCTTCTGATGTGATGCCGCCAGCTGGCATTATGGAGTGCAGTGAACAACAGCTTCCCACACCAGGAGTGGATGCTCTACTGTTGTCCAACCACATTAGCAAAGATTACTATAGCTCTGATGAATGCGACTTGGGAACCAACAAAGTCCCCACCCCCACTCCCTTGCAAATTACTACTTGCACTCAAATAGTGGATGGTTTCGGATCTCCACTGTGTCAGTCAGATGGCCGCCTCACCATATCGCCTCCCGCCGCCAGTATAACTGCTGAACCCACCCACGAGGATGTTGCCTCACAGTTGCTGCCGGTTCTCCTCCCAGCAGCTCTCCAAGAGGGGCTTGCCACTCAGACTCGGCAGCATGCCCAGCTGCTGGCATGTAGCATGGTGGCCTCATTGGATGGCGACGACCATGAGATTATTATGTTTGAACTGCAAGACACTTTCATGGACATAGAAGGGTACAGTGCCAATGATCCTGCCTCCCCTCTCACACCGCAGACGGCAGATCTCATCATGCGAGTTTTGCAGGAGGGAGGGGAGGGTGGCACGTGTCAGCATCTTATACAGCAACTGGTGATGGCAGACCTGCCTGGAGGCAGCAGCAGCAGCAGCATGGCAGCCCACTGCTCAAAGGTTGAAGATGACACTGCATTTCATTATCATGATACAGTGACCATTGATACAGTCATCAGCCCTCTCCCAACACCAGTAAGGGCGGCTGTGGCTGCCGCTGTCCTGGAAGGGGTTCAGCCACAGCAGCTGATCTTGCAGCTGTTGGCAGGGGATGCTGATCCCAGTAAAGCAGTGGAGCCGGGGGGTAGTGTAGGGCAGGAAACAGTCCATGAGGCTCGGGAGAGGTTTGAAGGAATTGAGGATACACATGATCCCCATGAGGTTACCCCTGACAGCAGGATTGAGGCAATTGAGGATGATGTAGATGAGAGAGTAGATGAGAGTGAGGGTAAAGACTTGCTGCCAGAGCTATATTGGAGTCAGAGCCCATTCATTCCTGCAGCTGTCAAGGTCTTCAAGCTCAGGAGGACATGTGCTCCCAGGGAAATGGACGTGCAAGGCGGATTAAGCTCTACACCAATTGAGTTGTCAGGACAGGCCCCCTGGAGACTAGGGCAGGCCCCGCTGGAGTCTCCAGGGGCGACAGCACATCTCTCTGCGGCTACTGATGAGTCTGCTGGCCCTGGGGCTCCCAAGCACCATAGTGAGCAGATGCTTCAGGAAGGGATCTGTGTTGGTCAGCTAGGGGCATCATTACCTGCGTGTGCAGATACCCTGCCACTGAGTGGCCCTGAACAACCAGACATCCCTCACGACCTGACCCTAGATGACAGAAATGTATCAAGGCGAGCATCAGAGAGCTCATCAGGGTCATGTCTTCTACATGAGGCGTGCATGAAAATTAAAGCTGCAGCAGGTCAAGACCTTTCAAATATTTCAATTGCCTTAACATCAGGGCAGGGCCACACAGAATCTTCCCTCCGCACCTTGAGCCTTGTAACTGCCACACGTCACATCATCGACGAGATGCTGCTGTTGCTCCCAACTGAGGAAGGTACGTCTGGAATGGAGCCAATGTCCTCTCAGCATCAAACCTCTGGGTTTCATGTCTCCAATCATCCTGCTTCTCTGACAGGAGCCACTCTTGAAGGTACCACTCAGGCAGGTGCTCCTCTAGTAGTTGGAGCCAATCTCGAAAAGACCACTCTTGAGGGTACCACTCAGGCAGGTGCTGCCCGGCAGGCAGTCGCCATTTTTGAAGCGGCCTGTGTCAAAGGAGCCAATGTAGAAGGGATTGCTCTCAAAGGGGCCCTTGATCAACAACTGCTTCTGGCAACTGCTGCTGAAGAGTGGTCAGGATGGTACAGCGCCTCCTTTACCAGCCACAGTGAATGTCCTTTTGCTGAGGCTACTGCTGCTGCTAGATCTTCAGCGGCTGTCATCCTGGCATTGCCTGAAACTGCTAGAATTGATGCTCAAGAAGTATCATTGCCTGAAACTGCTAGAATTGATGCTCATCAAGAAGTATCATTGCCTGAACCTGCACTATCAGAGCAGCAGGGAGGTCCACTAGTGCTTGTGCTTGATAAGAGCTCGCCACAGAGGAGGCATGCTGATGTGGTGCAGCCTTCGTGTCAGCATGCAGAAGCTGTCATGTTGAGTCAGGAGCTGCAGGTGGTGCGAGTACTGGACTTTGGCTGTTGCCAAGGGATGAGCAGTCCTGCAAGGAATGACCCTGCTGAAGGACCTCCTTTGCCCCTCTCACTAGGGGCCTTTCCTTTGTGCACAATGCATGATTGGACTCAGCCTGGCCAGGGGATGAGGCAATGTCCATCCCTCTCCACATGCCCTACGTCACTCCACAATGACCATGATGCACTCACTCCTTCTCCCCCTACGTCACTCCACAATGACCATGATGCACTCACTCCTACTCCTGCTCCCCGTGCTGTCCTAGGTGCAGTCAGGCCAGTGTACTCCACCATGACACCTAGTATGGGCTGGGTAGGTATAAAGAGCTTAGGTCACACACCAGACCTCAGCTCATTTCCACCAGTGGCAGAGGATATGGCGGCATTAGGTATTGCGTCATCATTGTCTATGAGGGCTGAGGCTTCACACTCCTCACATACAGTGAAGTTTGGAGCTTCAAAGGATCATGGCCATGTCAGCACACATGCTGAATGGAGATCAGCTGATGACATGGAACAAGAAGGTCCCTGCTGGACCTCAAAATCTCCGCCCACATCAGTCATCAGCACTGAGGGAAGCAGCAGCGGTAGGAAAAGGATGCGGGAACTAGCACACGTTCTTCAAGTGGTCGAGGTTGGCTCCACCCAGCAGTCCCCTCTCTTATGTGGCAGCCCCACACTCAGCAACCACTCGGCCTCTCTGGCTTGCAAAATGGCTGGCCATGCTGCAGTAACTCCTGCTGAGGCGTATCAAGATCATGGCCATGCTCAGTCATCCTCACAGCTCACTACATGCTATGATCAGGTATCCCATGCTCAGTCATCCTCACAGCTCACATGCTATCATCAGGTATCCCATGCTCAGTCATCCTCACAGCTCACTACATGCTATGATCAGGTATCCCATGCTCACTAGTCATCCTCACAGCTCACATGCTATCATCAGGTATCCCATGCTCAGTCATCGTCACAGCTCACATGCTATGATCAGGTATCAGGAGGGATGGGTAGTTTCTCAAGCCCAGATGCTGCTTGCACCAATCTTCATGAGGGCAGCAGAGAAAGGTCAGTCAGGAGAGTCTGGGGTGCTCTGAAAGACAGCATATCTGTGGGGTGGAACGGACTCACTGGCAGCTCCAGCAGTTCAGAGAACATCCTTACTGCGGGGAGTCAAAGCGCAGGGTCCAAAAAACTATTGAGTCAACCGCTCAGGTGCATTAATGTTTAGACTGATGAGTCAACCGCTCAGGTGCATTAATGTTTAGACTGATGAGTAAACCGCTCAGGTGCATTAATGTTTAGACACTTCATGTAACATAACTTAGGTCAGGATTAGTGGCATTCAGTATTTGCTACTTTTTTAGTAGGTAGTGGATGACATATTAGGTAAGAACATGCTTAAATTTATATGAGGTGCTCTCATCATTTCAGATGCTAGTTGCTTAGTACATGGAACGATGATGCATAGGAGGACCCCCAACAGGGCACCAGGTGGGAACTTTTGGGCCAGGTACAAGAAACCATCATCCTTGACACATCGTTATGTGGACTTTGTGAGTGAGACTAGTAGCCCCGTCAAGACTACTGGCTTGGCATCTAGTACTGCCATGTCAGCCGCAGGAGGACCTAGGTGAGTGACTGTGATCGAGTTGACATAAGAGGACCTGCTGCTGTCTCTCATCAGGATCAGCATGATAATCTTCTGCTGAATTATACTTAAGAGCTAGTCTTAATATGGGGGACAAATCTAGCAATACACTCAAGGTGCTAAGATAGTCTTATTTTAGTTACTTCTGCTTTAGAACTTAGATCTTACTATACATCGTGGCAACTGGGTACCTGATAGTTGATAGGACAATACAATGTTGAAGGAGCTCTGGCTAGACCGCATTGACTCTTGTCTTTGCACATTCTTGATATAATTTCACGGGATCTCTTTTGTGTAAGCAAATCACACAGCATTGTGTATGCAAGCGCTGCGCAAGAATTCTTGTATGGTCAAGTGCCCAAATTCGCTCAGCGTTAGCTTGATCCTGCTGTTTTTCTGTACACTTGTCACTAGCAGTGAAAGTCGTGGTGCTGTGAAATCGCTGCTCCCTGAGGCCCCACAGCTCTCCCGGAAGGTCCAGCTCTTCACACCTTCCTTCCTCCATCCTCCTCCTTTCACCACCCAACCAAGAGGCACATGCAGCGGAATACATGGTGACATAAATGCCGAGTCTTTCTTGCCAAGTGCAATAGAAGCGCCAACAAACTGCACATCAGAAGCTACCATGATGATAGGGAATGCCACCACTGCTGATAGGAAAATGAGTAAAGATACAAATGAGACCGCTGGCAGCGGGTGTGCCTCCAAGCCATTTGACTTCACTGTGAGCCGTTGTCCACTACTGCTACCTACTGCTCCTTCTACAAGCAACTCATCTTCTGGCCACAAAAAGTCAAGTATGTCATCAACAGTAGCATCCAGAGCTGAGGCTCCGTCGTCCCCTTGGGACACCATCATCACTGAGTACCTTAGCAGTGGTAGGAAGAACAGGAGGGTCACCACGGATTGTTCCTGAGAGTGGCACAGTACTGATGCTACCTAGTGCGGGATGTAGTTGATGTCTAAATGTTCTTACTATGATTCCGTGAATGAAGCGGTGCCTATTAACTCATGTCCAAGGCAGCACTTGCCATTATCGAGAAGAGATGAAGTATTGCCTGGCGTCATAATGATGGGGCATGTGCAGCATTAGCGCGCTGGTACTGACAGTGTGATGGATCCTCCGTCATTAACATGAATTATTGGCAGCTTAAAAAGTGTTTTCGTGTTAGACTGACATGCCTTTTTATTTACTGAATGCCAATTCTAAGATCTACCAGAATTCCACTCATTTGCTCGAGATTTTAAGTAAGTAGTGATGGACAGACTAGAATGAGTGGGTTTCAATTACGGACATTAGCAGAGCAGAAGCTGTACCTGAATTCGTTCATGTAAGAAGGAATCACGGCTAATCAAAACCTTATTAACTGGTCTACATAATCAATAAAAAGTCAAAAATGCTGGTCCTACGCTGCACCTTCATTAGCTTCATCCAATTCTACGTTCAAGCTTCGTTTCCTCTTAAACAGAGACGAATGGGACTCTACAGGTGATGGGCACCGAAAGTCTCCGTCCACGCACTTCGTAGCAGCCTCGAAACCACTGTTCTGTGCATGTTCTTCGCTGCCTCTCCGCCCTTCAGCAAATGTCAGTCGATGTCCACTACCCACTTTGGATACATATTTGCCACTGCCCCCTGGGAGGCTGTTTTCCTGCAGAGGCAGTCCATTGGAATGATTCGGCCGAGAGTCGGCTCCCATTTGTCCAAACCGCCTGGGAGTCTCCATGGGTCTGTTTGGTCCGAGATGACGTCGAATCCAGGACTGGAACGCCTCTTCCAATGCTCTGCATACCTCAAGGTCTCCATTCCTTGAATACAACCTTAAACTCCGTTCCTGTGACCGCATAAGATGTACAATAACAAGTTAGATCATAATAGAATGGGTCAAAGGATAGCCTCCCATTTGGTCAGCTTAACTTGTTGATGGATATTCAAGATATCCACAGCTGGCCCCGAGAGCACCTCCAACGTGAGGAAACGAGAAAAGGTGTAGGTACAAGCTTGCATTGGTACCCGTACTTGTTTCCTCGTCACTGACATACCTGAAATACTGGTGTCAGCATTTCAGAGGTTTCCTCAGAGGAAACAGGGCGTGAATAGCTGCAGACAGAAGCAATTAGTCACACATGAATGTTTTTTACATAGAAACTTAAGCTGAGTTGGGTCAGATATGCATATAAGCAGATCAGGGTGAGATATCTACAGAAATGGCAAACATAACACCCATAGAAACTATTCATCAAAAATTTTAAAAATGTGAACAGACTCACGTGTCGGTAAATCTTGTGAAGAACTTGACATACTCCATGGGATTCTTATCGTTCATTGAGAAGTTAATCTTGTTCACTGAGGTAATGATGTCTTCGGCATTCAAGGAGGCCCCATTTCCAGAGTAGCAGCTCATGATCTCAGTAGAGGTGAACATCTGACATTGCAGTAAACAAGACATGTTGATATATCCTTCCACAAGCAACTGTGAGCCAGGCTAGGGTTTAACACGAGCAAATGACAGGAAAAATGATAATGGCGTATCTATGGTCATTGTGTAGCCCTGCCGTGAGATATTTGCACTGAACGTGTAAAGCTCACCCTAAGTTGTCTTTTCATGATCCGGGTAATGTGTGTAGGGTTTAGGACATCACAATAATTGATTGCAACTACTGCCTCTTACCCTGATTATTTGGTCCACAGCTTCAGACGGAAGGTAGTGTGGAATCTGAGCAGCGTTGATGAATTGGTACATATCTCGGTCATGGAGTCTCTTCAAGATTGCCTGTGCTGAATCCATTCCTCTCTGCTCTCTGTCATCCAAGGTTTCTCGATCATGGAACTCATGGAAGAACTGAATCTGAGAAGGGCAAAGCCGTAAAACTGAACATAAGCAGCAGCTAGAGGACCAGGAATTCAGGTCAAGCATACAATAAACAAGGTTGACAGCATTGAATGATAGTAATGAAATCTTACATCTTGTTTCAGGCGTAATCATAGCTAAAGCAAAGTTCTTCAAGACTTGCAATTTGAGTTGATTACTCTGGTTTGTGATAGTTTTTTTAGAGCACTTTTATCTTAAGTCCTAGAATGAGTTCAATGAATTTAACTACAAGCAGCCAATAGCACTGCACCTATAATCATCACAAATCACCATTTGACCAAGTAACAACAAGTTACCGGGTGTTTCAAACTTCATGGGATAATTTATAATATAGAAGACTTCATAACTGCACTCTGTGATATGACTCTGTCATGCCTTAGGGAATTCAAAGGCTGCAAATTCTAAATTGCAGGTTACAGGTCTTACCCTATTCATAATGCTGTCATCAAGGCTGAGAAAGGTTTTTGCACTTCTTATCTTCTCATCGAAACGGAATCTCTGCGAAACAACAAGAATTTGAAGGTGGCTGATCAGCAGCAGCCCTGAATTCAAACGAGATTCATGCTGGCAATGAATGGTGCATGTCATGATGTATATTACTACAACATTTGCGGCAGCCATGATGTAACAATGCAGCAGGTTATAAACATCATGTTGCTGGCAATGAATAGTGCATGACGTGTATACTACTACAACATTTGCAGTCATGATTTAATAATACAGCAGGTTATAAATATCATGCTGGCAATGAATGGTGAATTATGTCATGTATACTATTACAACATTTGCAGTCATGATTTAATAATACAGCAGGTTATTAATAACATTGCATCTGTTAATAGACCATACAGAGCACAGGCGAAACAAACTTACTGCATTCGCCTCAAACATTGCATCTGAGACCATGAACTCTATTATCTTAGTCTTCCTGCGGCAACGAAAGCACCGAAGCTAGGAATGAGAAGAGGCATGAATCAGCGTCTACAAAGCAACATGCTGCTGACGATGTGGAAACAGATGTAATAGGCTGTGTAACATCCTAATCTTGTAATTGTTGCTCGTATCTGGTGTTTCATGTCCTTGTCTTGATTAATGAATGCTGATTACTGCTATTACTGCTTAGTTTGTGACTTGCACACTGCTTATTCCCTTTAAACATATGATTTTGGGATGTACAACACTAGACTCATGCATGTACAACACTAGACTCATGCGGCATGTACATGCATCTAGATTTGCACATAAGAATGTTTATTATAATTGTCGGATAAGCCTGCGTGTTACATAATGTATTTATCTAATTTCTTTATACATGTAAACAATGAAATGACAACCTACTTGTGTGTGTACACTTGTCTGTGCATGCGCTCCCGACTCCGAAAGAGCTCCAGCAAGGGCATGTACTCTGAGCTCTTGAAACATATCTCATTGCCTATAACCTGTTAGCAGATGCATAAAAACGCTGTATCAACAGAAAGAGCGAATACATCTGTTCCTTTTGAGTCAGGACTGCAACAACACATTTCTGCTGGTCTTGAGAGGTAAGAACAAGCCCCGCCAAGACAAATATATGGGCAATGAAAACATGACAGAGAAGAGTATTTATCTTCAAATCATGCACTGAGGATGCAATCACATACTCAAGCCCCTATTACCATAAGGGATCAATATATGTTTGCAAAATCGAAATGTTTGATTGCTCCCTTGCAATCATTCTTAAGACTGTACCTTACTGAAGATCATGGCTCTTTTTGCATCGAACCCAATCTTGATGCCACAAAGCATACTGTCCCGCTTCAAGTAATCAAATTTATCCACATCTATTGAGTTATGATGATTGGCCACAATATCGTACAGATACCTGAAGACAAGACATGTTTAAACATTCAAATAGCAGTGTTCAATACGATCTTAAGAGATGAAATGAAGCATAGGCATAGATTGAGGTGAAGCAGAGACATGTCGTAGATGCAGAATGAGGTGCAAATTTAGGCAAGCAACACCTGTCAGGCCGGGAAGAAAACGCTGCATCTGTTGGCGGATCTATCATGGTCTTGATTCGACGCCTGTCGACTTCATCAGGCAGCAGGTTGTCTGGGATGCGAGGATTCTCCATGATGAGATCTAAGATCTGACAGGACATGTCCTCATGAACCCTGTTAGGACCATAAGAAAGAGGAAAAATAAGGAACATAAGACCCAAACTAATGCACCTGGCTCATAATACTGACATGTTTCTACATTTCTGAGAAATGATGTGTTGTGACAGAGAAAGCAAAATGTCATGGCAGGGATGAATCAGTGCTAAGTAATATGATTGTAAAGTTACTGTTCAAAGCAGTAAGCGAACTTCTTGAAGTTTAATCTAATTTCAGGAATTCAGAATGGCAATGTAATACAAATAACGTTCAACATAATCTTGTGCATTAATCCTGTAGTCCCGAAAATGTCAAGAATGAAAAGTTCACAATGATGAGTGGCAAAAGCATGTGGGGCTCCAGTCTTATTGTTACTATTCTGACCAGTCTGTGATGTTCATCTTTTTTAAAAACTCGTATTCAAATACATGACTGAATGGTCCATGACCCAAGTCATGGCACAAACCTGCAGCATACTACATACAATCAGTTTGCCCAAGAACAAGTTCATCAGATATTGCTGCATTTTAAAATGCTTTAAGAGAAACAAGTAGATTATGATACTGCGGTGAATGCACATGCAACTGATTACATCTCTTAGTCTTAGATTACAGGGGGATACAACGAATAAATGCTTACCTGTGGAGAATGCACATGCAACTGGTGCACTGCATACCACAGGACAGAATATAAGGATCATATTCCCTAATCTGTACCCTACAATATCCTAACATAGATATAGGAACAAGATTGAAGTAAAGCTACATCCTTGAAGGACGCACCTGCCAAACTAACACACTCTACATCCATTTCTGTCATGCCCAACTCTGCCCTCTGCCCTCGGTAAATACGGTCTGCAAATTCATTTGCTAGGGAGCAGACCCCCATTGAATGCTCCCTACTCAGAATAACCAAAGTCGCACAGGGTGCTTTAGAGTGATCTCTTTGACCACTCTCACTGAGATCACACCTTCATCATCTCTATAATATCATACATTAAAATTTGGCATTGGAAAGGGTTGCGCAGGTCTCGTAGCCTGCACTAAATAATATCCATTTAAATTCAAAGACTCTTACGCGCGTGTGTGAACAGCGCATGGATAAATGTAGTTAGTTAATCCCAGCTGTCTTAAGCTACGAAGCCTTTGCCATTCTCGAGTATCCATTACTTTCACGCACAACGGGGAAAATCGGCAGATCTTATGCACAGAATCTTGGATGAACTTAGATGTTGCATCAGGAAGTCGAGGCATCACTGCCAACTGTAAAGGAGAGATCACAGGGGACATTGTCAGGGTGCATCTGATATCCAACTTAAGCTCGAACTGTGTAAAAACCCGACGCTCACCTGAGAAAGGCTGAAATCATCGTCCATGCCTAGATGGTAACGTGTGTCGAGTAAATCAGTAACAACCAGGCAGGATACCTTCGTTGGTTAGGGCGTGGATTTAAGAGTCGTAGATATAATACTAGCTTGGCGTATGTAGAAATTGTGTACGCGTCATATGAAGCGCGTTCATGCACTAACTCGCAAATTCAAAAGAAATTTGCGTTCTTGCAGTACATATCCACACTGTTGGTGGATAATGTATGAGATTGGTGAGCCTCACTGTTTTTTAGTATTTTAGAAATGTCTATCTTGCTTGCATCTAGGAGGGTTGCACAAGGCGTATACGCCAAGGTTATTGAGGGCTCAACATCAGAGCCCATCCGATGTTTGTCTTCAGTTCCTGGTAATAATGCAAAATTCTTATTTCCTTAATATCTAAGCACTGGTTAGTTTCGTGTCTATCGACGAGTCTGAGCTCTATTAATGTCTATCACTATGACTCTTGGCACATTCTGAAATGCTTGCTTTGATCTACTTCTAATTGCTAAAATTGTGAAACTCGATTAGGTACCTATGACATCTTCTTCGCATAGCAACTTCATCATCGTGCTGTCTTATTTTTATGCTTCTTCTCATCACAATTCTGTTGTTTTCATATGTCCGCCTTGTGTCGGGCGCGGAAGAATATGGTGGAAATTTTGAGATCAAATTGCATTTCGATCATGTTCAGGCACATTTAATGAAGGCAATAACTTAGCTTATGCAGTTGGGCTGGGGGTTGTGCTCGGTGCCATTGGTAAGAAAAACTGCTGATGTCCGAGAGATACTGAGGTTGTCCATTTTCTTGTCGCGTCACGATACGCTGCCTGATTCGATTTTACAACTCTTCTCAAAAGGTCTGGGATCCATGGCCGTCTTGGCTGACAAGAAAGATGCCACTGTCGTGTCACTGCCTGGAGGCATCTCTGTAGAATTGAGCCCTCCTCCTTCTGGATCCTTTGAGGTTAAAATCACCAAAACTGGAGATGTGAGATCCTTTCAGCTTGTAACGTATGAAAGAATGAGCTAAAATGACAAAATATTGTTACAGGAGAGGGTGGTAGATGCCGTTGGCAATTTCCCCCTCATCACAGAGAAACATCGCTCCCTAACTGCTAAAGCCCTCAAAGCTGACCCCGCACTATATGCCAAGTACGCAAATGTGAAGACTCCCATGGGGTTCACCTTTGATCAGGCTATCCAGGTAATGAGAAAGGCCCAAGGGACATTGCAGGCTTCACCTTTGATCAGGCTATCCAGGTAATGAGAAAGGCCCTAGGGACATTGCAGACTTCACCTTTGATCAGGCTATCCAAGTAATGAGAAAGGCCCTAGGGAAATCACATCCGCCGTAAAGAGCACTTCCTTTGACTGCCTGGTATGTTATCTGTGCTGCACAATATGAAATTCATCAAGTAACACCTCCGCCTCATCCTTGGTACCTAGATGTGCCCCATGAAATGATGCTTCCTCCTCTGTCTCCTTTGCAGGCAGGTATTGATGCCCCTCACCTTGGTGTGGGCATTGTAGCTGCCGAGCCTGCGGCGTATCAGGTGTACAAGGAGATCATGGACAAGGTTATTGAGGGCTGGCATGGGTACAAGGCCACTGACACCCACCAATCAGACATGGACTTTGAGAGGCTGAAGATGACGCCGGCTCAGGTACAATGCAAGCAGGCCTCATGACATATCCTGTGAAAACTTTGTTTCAATATGAGCCTAGTTCAGGTTGAATGCAGGTTCACTCAAGTTTGGTAGGGAAGTTTCTGTTGAGATGTGTCGCAGGTCCTCAGGTTGAGCTAGGAACGTTTGTGGTGAATGAGTACTGTTCACTATGTTAAGGCTCCAGAGTATGTATTCTATATGAGGACCTTCCGATAGTGTTGCGAGTTTGAAATTTGGTGATTTATGTTATCTTGGACATGCAATTGATCATGGTTTTAATGCGTTTGAGTATATGTCACACTTTCATCTTAAACGGTGCCCTTTAAGGCGAACCTAGTAGATGGTAGCTTGTGTCACATATATGCCCCTACCTTGAAGGTTTCATTAAATATGACATGAGAACGCCTCTGTCAAGTTAACATTCTCCAGTAATGTACTGCTTCCTACCTGCTTCCAGGTCACTAAGTTCAACAAGCACATCGTATCCACCCGCATCCGAGCTGGACGCTCCATTGATGGCCTTGCCCTGCCACCTGGCACAGACCGTAAGCAGCGCCGCACAGTGGAGAGCTTACTGAAGAACGCTTTGTCTAAGGTGCAGCTCTCAAAGTGCCGCATTGGTCACAGGGCATAATTTCATGTTTCAGCCAGAGCAGTGTATTAGAAGGGATACTTTGGAGAGTGAAAATTAATCAAGTGTTGTGGACGTCATCATCTGCCTGATTGACAGAATGCTGGCTAGATACATTTCAGACTGAGAGCTGATTCTATCAATAATGAATTCCTCAATGGAGACCTAGTTATAAGAGCTTTGAGATTCTATAGAATGGATCAATTATGTTCTTCCTTCTCTTCCTGCATTGAGAACTCAGTATTCTGCAGAACATGATTGGTTGAAGCTTTAGTGATGGATGTTTTTACCTTTCAGATGAGCGGTGACCTTGAGGGCATCTACTACCCTTTGGGAGGTATGACCAAGGAGCAGGAGGACAAGCTTCAAGCAGATGGCTTCTTGTTCCAGAAACCTACTCCCAATAACGTGCTGGCTAACTGCGGTGCTGCAAGGGACTGGCCAGATGCCCGTGGAATCTTTCACAACAAGGATAAGGTGAGCTTTCGTAGGGGTGGTGGGAGGCTTCTATATAGTACTCTGTTTATTTTTTATCGATGTATTATTTTAGTGATGGTATTTATTATTATTATTTTAGTGATGATATAATACACTTCTCTCTATATATCATCACTGAAATAATAATAAAGTATTAATATTTATGACGTTATGTAAATCCTTACTTATGATTATGCTTCACATTATTGCTTCATGTTATTTTAGTGATGATATATAGATAATATTAACTATATAATGGTAACTATATAATGGTATATCATCACTCTAATATATATATATATATATATATATATATATATATATATATTTACATATATTACATATATTTATAAATATAACTAATTCTTTTAAAAGTGATGAGATTTTGTCCGTTCTGTGTATCTGCTCACCAATTGTTTTTATGGACCATGAAAGCCTTTGGTTTGATACTTGATAGGCCTAAAAACTGATCATATTTTATTTTTAAGGATTCTTCATTAGAGGCATGTTTGTCAGGGATGTTATAGAATTGCGTGTGTTGTGTTCAAGTTGAGATAATGCATTATGATGTTTGTATTTTTGAACCTTATACATCCCCTTCACTTCCCTTGCAGACTTTCCTGGTGTGGGTGAATGAGGAAGACCACATCCGCTGCATCTCAATGCAGGATGGAGGTAATGTGAAGGATGTGTTCAAGCGCTGGGCTATGGCTATCAACTCCATAGAGGTCTCTCTTGCTTCAGCTGGTTACTCTTATGCACATGACGACCACTTGGGCTACATCACCACATGTCCATCAAACTGCGGTACTGGCCTCCGTGCCTCTGTTATGCTAAAGCTGCCTAAACTGTACAAGAAGATGGGTGTGCATGCCCTTGAGGAGCTGGCTGACAGCATGGGGCTGCAGGCCAGAGGAGGACGCGGTGAGCACTCCCCTCCTGGGCCCAATGGGGAGTTTGATATCTCAAACAAAGGGCGAATTGGAGCGTCTGAGGTAGAGCTAGTGCAACGCATGATAGATGGAGTGGAGAAGCTGATTGACCTCGAGGAGGCAGCTTGAGATGTTATATCCTCTGCACTGAAACATCATTCACACTGATTTTTTTTAAACTTATGGATACACGTGAATATGCATTACCTATCATTTATAAAAAATCCAAGAGATGTTTTTCGCTGGGTCTACGTACAATGTCTTAACAGGTAATGAAAAAATGCATTTTTAAGTCAATGTTATAGTTTACACATGTAGTTCTACAATTCGTAAGGGTACAGGTTAAGTACGACCAATGAAAATACGTTAGCCAGCCAAAATAATGCGTATGCAAAGGAACAATCAATTCAATGTTCCATTTGGATGCATATATGCATCCCTCTTATCAACATCATCCGCGTTGAGGGGAGAGGACAGTTTTATGCATGAAAACATATAAGGCGAGTGCCCTGTGCATGGTGCGTTCAACTGTTGTTATGTGCAGTTATTATCAACACTCTGGAGTTCCAAAGCTTAAACAGCTAGGGTTATGCAGCGCTTTCTTTCAATCAGCTGAGCACACCAGATAGTATGTCTCATTACCTGCTGTTCATTGTTTGAACATTTGTTACTTCGAGAGCGTGTCTGCACCTCTATGAGAGCAAGCCCAAATAGGAACTGCAAGTGTCAAGGAATGAATTCAACACACAAATGTTCATGCACAATGCCTGAAATATTTCTCCTCCACTTTGAATGTACTGAAAACTTAGCCCTCACAGCCTTGGTGTAGCATTTTTGGCCAATCAGTTTGTGAGGACCCTGCAGGCATAACAGCCTGAGCTGAATATTTCAGAGCAAGAAATATCCATTGTTACCATTGCAGGTGGTGCTACAATTTACAATCGCAGTATGCGCATCATGAAAATGTTATGTCTCTGCCTTAGATCCTCGCCCTGCAACATGCAAATAATATGAACTAACCGAATGTACAGATATCATGACCGCAACAGCATGAAGCAAGTGTGTTCCTCGTCCCACGCAGGTCTGTGCCATGACTTAGGTCATGGTCCATTCAGCCACACCTTTGATCAGTGTTTTTTGCCGCGACTTGGTATGTCAGCATGGTGAGATGTATTGTAAAGTTATTAGAGCAGGGATTACCTTCAATTTTACTCATTCAAGGCTTTCAAAGAAAGAATGAATGTGTGAACTTGCCAATACTGCTGATATCATCATGCTGCCATTCACTAAACTTTGTGTAAAATCATCCACGTACACAATTTAGACATCAAGATCAATGACACTGCTCCGCTTAATTTACTTTGCTGAACTCCTCTGTTCAGGAAATAACTTGCACTTGAGCGTCCCAGTGTTCTCCTAGTTCTCCCTTGCCATATAGGCGCCATGAAAACATGTCCTGCATGATCTTGGATCAGATTTTGTGCCATCTTCCAGAAAACTTACAGCCATAACCATTCGACGTACATATAATTCATCAAATGATTGACTACATGCGCAGGGGAATAACTTTTTAGATCATCCTAGAAGTCGACAGTGAGAGAAGAAGATCCTCATACAGATATGCTTGGATATTTCTGGATTCTTCTAAGTCTTCCTTTGGGCTATTACTGTGCAGGTTCTTATTTGACATAGCCGCCAACCAGCATGCAACTGCATTGCTGTTGATAAGTTTGACTACCTGGCAAGGGACAGACACCACTGTGGAATAAAGATCAGTTTTGACTACAGAAGAGCAATTCAGGCATTCAAGGTAAGGCTGTAGTAGCTGTAGCAATTCATTGAAAGATGAAGTAACTGCTGAAATGGTATTCGTTTCTGATTAGAGACACCAGGAGAACAGTGCTAAGATCAGGCAGGCCCTATTTACCATCATGTCAACCGGCTTGTTCCGTGCAATGCAGGTCATAGGTAATGAGATATGCTTTGAGCGCAGCCAGTATCAGAATCTGAACGAGTTGTTCCATAGCCGTGAGCTTTTGCACCGAGAGGTTTATACTAACAGGTCAGATGGAGGTGGCGCTGAAAACCCAACTTCTACCAGTTGCTGACCATATACGCTGCAGGATAGGCAGCATTTCTTGTTGATGAAGATGGTGCGTTCTTCATCTTTCAAAACTATTGGAATACTATGCAAGAAAACCATGAGTAACCGCCGAGTACTCTGGCCACATTTGTCAAAAGTTACAATGAGAACAGTGAGCCTTTAAGGGCTATAAATCTTTGCAAACTCTGAGCATAATGATTAAAGGAGTTCCAGCGCCTCCTCTGCATCTCCGGCCATGAATTTCATAAGCAGAGCTCTCGCGAATAAATGATGCACGCATTTGAAGCGCTTTCCGTTTCAGGTCGAAGGAGAAAGAGATCAGGAAGAGTGAAACGCACATGTTGCAGACATTTACTTTTTTGGATTCGCGTGAATACTGTCGATTATTATGGCTTCAATCGATGCCTCATGAATGTCTAGGACATTATGAGCCGAGATTGCAATTGTAGAGATGACATCATCATCAGCTCTACATTTCTGGAGTCAATTTGAGCTAAAATATGCAATAATGCAGTGTGAGACGATGCATGATGAAACTCTTTGCTTGACATGAGTGCCTTGACAGTAGGTTGTGTGTTCATTTGCTTTCTGAGGTGCTACTGTTCTCATGAGTGAATTCACATGATAGAATGCAACATACTAGGAATGATGCATGAGCTTAGCTTTAGCAAGTGACAATTCTCAATAAGTAGGCGTGGTAGCGTGCATGGCTGCAGACTACCTATAAACGGATGTGGAATTCGTCTGTGCCTTGCTGAGCAGGGATGGCTCTGCTAAGCATGTTCAATCCCACGTGTCCAACATTTTTTCATTTTGATGGTTGAGTCATGGTGCATGAACTTTGGGCTTCAAACCAACAATAATCGATGCATCCACGAATAAGGCATACAAGGTCATTTGTCTTAATTTGTCAAAAAAGTAGGTAAACCCTGACAAATAAGAGATAGCAGCGACGATTCACAAACTTAAACTATCACAATGGCTGCTACTAATGCTACTGAATTCTTGAATCTAGAAGACTTCGTATGTCGTATTATATCAAATATGTCAATAGAAGCAGCAAGTAATGTTTTTCCTTTAGCTTCATCTTATCACAAATCTAGACCTTAACATTTTCATTGGGTTCACTGGTCTCTCTGTATTACGCTGCGGTTATTCAAGCTTGCAATAGAAGGGACACAAAGAGCTGGTGAAAAGGCTCCACAAGCTGGCATACCTAGCATACCAAGTAGTGAAAATTAGCATCAGATCAGCAGCTTGGCAGAGCAGAGCGATTCATGCAGATGCAAGTTAGAAATGACTCCGCTACATGAGTTGGTACTGTCATGTTGGGAGATGTCATGGCATTTGCATTCAGAGTGAGTATTTTAAACAATGAATGAAGTCTTCAAGTATTCTACGCATTCATGCTCTTTACTTCTAATTGTTTTGAATATGTTGAATAATAAGCTGCCCCCAATCCTGCAGATGATCAGTGCCAACCAGTCTGTGTCTTGATGTATGTTATGAGATGCTATGAGATGTCGTGTATGCCATGAGACGCCATGTATGCCATGGAATGGGTCAAGGGGGGCGGGGCGCCCCCTCATGGGTTGCATGGAGGGCTTTCGCGTTGCATGGGAGTGCATCCGTTGTGCATGAGGCTTGCACGTGGGTGCGTTTGCCCCTATCCCACAATGCCCGTGCGTGCTTGTCCTAACCCGCGAAACGAATGACTGCTTAGCAGTGCTCCGCACCATGAGGAGACGCATGTGCGTGCGCGTGAAGGCACATCCCGCGAGTTTAATAGAGATCTAAATATTACCACGGAAGACAATATATGCATCGCATTTGGTCGACGCATTGATAATCGCGCGCGCATTTGAATCCATAACCAACCCCGCGGACAGTATAAAATGTTCCGGTACGGTTACTTATGTTCCCTCATGTCCCCTGCAATGTTCTCTGATAAAACGCATACAGCAAGCTCGCATATACAACAAAATGAAGATGGATAAATTACAATCCATACAATCCAGTACAACAACCCATGGACATAGCACAACACATGCACTTTGTGAAATGCAGTGCATGTTACAATAGTTACAAGAGATCCTGGCGCAGCACAGACATGACACATCTTAACAGCTGCAATTTGTGTGCCTCTGCTCACTTAAGCAGAGCATCTGTGGTTTGCTTTTGAGGTGGCAAACATAAACAAACAACTGCGCCTGATGCATCCATGTACAGCCATGTACGCTATGTGCAACTCCTCATCACTAAGGAGGTTAACAAATAAGTATGGAGATCAGGCACCGACCATACATCCATTCGCAACTGTGAGCCCTACTTCCAAAGCTCACGCAAGTGAGCAAGGACGCTTCTGGCTATGTCAGCGGCCATGGGGTCAACTGCAACGGCCCCAACTTCGTATGCGTCAGCGAAGTCCACCCAATGCTGTGACGATGGTCTCGGGAAGTACGGATCATTGGCACTGATGCTACTGACGATGGCTTCAGCGTCGTTGTTGTGAGGGCGCATTTGATTGAAGTCAATGCAGCTGAATGTTGGATCACTGCTCAATGGGTTGTCAGGGTCACCACAAAGCACAAACTCAATGTCGCGAGCGTCCTTGCCAGCCTGGAAGTTGATGAGTGCCAGCATCTGCCCCATTCCTGCCGCGATGTCCTTGGTGGGCAGACCCAGACGCTCTAGACGGCTGGCATCCAGAGGGTAGTTCTCTGAGCAGAAGAACTGGCTGTCAGCCCGAGCAGACGCCTTGCCAAGGTACAGACGGGCGAGGAAAGGCGCAAATGGCTGCTCCTTGACTTGATCTGGAAAAAACATGTTGCGTATTCTCTCTGTGATGCTGTTGGGAACAGGCCAGATGCGTTGCATGACGTACATTGCATGTGGTGGCAGGCCCAGATCAAGCGTTCGCGGGATATCAGCTCTCTGGGCAAAGCTCCAATAGTCACCATAGTAACCATAGGGACGTGGCAGACTAAAAAACGTTGCTTTGCCAGCTGAACTGTAGGCCTGGTACAGTTGTTCAAGGTCGCCATGCTCCTTAAGAATCAGAGCTGTGTCTGAAGGGTTCTTGACTTGCTTCACCACGACAGCACCACGCCCCTCACTGACAAATACAGTGGCAAAGCTGCCAGCGCCAAGTCGCTTGAAGCTGCTCACCACTGACAGGTCCATGGTCCTTTCCACTAATAGCAAAGGAATAAGGACGTTGTTCAGACGCGCAAGGCATGGATGACCGTCTGGCAGGCTGGTGCATGCTGTGCGTAACCGCTCCACAAGCAAGGCCACTGGCATCCCTAGGTTTAAGCCTTGTAGCAAGTTCAGGTCCTGCTGCTGCAGCTCCCCCCAACCCGCGATGGCCCTAGCCAGCTGCCGCACAATCACTGGGTTGGGGTGATCACCAAGCTGCAATGGAGAATCAGCTCTGAACTGAGCCCTGATGGGTACTGTGTCAAACATAGTGCAGACCTGCAACATCAGGACGCATAAGTGATATGCAATTCTGTCCCGAGGCAGTGTCTGAAGTGCGGGGCAGTGTCTGACAGTGCGTGGCACTTGATAAGTTTGTGACACTGCAGTGCAGGCAGTGTAGTGCAATACAGGGGCAGAGCAGGCAATGCTGATGCATGCCATGTTGATATGAACACTCACAGTCATTCATGTCCATGCATTGGCATTATGCTGCTGCTGTATCCATGTTGCTGTATCCATGCATCAGTTTTTTGCACTTATGATGAACAGCAACCAGCAACATGTAAACACACAACACAGGACTCAAGTCAAGGACATCACTGATGGGCCAGTCATGGACAGAAGTCATGGATAACGCTAAATGTGGCCTTGCGTGGGACACAGATGGCTCTTATGATGCGAACAGCGATGATCCGAGTATGCAAAAAACACCACACTACTTACCTTGGAGACGAACGATCTCAGACTAAAGTGAATCCGGTTGCAGTGCCCCAAACTCGAGATCCTTCCTGCATTAACATCGGAAAACAGGACAAATAATCAGCTTCGACTCAAACGTTCAACGATCTGAGGAAAAAACAGATGTCAAGCAGGGCACGCTGATCAAACTCAATTATATGTGCGAAGATCCAAGGTCGAATAGAGAAAGGCAAAGATCAGATTAGCGAGGGATATGTTCACGTTGACTGTCCAGATGCACCAATGGCTGCAAACCCAAAAGAACGTCTTGCTGACGAACCTGGGCCAAAGCAGTGCACACAAGTCAATCAGTTGCAAGGCCTTGTCGAGTCGTATAGCATTACGAGAGGCTCCTCATGGGCCTGCCGCTTATTACCAGTGCGTTCAACGGGAACTCCCTTTTTAATGCTTGTGTGCAGTATTTTGTGAGATGCGTTTCCAACAGTGTTTAATGTCCATGCATATCAGGTCAAGAAGGGAGACATAGACTACCGTGTTGATTGGGGCTGCCATAGGTGTACGGGGGTTAGTACACCCCCCCATTGATGGAATGCCAGGTGGTTATGCGGATGGGGTATAGTATGCGCCTCTCGCTGTTGAGGGGGGCCCCCTCAACTCTCTGTTGTGCACGCGCGTGTGCGAACCATGAGAGCCCCCCCTATCACCACAGCAGTTGCAGGTGGTGATACCCTTTGCCACATCAGCGCATCACCACATCAACGCATCCTGCATCAGCGCATCACCACATCAGCGCATCACCACATCAGCGCATTCCTTCATCAGCGCATCACCACATCAGCGCATCCTGCATCAGTGCGTACGTCACCACATCAGCGCATAAGTGCGTCATCGCATCATCGCATCCCCGCATCACTGCATCACCGCATCACCACATCAGTGCGTCACCACATCAGTGCATCAGTGCATCAACACAGCAATAGGATTTTCGGGAGGGGCTGAGGCCAAAGCCAGCAGCTGCCCAAACAGCAAAGCACGGCGTCGTCCCCCCCCATCACACATCGCAAATAGCAAATCAGCACAGCGCAGCGTCAAACTCATTGCAGCACCAATGACGGGACATCATCATCACATCACACGATACCAGCTAACACCGGGAGAGAGCGGGAATCTGAGTTTAGGGAGGAAGTATTGCATTACGTGTGCGTGTGCGTACAGGATGTGAGGAGGCCCCCTCAACTCTGCATGACTGGTGTGTGGTGTTTAAAGGGCTGATGGCAATGATGGCACTTTGCTAGAAGTCCTTACAGTCAGAATATCTCTAAATGTAAGGGTGTGGTCTGGTAGGTCTGGGGCAGGCCAGGAACAGCCGGATGGCATGAGAGATGGGGATGTGCGCACATGTTTGTGGGACTTTTGGCTGCATTAAATGGTGCCGGAGGTTCCATCAAACTACCTCGGCACTTCAGATGGCCTTCCGTGTCCGCAAGCTCTGCGACACGCCCCGAGTGTGTTGCAGATGTGTGTCGCTTACATTACTTACATATTCATGACAATGGTTAAAAATATCCTGCGTTTTTAATAGTGCTCTAAATACTCTAAACAATATAAGTCCGGTGATTATACAAATAGCACGCGATTACAAATTAACAGGTATGTTGTTCCCAGATGAACCCACGTGTGCTAAGTTGGTTCGGAATTTCCAATCTCGGAACAGCACTCCTATTGAAACCGCACATAATGTTGTAGATGTCGACCCCCTCTTATAGTATACGCGTAGTCTAGGAATATAGCTGCAGCAGAAATATGCGATGCTGTGTCTTTCACGAGGTTATAAGCATCCCGCGATTCTTAATAGAAGTTCAAAGGGTTGTGTGAATCCGCTGAATGCATTGCGATTGAAAAACTTCAAATCGATAAGACGAAACCGGCAGTCGGATTACACTTTTGGGATTATAGTAACTCGATGTTGAATCCTGAACTGGGGGTATGTCACGCAATTGCCCGCCATGATCATGACGCACCCATGCGCCTTGCCCGCGATCATCATGCCGCACCCATGCGCCTTGCCCCGCCATCATCATGATGCGTCCATCCGCCATGACCCGCCCCCAGCTGCATGCTTCATTTACAGTGCGTTTCGATGAGATGGAGCTGCAATCCCATGCGAAACGAATGACTGCTTAGCAGTGCTCCGCGGCGTGTGGGCGACGCCTGTGCGTGCACATGAGGGTCTAGAGGGTCGCGCCAACACCCGCAAAACGAATAACTGCTTAGCAGTGCTCCGTGCCACGTGGGAGACGCATGCGATGCTGTGTCTTGCGCGAGGGTATAAACATCCCGGGATTCTTAATAGAAAGGTATAAAGTATAAATTCACGCACGTAACGCACGCCTTCCTAAGGGGGCACGACATCAATCGAGTTAAAAACACCAATTTTCAGGTTATAACTCCAAATGCGATACTCATATGGAAGTGGCTGAATCAAATGCCTGTGAGTTGCCAATGCCCATGCATGAAGGAACTGATGGGGTCCAATAGGTCCAAGGGGATAAGGTTGGTGAAACCTCTGTGTCTTGAATGCGCTAAATTCACCTTGAGCTTAAAGGTTGTATCCTCATCATATAAGGAATGTTACTAGTACAGGTATTGGGTACATATAGTACATAACCTGTAGAGTGTGCGGGCCCATGGCTTGCAGAGCTGACAGGTACAGCGCGCCAAGGATCGGGTGGGATGAAAGCAGGCGCATGAGCTCATGAGCTGGGTGTGGCGCTCTGGAATGTGAATGCTGATGAGAAGCTCCCTCGCTTAGGTGAAGTGGTAGAGAGTGGAACTCAGATGCTGATGATGCATGAGGTGGAAGTTGAGACAAAGGCTCTCCTGGCTCCTGCATGGATGCCCATTACGTTGAATGGGATGTGTCCTCCATGATCCACTTCAGAGATCCTTGGGAGATTCCTCTCCCGTGAAGGCGTGGCAGGCGGTAGTACGACATGCTGCTGAGAGCTGCCTGCTGACTGTGACGCAGCTCTGTGAAGGGGTGGGGTATTGATAACACTTAAAAGTGGGATTGGGTCAAAGGTGATGGAGTTCTGATAGCCGCTAGAGCGAGGAGGCTGGAGGTGAACCAGAAAGTGCGTTGTGGAATGCAGGAGACGGAGAGACGGAGATGGGGAACTAGGCTGGAATGCAGATGAATTCTCAATCCAGTATGTATGTTGGCTGTGTCTTTCCGAATGGCACACAGAATTCTCTCAAGGTGGTTCAAAAGAGAGGGAATCCTGTGGTTCAACAGATGATGGTGTAGATGGTGGTGTAGTTGTCATATATTACCCACTACTGAGTATTACTTATTTCCAGTTTATCTAGATATTAAATATTACAAATATATTTAATAATATTCGAGTATTTTTCTAGACATTCTTGCAACAAGTCTTGACAATTCGAAATTGACTTAAAGAATGTCAAAAGACACATAAATTCAGATTCCAGTAATTCCAGATTCTAGATTCATGATCCGGATCCATGCTGCCAAATGCTGACTATGCCGACGTGACTAGCATCTGGCGGCTAGAGATCCTACTACAGGTTAAGGGTTTACAAGTCTTTAAAAGACATCTAGTCTAGCTCAAGGCCAGATAGGCCAGACTTAGCCAAGTTATTCCATTATCAGGTTCATCACCTGACTGGCCCCTATTTTATAACAACAAAGCTGGACATCAACCTGTCATTACAAGTAAGTCAACGTTCTACCTATAGGACTTGAGCCTACTTAAGTGGTTTCAGACACCTTGTTCTTGATCAAGCTACCTCTGCGCGTTCTAAACGTACATTCTTGTATCTTGTTCTTTTCTTGTCTAGTGAATCCCGACTCTCAAGAAAACACAACTACACAACTCTCACTATGAATTTTACCCCCCCCTGTAGCAAGATACTAGGGTAGATACAAGGACATTTCTTGATAAAAACTTGATACAGAAATGCTGACCCATTTAGCTAGCTACAAGTTGTGGTCACTTTGCTACCATTCTTGCTAACATACATTATCTTGATCATACAAGGTAGATAGCAATACATTGACTTCCTTTATGATATTTTAGGCACCCTACTAACCCTACAGATTTATTACCAACAAAAACAAGTTATTTAGGGACTATTGCTCCTCCCTAATTTCAGATATTGATAACAAAGATTTTCATAGCATGCTATTGGTTGCATCAATTGATAAGGCAAAACACTAGATAAAGATAAAGCTTTATTTATGAACAACAATATTCTAATGATAGTATCAATGTTTATTCCTCATCTATTGTTATTAGGAAGGGAGGAATCTAACTCAGATGATTCATCAGCAACTGATACAACTTATAGTGACGATAATGCAACTCAGTTTTATCAGTTTCCCAAGTCCACATCAGCAACTCAGTTTCCCAAGTCCACATCAGCAACTCAGGTTTCCAAGTCCACATCAGCAACTCAGTGTTCCAAGTCCACGTCAGCAACTCAGTGTTCCAAGTCCACGTCAGCAACTCAGGTTCCCAAGTCCACATCAGCAACTCAGGCTCCCAAGTCCACATAGTCCACATCAGCAACGACTCAGTCGTGTTCCCAAGTCCACATCAGCAACTCAGGTTCCCAAGTCCACATTAACAACTCAGGTTCTCAAGTCCACATATCAGCAACTCAGGTTCTTACGTCCACATCAGCAACAGTGTTTACTAGAGATTTAGTACAAAACTTACCAGATTCAAATTGTGAATTCTCTTCTTCACATGGATTAGTAGGATTAGGCACTGCCACTACTACCACTGATTGTGAAATACCTTAAATACCTGGATTACAAGCAGATTGAATAGAGTGGACTACAAGCAGATTGAATAGAGTGGATTACAAGCATATTGAATAGAGTGGACTACAAGCAGATTGAATTGAGTGGACTACAAGCAGATTGAATAGAGTGGACTACAAGCAGATTGAATAGAGTGGACTTAGTGGACTACAAGCAGATTGAATAGAGTGGACTACAATCAGATTGAATAAAGTGGACTACAAGCAGATTGTATAGAGTGGATTACAAGCACATTGAATAGAGTGGACTACAAGCAGATTGAATAGAGTGGACTACAAGCAGATTGAATAGAGTGGATTACAAGCATATTGAATAGAGTGGACTACAAGCAGATTGAATAGAGTGGACTACTGCTACAAGCATTATATTGAATAGAGTGGACTACAAGCAGATTGAATAGAGTAAATAGAGTGGACTACAAGCAGATTAAATAGAGTGGATTACAAGCAGATTGAATAGAGTGGATTACAAGCAGATTGAATAGAGTGGAATACAAGCAGATTGAATAGAGTGGAATACAAGCAGATTGAATAGAGTGGACTACAAGCAGATTGAATAGAGTGGACTACAAGCACATTGAATAGAGTGGACTACAAGCAGATTGAATAGATTGGATTACAAGCAGATTGAATAGAGTGGATTACAAGCATATTGAATAGAGTGGACTACAATCAGATTGAATAAAGTGGACTACAATCAGATTGAATAAAGTGGACTACAAGCAGATTGAATAGAGTGGACTACAAGCAGATTATATAGAGCACAACAACAAAGTGGCCACTAATTGGTTTGCAAGTGCTAAATGGCTTCACTAGAGAGACAGCCGGTCAGGCCTGGCTAAAGTTTGAAGCAACTAGTAATAAAGCAGCTGGGAAATTGCGGTGGGCTGCTGACATGGCAGAGCAAAGCTTACAACCAATAAATGGACGGGGAAGGGGGGGGGTCGCAACAGTGTTGATGCCGCCAAGATGATGTCATCATCTTAGTAAGGTAAGAATAAGTAAATGAGTCAATGATGCTTATGATAATAGTATGTACTTGACTTGGCCACTAGTGCATTATCAGATTTGTATGTGATGTTCACACAAATGTTATTTATGTTATGCAGGTTTGTGAGTTAGATCCTCATAATCCTCATGGCCACCTACTTCAAATGTTCTTAGGCATTGTTCTCTCCCTTTTGATGGAAGACATAGATCAGGTTGCCAGTTCTTGAGTTGATAGTGGCATAAGTGGCAAAGAATTATCACATGGTTCTATGGGAGAAAGCAGTGCTTGTTGTAGACCTGAAATGATTAGTAGAAAAAAGCTAAAAATTGAAAGATAAACTTTACATAAATTATTTAGACTTGAATTGTTGAAGAGGAGTACGTCTTGTTTAAATCTGTAAATATTTTCCGTATATTGTAATGGATCAAATGAATTGAAATTGTCATTGCAACGGTATATTGCTCTTTTTTAGCATGTTAATATCAAGCTAGAATCCATTCTATTAACCACTCTCTATCAAAAAAAAGCTAGAAAAAGGACACTTAATATCTCATAATTAGCAAACTGATATCAAGGTATTAGCTTGAAACTAGTGACAAGAGTATCATGATATACATGATATAAGAGTGCAATATATCTTGCTACAAACTAGATTCCACGCACGATGATGAATCTAGATAATATGCCATGATTTTTTATCTTGATAGCAGCTTGCTACAAAATATTATCTTGCTTGCACGAAGATGGATAGATATTATCTTGATATTATCCTTGATAGTAGACTAGATAAAAGCCATGCCACCTGCTAGCCAGTGCTGGAGTATCAAGGTTTTATCTTGCTACATGGGGGGGTAAAATTCATAGTCAAGATCTTGACGGCAGCGAAGCTACCGATCCTCAATTGCTCGAGCTATTCGAAAGTGTTGGAGAGGACACTTTTGATATTAACTTGACTTTCGGTAATCAAATCATGCCTCCTAAACGTTCTAAACGTAATCCTGATGTCGTTCCTACTCCTCTTTATCCTCTTGTTCCAGAAAACATGGTTTTGACCGAAAATCAAGACATCCCGGCTCCTCCACCCTCCTGTCGTACCTGTCGTTCATTCAGAAATCTAGCCGGTGGTTGAAATGATACCCGCAGCTCCCGCAATTAATGGTGATGCAATTCCTGATCGTGTCGGCTCTCCTAGCCCTCCTCGTCCCTCACTACCCTCACGCCCCACCCGTTCTGAGTATTCTGAGTTTGAGGCTATGTTTCACCACATCATGAGGGAATTAAAGTACACACACGGTAATTTAACACAATTACCTCCTGAATTCCGTAATAATGAAACTCCTGTTCCATCTGTCTAATCTGTCGAACATGATGTGTCACAGCGTATGACTGAATTGACGTATGACTGAACTTTATGAGACGTCTGTGTGTGTGTGAGGTACGGGCGTACCTCACCTTTTAGATTGTCCGTACATCTGGATACTTAAAGGATAGGAGAAGGCATTCTGCCTTCTTTTTCAACTTACCTTTCTTTGTAATACTGCTCTTAGTCTTAATCTTAACTTAGCCCTTAATCTTAGACTTAGTACTCACCCTCCTTTAGTTCGGGTATCGGGTATCGGGTCTCCTGCTTCAGTCGATCTATCGATCATCGACTGTGGGCAACTTGGCTATTAAGATATAGAACGGATCAGTTAAAGGTCACTAATTGTTAGAAGCCCTCCACAGACAGGTCAGTCTGCAGTCAGGTGGCAAGTTGCACTCCTAGAAGCAAAGCTAGAAGTGTAGAACCCCAGCAACCTTGACAGGCGAATCCGGTCGCCTGATCTAAATCCCCACCTTTAAGTTGAAAAAGAAGCCGATCAGGTCGGCTGATCGTGTGGACCTTTGCTTACCTATCTCCATCAAGTCATTTTTAGAAAGAGAAACGAATGGTTTCCAACCAGCCTTACAAGACTGGACCGCTGGACCGTATCGAGCGAGGAATCAGACGTAGCCAGGAGGCTAGTGGATCAGCTAGAGTTGATCAAATCGCCTCTGTAGCATCAACTTCACAAGGAGTGTCTAATCTGCCTCCGCCGCCTGCCCAACGAACAAGGGACGATCTGAGTTCCTTATCCCCGTTGGCCACCACCTTTCACCCTTCCGCATCCCAAGGAGCATCAGCAGTGGCTTCTGCTTTGATCGGTATCACTAAGCGTGGTTCCTCCAAGAAGTCAGAGCCATCCCTTGCTGGTGACCGTTCATCTTCTGCTTCTGCTGCTCATTCAGTCAAATCTGGAGACAGTAGCCATTACCGCACTCCTATCACCACTGACACCACTGACACTTTCCCTCCCATCCCATCAGTCGTTGGACCCTCTGATGGATTGAGGCCTAGCTCAAACTTTGACCCTAACGAGCTCGCAGCCATCATCTCTCAAAGTGTCACCCAGAGCGTCACCCAGAGCGTCACCCAGAGCGTCACACAAGCTCTTACAGCTTATCTGGACCAACGCTTGCAAGCCCATAAGTTTGCAGCACAAGCCAGCCAGGCTTCATTTGAGAAGGAAATCCTGGATAAAGTGGACAGAATGGAGGATGACCAGGCCTTCTTCAGAGGTGATAGAGGTGAAGTCCAGGCTCAGAAGAAGAGCATCAGTGAACTGCGTGTCTCAACCGACAAAGTGGCATCTGAAGTCACCAAGCTGGCTGAGCAGGTCAAGGCCCAACACGAGCTCAAAGTGGATGTCTCTGATCACGTCACGCCTGAGGATCTGGATCAGGTTTGGAACCAGCTCAATGCCTTGCAGAATGCTGTGTTCCCAGAGGTCAGCCTATCACCACTATCAGTCGCTGACCCACAGGAATCCCTCTCTTTTGAGCCACCTCGAGAGAACTCTGTGCAACCTACAGCCTGGATTGACAATTCTGTATTTCAACCAGGATCCCCATCCCCATCTCCCGCATTTCACAGCGCTCTTTCTGGCTCATCTCCAGCCTCTTCTAGCGGCTACCAGAGCTCCATCACCCTGGACCCCATTCCATCTCTTCACAGAGCTGCTCCACAGCCAGCAGGCAGCTCCCATCAGCATGCCGTACCACCAGCAGCTCCTTCACGAGAGAGGAATCTTCCGAGAATCTCTGAAGTGGATCACGGGGGACACATCCCATTCAACATGGGTATACATGCAGGAGCCAGGAGAGTACCTCTTTCTCAACTTCCACCTGGTCCCCCTTCTGCACCACAGGCATCAGAATACCCCTCTCCACCTTCTCATCCAAGCGAAGGAGCCTCCCACCACCACTCACATTCCAGAGCGCCACCCCCAGCTCATGTACCCGCCTTCATTCCACCAGATTCCCGGCGCGCTGCCCCTGTCAGCTTTGCCAGCCATGGGCCAGCACACTCTACAGGTTATGTACCTAGTACCAGTACTAGCAACATACCTTATGATGAGGATCAAACCTTTAAGCTTAATGGGACTAAAAATTCCCTTGATGCTAAGAGTGTGCCTACATTCAAGCCCAAGAAAGGTCTGATCACTTATTACAGATACTCTCAGACCTTGAATAACCTCATTGCCACCCAAGGCCCTAGGTTTGATAACTGTCATGCATACCTAGTCGGCATCATCACTGCATCTTTTGAGCGCTCTCAACTTTCTGCATGCAATCAGTTTCTCAGGACTGTGCAGAATGAGCTGATCGAGCTAAGTCCCTTGTGTGCTAGACCTTTGCAGAGTTACTTACAGGGCAACACAATGATAGCCACTGGCAAGGACTCCTACAGTCAGAGGATCCTAGGGGGCGTTGACAAGCTGGAGAGTAGTCCTTCCAGCGCATTCAGGACAGAGAGGTTTCACCAACCTTATCCTCCTGGACCCCATCAATTCCTACAGGCGTGGGCACTGGTAACCCATAGGCACTTGAGTCAGCCACTTCCAGATGAGTACCGCATCTGGAGTGCTAATTTAAAAATGGGTGTGTCTAACTCAATTGATGTTGTGCCTCCTGAGGAAGGCGTGCGAGAATTTGCTGAACGAGTTTTGCAGGTTTATGACCTGTTCAATATGGCTGACCCTCTTATGTTTGCTCAAGAGCTTGAGAGGTATCCTACCTTGCATGTTTTTAAGGCAGGTTTACCTGAGGACTACAGCCCTCACATCACCAAGATCTTGCAGGAACTTGGGGTCCGTACCATGGACAGGGATCAGCAACTCATGCATATCATCACGAAACTCCAGAATTACCATGAGTTCGTGATCAGCGTCAAGCATGACAACCCAGGGGTAACCTCAACCTCTGGAAGGAACGCCCACTCTAGCAGTGCGGGTCATCACACCCCATCACCCCCACAGGCGCAGGAAACGGGTTACACTAGGCCTCTTAGGCGTGCTTTTCCCGCTGCCCATGTATCCATGCTTGAGGAGGATGTACATGACGTGCCAGTTCATGACTCTGAGTATGCATATGATACTGGCACCTCTCACCCACAAATTCCTATTGATAATGATGATCAGGAAAGAGTTCCTTCCCTACAGGAAGAACTGGTGGAGGTGCATGCACATGCAACCTTCCCATCCACCATGCACCCACGAGGCAACTCCAGGCCTCCACTGCCTCCGTCTGCTGGAAACTCATACCAGCAGAGACCACCTGGTTCAACAGGAGCACCTGGCCCTGCTTCTACATCAAGGCCTACTGGAGCCCCAAGTGTAGGTACTACATACCAACCAAACAAAATGGTATGTGACATTTGCTCTGAAACGCATTGGACGCGTAATTGTCCTAGGTATTCAGAAGCTATGTCAGTGTACAAGAAGCACTTGCAGTCACAAGGTGTTAATCCCCGTGACCCTGCTCTTGTTGGCTCAGCACATTTTACACATGCTGCTGATGATTCATGGCTTGGCTTTTCTCCCCTTTCTGCACATGATTCCTCCTCACCCTACTCTGGAGGAGGAACATCTAATAAATGAATCCCTGCTATGGGGCAGCTGGCTGCATGTATGGCAACGCTGAAACAACGCTTTGCCAAGCAGTCCAAGACAGTGCTGCCCATGACTTGGGGGAAACCCCAAGTCCCAGGTGTAGTTCCTTTAATGGAAAATAATAATAAAATTGCCATAGGCGATATAGGCGAGGACTCTACAGCAATTCCAATTCAAGGTAAGGAATTGCTCCAACCCTCTCAGTCGACTGTCGTACATCCCGTACAACAGTCGGCATGCCCATCCCAGCCGCCCTTTTCAGATAAGGTCAGTTCTGCTGGTCCACAATTTCCACCAGACATTTCCCTTCCTGCCAGCTTCACAGCCAAGCAGGTGAGTGACGACCAATGGTCGCCTTTCCCTGATGCGATATCTTTGGCATGTCATTTTGCTAACATCGATTTTAAATCGATTGCTGACTATTTCCAGATTATCCCACAGCAACTGTTCTACTTCTCAAACCCTACCGACCCAAGTAAGTGCATCGGAATTGTTTTCAATTCCTTTAAGCACATCAGTCCTAGAACTATGCTTGATTACGGGTCGAATGTATTTCTCATCACTGATGTTGAGGCTAGGCGCATTGGCATTCCCATCCTTAGGCATAAAATTGCTCTGAACACTGCCAATGGTGCCAGCACTATCCTAGGTGTCACTCCACCTTTGTTGTTGTCTTATGGTAGCAAGGAGAGAGAACTGCTGACTAGACATTGCATGTTAGTCATTAAGGCCACCCCTTCTACTTGCTTTGACCTGTTGATTGGCAATGCAGATTGCGCTGAGTTAAGAGCTGTGCATGATACCGGCTTTAACACTCTTTCTATGTATCCAGTTATGAGGGATCCCCTGATGTACGATGACCCCCGAGTTGTTTTACCTGTCGTATCTGCAACTCCCTCAACTATTCTTTAAGTTTTCAGAGTTGGGGGGGGGACAGATAGACATTGTATTTTACTTGCATTCTATTGCTTTTTACTTACTGCTTGTATGCCTTCTTTATACGCAGTTTCTAAGGTACGCCTTACTGGTGGATTTCTTATCGCCTGGCACAGTACGCTAAGTCCATCTGTTTAAGTGTTCATCATGCAAAACACTCCTGCTTGGATCCTTCCTGCTGTACTAGCCTCAATAGTCTTTGATACTCATTTTCATGATCATGAGTCTATTGAACTTAATCATAGGCGTAAGTATATGTATGGCTTCGGCCAGTACTTACCAAGTGATCATGCTGCATCCCTAGAAGCGGTGCACATATTAGCTATCATTAAGTCCACTTTAAAGTGTGAGGTAGATCTCCCATTCAGAAGGGCTGATACAATCCTAGAAGCCTTACTTCGGGATTTAGTAGTTTTTGTCAGAGCTACACCTGTGGTTTATTTAGAACCTCAAGGCAATGCATACCCTGAAGGTAGAAAAATGCAGATAGATCTGCTTTTCGCATCCTCAGAACTACCTGTGCATCATGAAGGAGCAATCCTTCTTTTAAAATATGTAGCAGGCGCCTTTGCATACTTCATTAATGTTGGTACAGAATGTCCATTGCTGCATACAACATCTCTCATGACCTGTCAGCCTGCTGACCCATGGTTGATGCATCTGTTTATGTGTACTAGAGCTAGAGAGGATGTTTATTGCTCAACTAGCCTCACACAGCGACATGCACCCGCACCTCCTAATGGGAGTGAAAGTGGTAGAGACTCACATGTTCATGATGCTGCTCATGGAGATAACGAAAACTCTCGTTATGTAGGCATTAGACTGATGTACAATGAACCTCACGTGGAATTCTCCCCACGGTCGGATTTTCACATGTCCAATAGTGATGATGACCATGAGTTTGACCCCATAGGAACTGAAGCAGTTGTTATGCGAACAAGACGAGCACTAAGTGCTGCAATCAAGCATATTCTCACTCCTTGGAGTAGAATTTCACGCCATACTAGAGTTAATAGGAGACTTCCTAACCCTAGATTTGGCATTGATAGGACTCTGGCATACCCTGTTCATACTTTTCCTTTCATGGTTAAGTTTTGTACTGACATAGAGTGTGCCATAATCTTTGCTGCAAAGCTGTTAGGCATCCTTCAATTTCAGTTGAATTTTAGAAGGGATGACATCCCTCTAGACAACCATGCATGGTACTATGACATTAGACGGGTTAGATTTGTTGCACTTCACGCACTCACCCCCATGTGCTTAGGAGACATGTCACACCTGCCTGGTGTGATCTCTGAATTCATTAGATCGCGTAGTCACCTCTATCGACTATACTTCATGTTTGAAATTAAAGAAGAGTACTCTACTTCTGCTTTATGAGCATAGAATTGTCAATCCTGATGTCTGTTAATATTCACTGTATCACTTTACAGATGTCAGATAACCGCTCCAACGAAGAGTGTCTGTCAACAATCCATAACATGGAAAAAGGACGTAAGAAGCGCGACTTTGCTGAGGAAGCAGCAGGCAGAAGATCCTCTGCCATTGTCAAAGAGCAGCTTCGTACTGCTGCCAGGATTTATAATAATGAAGTCAATGCAGGACTTATCAAATATAATCCTGCAATTTCATTAGACCCTGAGCGCTTGCTTCAGTGGTACAAAAATTATTTGAAGGGTCTTCAGACTCAGAATAGAAAGCAGGGTCCCCGCCGTCAAGAACATGACGTTCGTAGGGACGAAAGAAGGGTAAGAATGATTGTATCATCATCTTCATTCTCACCTAACTTGAGAGCAATAGACTTAAAACTATTGCTTAGGTCAGATGAAAAACTGACCACGCGGACTCTTAAAAGTTCGTTAAAGGCACCAGTGGGGACACTACCGCCTTTTGTGAAAGCTTTCGAGCCGACACTAAGCACTCAGTGCTTGTTCCCAAAGGACGTTATCATACCTGATCATCAATTATTTGATAAAATCCATGCAAGCTGTGCTGCGGATTTTTCATACTGTACTGAAGATCACTTTTCTATTTCCCTTAAGGGTGAGCGAAGAGATAATAGGCAGGCTCCAAAAGCCCCTAATCCTCTTCCCAATCTTGACTCTGATGGCAACCAGTTGGCCAAAGGAGAACCCAGTAGAGGCTTTATCTTCTGGGATCCCATGAATCAGCCAACTGGGTTGATATGGAGTCCTGAGGATCAGGCTGCATACTGGCAGCACGTGATTAAGGATGCTTCTGTACCACCAGAGGTTGCACTCGCCACCTTCTGGGTACAATGGGAGCATCAGCATGAGAATGCACTGATGCAAGCTCATGATCCTGCTGCAGTGGCCAACCGTCTTAAGAAATGGGTGGCCAATACCTTTGACCCGATGGCCAGGCACATGGCGGGACTGCTGGCCAATCCCTCGCCCACCCCACCAATCAGAGCACCTGCCCCAGCGGCAGCTGGAAGCAGTTCTCGCGTGTTACCTGCCCCTGCAGCAGCCGCCCCTTCACACCCTCCTGCATGCGCAGGAAATCCTACACCGGTGCAGAAGGCAAAGGCTTCTCTGCCACCTCCCAGCAAGAGTTCTGCCACACCAATGGAACAATGAAGGTGGGCGCAGCAGGGTTACAGGCGGTGTAGTGTAGATGTTAGTAGGTATACCCTGCTAGCGCCTGCCTTCAGACATAGACTGTTAGGTGTTTTACGTTTGCGTTTGCTAGCTAAGAGGTTGACTGCTAGGCTTGTAGCTGACCAGACTGCCTTTGCTGCTAACAACGTACGTGCATCTACTTTTTCTTTGTTGAAAGGCAGGCATTCTGCTTTACTGCACACCTGTAAAATGAGGAGGTATTCTTCCAGAATTCCCCGCATGCGCTTTAACCTTAGAAGTTTTATTTGCTTTATCCTTCTAAGCCTCGCAGCATTTCCATGCTGCTTGTCATCACCCATCCCAGAGGTGGCAGGTAACACTCATGTGCCTGTACTGCCTACCGACAGCATCAATGCTTTGAACTCAGCTGCTTTGCAACACAATTATGCATCCATGCCTGCAGTGAATAGTGATGATTTGTTTCAAGAACTGAACAATGAACCTGACGTTGACTTGAGTTCTGTACCAGAACCCTTGTTTCCCCTAGGCTCTACTCCCACAGGATCAGGTTCACCTGGTTGGAGCATTGAAACTCATGTCCCTCACGGTGACAAGGACCCCGTGGACAGTCAGAAGGTGTTTAAGGCACCTGAGGGCTGGACCATTTGTGCTCATCATCCTTTGATGGTTGACGGTGATGTAGCATCCATACATGCTTTAATGCTTGAACAGCAAGGTTGTTTTGCTAAAGAACTAAGTGATTTGCATCCTGGTTATACTGGCCCTGTTGGTGCTTTTAAATTAGTTCCTTCCGGTACTAATATAATTGTACCATCCACTGTCCAGGTTCGTCCTCCTCGCAGACGCTCTCCACTTGAGGATCAGGTTATGGATGAGGCTAACTTGCCTCTCCTTGATGTAGGGTTCATTGAAGAATGCCCTAACCCTGTCATGAGTCATGAGTGTGTCATTGTAGTCAAGAAAAACCCTGATACAGGGGAATGGACTGACAAGAGGTGTTGCGTCAACTATGGCGCACAGTCTGGTGGAATTAATGCGTACACCACGCAAGATTTCTATCAGCTGCCCTTGCCTGAGGATCTGTTTCGTAAGACAGAGGGGAGTAAGTTCTTTTCTGTCATTGATATGAAATCAGGTTTCATGCAAACACCTATGGATCCTACAGTTAGACCTTACTGTGCTTTTTGGTGGCGTAAGAAGTTGTGGCAGCCCACTAGAAATAACTTTGGCTTGAGGAACATGCCTGCTTATTTTCAGCAAGTCATGGATAAGACCTTAGCTGATGCTGGTTTAGCTGCACATGCCTGTGTCTTCATTGATGATGTTCTTATTTTCACTGAGGATCTTGAGACACACCTGCAGGTGGTTGCCAAGCTGTTTGCAGCATTCAAGTTAGTAAACTTAAAAGCTCACCCTGGTAAAAGTAGAATCTGCTTTCCATGCATTGAGTATCTTGGCCATAACATTGGTAGTCTAGGATTGACACCTAATGAAGTGAAGGTAGCAGCCATTAGAGCACTGCCTAATCCTTCTAACATTTCAGAACTGCGTCGTGTCCTTGGTTTTGCCAATTATTACCGTGGATACGTGCCTCATTTCTCTGAAATTGCTAAGCCACTCACTGATCTCTTGAAGAAGGATCTCAAGTGGGAATGGACTGCTGAGCGTGCATCAGCTTGGCGTGACCTCAAGGATGCTCTGTGCTGCCCTGATAATGCTTTGCGCCACCCTGATCGCAATGTTCGGTATGTCTTACACACTGATTGGAGCCAGAAAGGTTTGTCGGCTGTCCTAGGACAGGTGGACCCTGAGACAGGTACTGAGTATTTAATTGCTTGTACTAGTCGCTCCTGCAATGTCCATGAGGCTCGCTATGGCTCATACAAAGGTGAGATGATGGCTGCTGTTTGGGGAGTACGCACCTTCCGTTACTACCTCCTAGGCGCACCTCATCCATTTATACTGTTGACTGATCATAAAGGTTTGTCCTGGCTCATGAGTAATAAGGAGCTTGAAGGGCAATATGCTAGATGGTCTGTCATGCTAAGTGAATTTAACTTCATTATTGAGTACAAGCCAGGTGTCAAGCACATCATAGCTGATGTACCTAGTCGGTTTCCTCGATCTACTACTGCTGATGTGACCGGTACCCGTGAGTCTTATCATCAATTTGTGTCTACACAGCAGCTTCTTTCACATTCAGAGCATGGCCTCGATTGTCTTGCTGATTGTCTTGCCTCAGCACCTTCTGATTTTGATGCTTACTGCTTCAATCATGTTGCTGACTTTCTGAATGCTCGCATCGACTTGACTCAGGATTATTCAGATGATGAGGACTGTCTTATCAGCCCTCTCATAGATTGTCCACACATGGGTAACACTATTCATGCAGATGATGACATTTCTGCATCACATTCTGCATTGTTTACACCCTCTTCTGAGCTGTTGCTGCATACTGCTGCATCCAATCTTCTGCATGACTCACGACAGCATGCTATTGATATACATGATTTGAGTTCCATGGATGTTTCAATTTCAGCTTATGCTCACTCTGTTGAGCTGGCTTTTGTTTCTACAACTCAGCATGAATTGCAGCTTAAAGCTGCAAGGCAAGTGGAACTCTGTCATTTGTCACTATCTCTAGGAATTTCCAATTCATCTGAGTTGCCTCTCAGAGTGGCACCTTCTCTTTTTGGTGATGTTGTACACAGTATTTGTACTGCACCTGTACCTGACTGTTGCATTTCTGCCATTCATTCTGATGGTGTTCGTGTCATTGAATTATTTGGTGGCATGGTCGCTGGTCTTGACTGTCTACTGCGTAATGGCGTCAAGATATTACAGTACTCGTATTGTGATTTGTCTCACCAAGCTCGTGCTGTTGCACATCACAGGTTGACCCAGCTTACTGTTCAGTACCCTGATCAGTTACCTCTAGAAGCTTGGTTTTCTGCTTTCAATGCATTACCTCATGATGTGTATTCCATCACTGAGGAGCACCTCAGTTTTGCAGGAGCTTTGGAGGAGGATCCAATTCTTCTCATAGCAGGTTTTGAGTGCGCTGACCTCTCACCTGCTGGTTCACGCAAGGGTCTACAGGGAAGTAAATCTTCTACCTTTTACCCCTTGTTGTCTGTTCTTGCATCTCTGCAACGCATGCGTTCATCTTATGCATTTCCTCTTGCATACCTGATTGAGAACACTGCCACCCAGTATGCATATGGTTCATCTCGCGCTATGAAAGATTCTTTTCATGAGCTCTGTGCTAAGATAGGATCACCTGTCGTGCTAGATGCTGCTAACGTTGGTAGCTATGCTCATCGCCTGCGCAATTATTGGACTAACCTAGTCTCCTCCTCTGCACTACAATGCATTTTGGATTCCTTTGAGCGTGATCCTGACTTGAATCTATCTGATGTGTTGAACACTACTAACCCTCAGATCTGTACTAAGACACGTTCTTATCCTTGGTGCACTGCTAATGTACCTGGTAAACTGTTAAAGGTACTTCCTACTCTTGTGGCTCGCGTTGATTCATACGCTTTCCGCTCACGCCCCGATGGTGAAGGGCAGGGCCAAGTCTTGGATGAGGCAGGAAACTTAGTTCCTCTCACTTTGGAGGAGCGCGAGCGTATCCTTGGTTACCCTACAGGGAGTACTGATATCCCTGCTATATCATTTCATGCACGACACCATATTCTTGGTTCTTGCTTTGATGCATTTGCAGTTTCACATCTGATTGCTTGTGCATTCGCATTGCGTTTTTCTATGGTCTTACCTGATAACTCCTACCTCTCATCACATGTTTCTGAGCTGGGGGGGGGACAGCTTACTTTTGACTTGCCTGACGACTTACTCTCTGTCGTTTTGTCAGGCCATGAGTTCCTTTCTCTTGCAGCTCAGCATCTTGCTGTTGAGCGTCAGGAGTCTTCTACTTCCACTGACCCTGATATCTGGATGGATGACCACACGTTGGCTTTCCTTCATGATTCAGGCATGGATCTGTCCATGCATTCAGATGCAGAGAGGAAACGCATTCTACGGCGTGCTTCTTCTTATGTCATGACAGGGAAGTTGTTGTATCGTAAGATGCCTGATGGTAATCTTAAAGTTTTTTTGTTCCTGAACCATCACTTAGACTTGAGATTGGTAAGAAACTGCATGAAGATAATGGTCACTTTGGTAGACGTCGCACTACAGCGCTTACCATGTTGAGATATTGGTGGAATGGCTTATGGGATGACTGCAGTACTGTTGTCAAGTCATGTCAAGCTTGTTCATGTACTAAGGTGTCTTTCAACTCTCAATCACCTGTCTTACATCCACTCCCTATACGAGGACTGATGTACCGGTGGAGTCTTGACACTGCTGGTCCCTTTGAACCTACAAGTCGTAGTCATACCAGAGTGCTGGTTTGTGTCGAGCACTTTTCTAAATTTGTGGAAGTATTTCCACTGAAAGATAAGTCATCAGCTGAGATTGCTTATCATTTCTTACATGGTGTCATTGCAAGATATGGTGCCCCTGCTGAAGTTTTAACTGATGGAGGTGGTGAATTTCAGGCTGAGTTTGATGACTTGCTACTGAAATGTCTCATTGATCACCGAATCACTAGCCCTCATCACCCTGAAGCTAACGGTGCCTCTGAACGCTTTGTCAAAACTGTGAAAACAGGCATTGCACGCTATGTTGAGTCAACTGGGTCCACTTCTGAATGGGACCTTTTCCTACCCTGGATTGCTTATGGTTATCGTGTCACACCTCATGAAAGCACGAAGCTAAGTCCATACAAGATGGTATATGCTGTTGATCCAGTCATGCCTTCATCTGCTAGGGAGCACCTTACTGCACCCATAAGCTATGATGATCCTGAGATTGCAGCTAAGTCTGTTCTTGACCGCTCACTGTTGCTTGCTGAACATTGTGCGACAGCAGGTCAAAATCTCCTGATTACCCAACACAGAGATACGTTGCGATATGCAAAGCTGCGTTCTGGGGCATACATGCCACAATTGAGAGAGTTTAAACTCGGTCAGTTTGTTTATATCAAAGATCATGATTCCATGCATGACTCAGCTAAGTCTTTGATTTTGAGAGTAAAGGAAGTCCGCCCAAGTGGTGTTCTGATACTTATGGGTAGAGACAACAAAACCCTAGCAGTCAATAGCAAACATTGTACTCCATGCCATCTCCCTATTACTGAGATTGAGGAAGCATTACTTGTGTTTGCTAAACCGACTATTGATCTGCCTTGTGAGAAATGCAATATGCCTCATGATGACCATGTCATGGTTCTGTGTGACTCTTGTAATAGAGGATATCATATTTACTGTCTCACACCACCACTAACCACAGTACCACCCGGCATATGGGTATGTCCCGAGTGTTCACATTCAGGGGTTACGGAGCTTACTATCAAGACGCTCTGGGCTACGGATCAGTTCTACCAGGATGCCAGGCGAGCC
>BEGY01000032.1:566427-577437 GCA_002335675.1 Chlamydomonas eustigma | reverse complement strand
GTCACAACTCCCTCCACCTGAACCTCCGTGCATTGCACAAATTCCCCTGTTCAAGCATTGGCCTGGTGTACCGCACTTGTTGGATCCCAGAGGGCTTAGGTTAGTGTCTTGACAAGCTACAAGATCTGAAGCAAGATCGCACAATCCGTCTGTTGGTGCATACATCCCTGCCGACATTGCCAAGCTGATCTGAGAGGGAGATGAAATGTGACCGCACCATGTTGCTTTTGCGTTCCTTGAAAAACCTCCAGCTGGGACTGTCAATATTGCTGCTGACAGCAATGAATTACCTGAACTACTCATCGTGTCGTAAGTCGTCCACTGATTACCGCTCAGGGTTGCAGTGCAGGAATTGTTGATACTGTCTGCGTTTGCGTACATCCACACAATCCCATTTGGTGCCATGAACGGGTAATCGATGCCACCATCAGTCACGATAAAGCTTGTTGTAGTCCACGAAATGTACTGCGGAGAGAATGATGAATCCAAGTCCGCTCCATTGACTTGAAATACCAGTGGTACATGCATCTCATATCCAGATATTGCTCCATCAGACCAGTTCTGAGGCCCAATGCAAACCTCTGCCTCGCAAGACTGTCCTGTCAAGCTTGTGTCGTCGTTCCAGTTTGATGACCATACAACACTAGCTGAGAGAAGGACTTTCAAAATGAATACGTACAATAACAATACATGTTTGTCTAATCGAGGTGTCATCTCCGTTAGGCAAGAAATTACTGTTTATCAGCAGATGAGAATATGTCGTGAAAATAGGATCAATAATATTATGAGAAAAGGTTAAGTCACAATTAAACATTAGTCACAAGATTGTTTTTGCATTTTAATTCTTAATCTCAATGACATGACAGATGACATGTCGCTGGAGCATCCATCGATGCATTTGTTCATTTCTATGAAACTTTTAATTGATCGGTGAATTTCTTGAACGCAAGCTGATGAACAGTTGCTAGTCGTCTGCTAGTAATCTTTTAATTATTGTAATAAGTAGCAGGTCGTGTTAAACAATAATGTAAGCATTGAGATAAGGATTCATTGCGTGTTGTAAACGATAATATAACATCACTGATATAAAAATTACTACAGTAGCTACTTTCTCAAACACACTTTATACTTTTATTTAATGTAAGCATTGTGATAAGGTTTCATTGCACTGTCGTTACTAGCTATATCATCACTACAGCGTGGGCCATTATCATAGAGATAATAATTATGAGTGTGTGATAGCAATTATTATGTCACTTTGACCACCACTAGCAGTTCATGAATGACTGAAACGTCATTATGGTTAGGTTATTGGCCAACAAAGCGTTATAAGTCTACCTCTTAATCTACTCTTCGTGCTTATCCATAATTTGTTCTACTAGTAGCGCCTTCCAGTGGCTTGTGTGTATTGTACAAAAACATTTTTGTCTAAACCCCTCATAAAATCGTAGGAAGCACATCATCAGCTGAAGGGCCTCAGCAGTTTCATAAAGGCCACAACATACCCTATTATTGCTTAGGCGGTGCTAGTAATGTTAAGCATGGTCATGATGGGAAGGTATAATTTACCGAGCTGACTCAAGTAAGGGGCACTCTAGGCACTCAGTATGAAAACGGAGGCTCCACACTAACATCACGACTCAGCACAGCGGAAGCGCGGTGTCCAACGCTGCCTATGCGACCATTTAGGCTCTCAGCAATGGAATCTAGAGGCCACAAAGGTGTACTTCTTGGAAGCAGCAGTGACTCATTGACTACCTGCTTAGTTTGTACAATACCGGCAGCGACTGGAGCACCGGTTACTTTCAACTTCTGATCAGTAGTTGAACAGCTTGCAGCAGGTTGGCTGCCGCATGGGCTTGCCAGCTGACGACTTCTGCAAGTTTGTTCCTCCTCAATATTAGTGTTACCCTGACTCCGCAATAATAACACTGCAGTGCGAGGAATTTCAGATGTCCTCCATTCACTCGCACTACTTGCACCTAAACCTAAACCTAAACCACTAGATTGCAAATGAATGGTAGAGTGTGCCATAGGAGAGTAGACAGAGTTGTCCACCAACATGGAATGTAGCGCTTTCACTCCAGGGAGCTTATTAGTGAGTGATGGAGAGACGTTTGCATATCCTGAGCTCAATGCACTGGTCGAGGGTAGTCCCGCCAGCAGCCCTTCAGCAGATTCTCCATTCTCCTGATCAGGCGCTGTACATGATACCCTACTTTCTCCCCTCTGTTTGCCTTGAGTAAGGACAAGAGGGCCTGTCCTGTATTGATGAGGATATTCAGACCCCAAAACGACGTCTCCTAGTTGCGACAGCGCAGTGGATGGAGACGCACAGCTTTCTTGACGTGATAATGTTGCTGAAGATCTTTCCTCCAAGCTACCCAGCCGAGAGGTATACTGAGTATCTGCTGCATTCGGTACATTCCTGCTATAAATTCTAGTTAGATCGCATGTGATGCCAGCTGCAGATGGAGATGTACTGGATGAGGCAGCAGTACAGAAGCGGCTCATCCTAGATCCCTGTCGACAGCGGAGAGTGAAGGGTCGTGGCCTGCCTGGGTACTGGGCTTCAGAGGAGGCGGATGAGGGTGTTTCAGATGTGGGAGACAGTGTCATGTGGACCATTGGAGAGTAGCTTGGGTTGTCCTCCATGAACAGGCGGCATGGCAGAGTGGTGGTATGAGCATGCAAGTGGGTTGCTGCAGGGTAGCTGCTGAAAGCTACTGAAGTGGTTGGGATTAGTTGGGTGATGATGGGAGGGAGTTGTAATGAGGGCGTAGCACCTCTTGTTGGCAGACTACAAAAATTGTCCTGGCAAGGATGGTCATTCGCTGCGCACTGAAGCCCCGTTCCTCCCGCAGTGCCTCCTCCCACTGGCACTTCATTTCTATGAGGGTTGGTACTACCTGGTAGTACTGGTACCTCCTCACCTTCCTGTTAGAACAAACAAGATGACACGACAGACTCACATTCAAACATCAAAGACATCATAAAAGACATTACAGACTGAATGCTTGGCAAATGCAATGGATGCTATGCAAGACCTCATCACATGCCATGGTATCCAAGAGGGTTTACCTATTCTCTTTAGAAAAGTGTTATGAAGGTTCAGTCCCACACAGAGGGTCACAATAACGTTACCCTGCAGACATGGCATGCCCTACACACTAGAGCCACAACAATATGACCCTTCAGACATGGCATGCCCTACACAGATCACCTCTTGGTAGACATACTACAGCAGTCACCGCAACAACCACACGTGATAGCTAGCTGAATGTTGATGCTTATCAGGATACACAGTCAAGATGCTCAGCACTTAATAATAGACGTGATGTTGCTAGCATGCACTTACTTGATGACCAATAGCAGCACCCATGATCTGAAGATGAGTAGGCGTTGCAACGTCATCAGGAGGCAGTACATCATGGCTATCATCAGGAGGCAGGTGGTGAGCAGTGACCACATCATGCTGCAGCATGTGTCGGGATCGACTGCTGCGGCGGATGTTGAGCGTTGCTAAGGCAAAGCGGAATATGCTGTTCAGCTGCCACAACTGAGCTCGCAAGTCTTGGGATGGCGTACGAGCAGCCACCTGCAGGACCATGATATGAGCAGATTAAGCAAGACATTCAAGTCTAGAATACGCCACAAGGGACTGAGGGATACTTACAACACGAGGCGTACAACACACAAGGAGTACAAACATTGTTATTTTTGGACAAGAATAACTCATCAGGCTGATGGCCCCATGAGCAGAGTAACATCCAAAGTCATATACTCTCAAGTAAAATCATGTGCATGATGTCACAACTCCTGGCAGTGCACAAACTTTATACACATCCCACTGTGCACAACAAAACCGACCTGATTTTGTAACCTCCCGGAGGTCTCTTCCATGACGGTCACACTTCCACCCCGCCGGCCTATAACTGAATGCGCGCGTCCCTCAGGCTGATCAGAATAGGCGTTGGCAGAAGTGCTCAATTCGTCGCTGGTAAGGTTCTGCACACCATTCTGTACAGGTAAACTATTCGTCTCTAGATGTCTGCACCTCCTTACAGCTAAAGCAATAAGGAACGGTACACAGCCGCAAAACAGCAAAGAGAGCAGCACTGCTCCCACAGCAACTCCTGCAACTGTGTTCGCCTGTGTAAAGGAAGGTCAGCAATCACTTTTCAGTGCTTACTCCATGCCGTTATTATTCAATTGAAATTAATGACATCACATCTTATTGTTTCCCAACTACCTCAAGGTGCCAAGCCTAGCAGCGAAGAACAAAACATATTTTTGGATGAATCTTGAGCCCAATCCCTATCTTAACACCTAAAAGTTGATCTTGTTTGCAAAACAACAGACAACTTTCTGAGCAACGGTCAGGCAAGTGTTTCCTAAACCTAAACCTTACCTGTAAACCTAGCCTAGGGCTTGCAGTGTTGACAGTATTCGCAGTGGAAGCTTCTGCCAGCAGGCTGCCATTCTGGAAAAATGGGGTATCAGGGAAAGGTGACGGTGATATTACGAGAGATGAGAGTGCTGTTGGTGGAGGGGGCGAAGGGAAATCCCCTACAGTTATAGGGGGAGAGATGGCTGATGTAGGAGGAATAGGCAAGACCCTTACAGTTGTCATGGGAGAGATGGGTGATGTAGGAGGCATTGGTAAGCCCGCAGCCGTAAGAGGGGAAATAGGTGAGGAGGGAAACAAAAATTCAACAGAAGGGGATCTTAATGTCACAGTGGCATTGGAAGGACCTTTGGGTGGACTGAAGCTAGGCTGGGGAGGAACTAAAGGGGCAACCGAATCATGAAAGGGGGGGCTCCGGCCTTCGCCTCCAATGTCCACTACGCCCTCTTGCGTCGTGATTATACAGTTCATATCCAGCATCTGCATAACAAGCCAAATTGTAAGCTAGCTACAGAGTCGATATCTCCACAAAACAAACAAATATTACCAAGCTTGAAGCTCATCAGTGGGTGAACAATGTCACATACATATGAAGCATAGAAGTGGACTTGAGGCCTGATAGGATGCTTATGAAGAACTCACTGCTCTTGCAGGCAAGTCCACAATAGAGAACAAACTCTGGCAGTCCTGCTGCTGCTGCTGCACAACATCTGTACTGCCTGTATAAGTATCCCTCAGTCCCAGAGTTTGTTGAATCTGCAATCAATGACAAAAGCAGTAAACTAGTATTTGTAAGTGAGGCTCAGCTCCCTAGTCAACCCTCCTCACATTGCATGTAAAAACCCTAAACCCTCCTCACATTGCATCTTAATGCTCTGCAGTGTGGAATTCAGCAATTTGAGCATCTTCACAGTGAGCACCATGGTGCGCAGAGTCATCGGCCAGGCACACTTTGTGCGTACAACACATTATTTTCACAGACTTGACACAACCAGCAGCCATGATTGTACTGCTAGGTACCTTGCTGCCATGATTGTACTAGCAGGTACCTGGATACAGGTCCCAAGTACAGGTGTCTCCACACATGTCCTCTGGGATCCAAAGATCTTTAAGAGCTTCAAAACAGCCTTGTCTTCAAGGCTACTCAAGCCCCCATCCTCCAACACTACTAGTTCAGGAGACACAAAGATTGCAATGTCTAGGCTGATTCGAGGTGTGAAGCAAGGGTTCACCGGAGTTGGCAAAAGGGTTTGTTCCAGAGTCCTTGCGTGAGATTTGGCTGAATCGAGCGAAGCCTGAGAGATGTGAATGGTGAGAGCATTACGCTTTGCAGGAGGAATCCCTTTATGAGAAAAAAACATTTCATAACATTTTGAGTACAGACAACATTCATCATGTGCATATGAGCACCCAGAGCAGATGGCTTCACAATTTCAAAACACTGTTCTTAGCGAGAAATCACATGACCCTAAACCCTCCTCACAATGCATGTAAAAACCCTAAACCCTCCTCACATATGCCACCTGGTCCAGAATTTAAAATCTCCTGTTCTAAAGCTGCATCTCATGGACAGCCTCATACATGTACAGCCTTGAAAGGAAGTACAGCAGCCTCATGCATGTACAGCCTTGAAAGGAAGTACAGCAGCCTCATGCATGTACAGCCTTGAAAAGAAGTGCACACCTGACTAAAGCCTGGGTCATCGTCCATTGCTTTTAGCTTACGTGACCCATCCACAAGACTGCTGTCATTGTATTTGTACGCACATGACACGATCTCGTAGCTAACGAATGGGTGAAGAGGTATGGACTTTGACAGCTCAGCCAGGAAGCTTTCCAAGGACGCTGGAAGACAGTCTGAGATGTTGAGGAGGTCCTAACGAAAGATCCAGACAATGTGGAAAAGGCATTTCAAACAAAGTCTACATGATCAATGGGAGTGGACTACATTATCAACGGGAGTCAACCCTACATGACCCATGGGGGTGGAATATATTACCAATGCTTAGATTTCAACTGTTATTCCAAAAAAAATTCATTGCAATTTTGAAGGTATTACTTATCACTGGCAGGGACGCTCGTACTTGCACCAAAGATGACAACGATGCAGATAACTTTTTGTGTAGATGATGATTATATAACCAAGAAGAAGCTCCATAGATCAGTGCAGGCCTTCAATCTGTGGCCTTCAATCGTAAATACTTACAGTGAATTGTATTGTAACCACAATCAAGAATCCCGATATTTCCACTGTGATATTAGAGGAGACATTGCTCTCAGCTTTGATGAGCGAAGTTGCCTTGAATTCATTATCACTGAGATCCTGGAGACAAACGTTAAGGGGGAGGGGGGGGACATAAACTGCCGTCCTTCAATTCCAAAGGATAATAATGGAAGGGGGTAGGATTTGTTGGCACAACTTATCCGTAGGCAGCAGTACCAAATGCATACCTTGAGAACATTAAAAGATGCTGTCAAAAATGTGCTGCTGCTATTTTCTAGAGCTGCGGGTCCATTGTTTTCTGGTGGGAAGCTGAAATGGTAGAAAGATTCTGGTGGTGAAGAAGGGTGGTGCGGGAACAGCTGTGGAGGCGTCCATGGAAGAGATATAGAACTGTTCAAAGCTTGTGGTCCTTGCCATATTTGAATTGCTACAGATTGCCCATCGATCCATGGCAGATCAGGAATGTAGAACTGCACGTCCAAGGATGCCAGGCCGGGAGAAGGTACGTAAATGTTCTGCACATTGAGATTGCAACATGGAGGACATTCGTTTAAAACACTTCATTTACAGCATTTTTTCATGGTCCGAACAATTCACAACATTTTGTACACTCATCTACGCTTCCAGCAGATTGAAGTAGCGACCTATGACTCACTTGATTTGAGAACCAAGGACCTAGACTAGTGGTGACATTAGATGCAGGATGTGCATCGACGACAGTGAAAACCCGCAAAGGCTTGAGCTCATCGATCTGTCAAAGGTTGTTGTGAGATAAAAGTCAGACCCATGATCTTTACAAACATCAGAAACCATTTACGACTTACGATTATGTGGTAAACTCCTGTGGGCATTCTGCCCACATCACGGCTTGTCACGTTCTGGACCCCAATAAAGTACGCTGAGCCCTAAAACGTGAAGATTGAATTGGTGTGTTGTTCTTGATAATATTGAGATGCCATTTAATCAATCAACATTCATAATAACGCAATAGTAAGTGCCTCAACACATCTGCTCAACCTACCTGAGGTGATTATGATATCTTACCATCTTACATCATAAGTATAATGGTTTTATCATTTCTGAATCGCATTACCTCGAATTCATGTGGAAGGCAAGACCACCTGAAGCATACTGCCACTTCCATCACCCCTCGGTACTCATCATACTGAGGGGAGGCTAAACACTTTTGGCTTGTAACAGAGGTGTTTGAGGCAAGAGTGTACATGGCCAATGTTGATCCCTCATGACAAACACCATCTACCAAGGGATCTGGAGGGCAGGGGCAGATTGATCCAGGTGCAGATGGCGGTGATAGAGAAGTGGGTACAGCTGACACAGCACGCAGTTCAACCCAAGCCATGGCATCATCCACATCTGGTTGGAATCATCAAGTCACTTACGCATCAAATTCAAATTCATGACCCAGAAGTGATACAAAACAACAGCTGTCACTTTACACTTAACACAGCTGACGAGCTTAAAAATGATTGGAAACCCTAAAGCCCCAAAATAGGAAATTCATGATGCAGCTGTTCTTAAAGCTAACTCTTCTCCCTGCTCTCCTTTCTAACAACTGTATGAAGAAATATTATGCACCCGTGATGGGATCCCTACCTGATGGGACATTCCATGTGAATGTGAGGTTGGTAAGGCCATGACTGGGCATTGTAACATTGCCCCAGTCCCCACTACCTAGCACCTCCATGAATATGACTGTACTGTTGTCTGTGCCACTTGTCGCCTCTCTAGTACCTCCTGTCATCGCCAGAGCCACTTCCTACACAAACACAACCAACCAATCCACACTCACATCTTCACACATTATAAACCAGACAGAGGTAGAAGCTATGTAGGTAGATGGGTAGAGAGCGATGATTATACATTGCTTCAGAGACCTGGCACTTGGTAGCAATCCAAGATTTCAGTTGGCCTGATATGACTTCTCTACATACTTAATATTTCCAATGAGTACAGTCTGGCCATACCAGCATACGCTACTGCAATACCATCCTGAACCATCCATCTCTTTTCTCATCCCCTTACCTCAGGTGCGCTCGTTACTGCATCAAAGATCATGCCCGAAGTCATGTGGGAGATGCTGAAGCGATTGAGTGTTATGGAGGCTGTGAAAGGAATAGAAGCGAACGCGGGAGGCAGACATGCCCTTCGCCAACCTATAAGAGACATAGGAGAGGTAGCAATAGTAGCAATGATAATGTTGTCCTGACCGCCTAAATGCTCTTATGCCTGCATCCGAACGAAACATTTAAGAAAAGGAGAACTGCCCACAGGCATGTACAACCTAACCATTAGGCAGCCATGCATTAGTCTTAGGCGGCATGCACAACCTAATCATTAGGCAGCCATGCATTGTTAGGCGGCATATACAACCTAACCATAAGGCAGCCATGCATTCATAGGCATCATATACATTGCCATATGATCATAACACCATATCATAATACTCACAGTAGTTCATGGCCATCACTCCCACCTGCATGCAGCAAATGCAAAGCAGTGATAACATCATCTCATCTAGTTATTATAGCTGCATGACCCCCTTATCTTCCCTAATAATAAAGAAGCATTACAGCCAAATGTGTGTGTGTATTACCTGAGTTATCATCTGTGCTTTATCACTTAATCCTGCTTTAATGGACTCCCATTTTAAACAATCACAAGAAGATGGTTATGCAAGAGCTATGATGTAGGTTTGAAACTCAACTCACCTCAGGGTCAAAATTAGCTGGGTTTATGCACTGTTGGAAGGTCATCATCGGCGCCCTGCCACCAAACAGGCTGGACCTGTGAAGGCCACCACAACACTGTGACCCTTATTCTATGCTGCATATCATGTGTCTTGCAGTAAACAATGTACACCATTATGCAGTACATGATGGCATCATTGACAATGATGAAGCCAACATCCTCTCAGAAATACAATGATCCACACTTGGTGTCTCCTCAATGGCTAGCCCTAGTATCCCCATCAGGGCCATGCTATCAAAAACCTGCAGCATGTTGCTTGCAGGGACTCACTGGCCGTTCATGCTACTGTTGTTATTTTCTGAGAGCGCCACAGTGGTCAAAGTGATTGGTAGTTGGTACCCATCACAGACACCACCCGCTCCTAAACCAATGTAGGAAACAAAAAGGATGTTACAAATAGGATACCAGGAGCTGGTTTACTAACAACCATGATGCAAAGGCCTGAGAGAAGCGGTTGGTTGTACTAGTACATAGAAGTATAATGATCTACAATGAATCTGATGAGGGTTTAGGGGTGACAAGTGGCACAGACATGAGGGTTTAGGCCCAAGTGACATGAGGGTTATGCGGCGTGACAAGCTTACAATTGATACTGAGGAATGCCAACAGGCATAAGTAAATATAATTGGAAGTACCTGGTGAACTCCAACAGGGGCAGTGAGGTGCAGTTGGGGGCGCATTCAATTGTGGCAAATACACAGTAGTTAGTGTGACAGTCATGCACTGGCCGCTCGGAAATTCTTCTTCTGTCATGTTGTAAGAAGCTGCTGCTGTCGTCTTTTGAGGGAAGTTGGCTGTCAGTGCAATCATGGCCTGCCCAATTGCAGGGAGCGTGAGTGCCTGTACAATTAAGACTTTTAATTAGATGCTTAGAGGGTTTGGACTGGACGGCAAGTACATGCATGTAATAATGCTAACAGCTGATGTCCATCTCCTGATGGACAGCACCTCTCCTGAGCTTCTGACCCGGCCTCCTTAGTGGGTGACTATGATGATGCAATCTGGTAAACAGCCACATTGGTAAAGCTGATTATGCAGAGTAATCAACACAAGCGGAGTTACAAGACTAACAAGACTTACCGATCCCTCTAAAGAGATGAGCAAACCGCCACTGGTGACGGCATATCCTTGGAAGCTGGAACAATTTGGACAGTCGATGCTCAGTTGCAAAGTAGCAGCACCATCTGTGAAGTCAAAAGGAGCACCAACAACAGCTGGTGCCGATACAGGCCGATGGACCATTGAGAGAGAAAAACCCTCATCATCAAGAAAGGATGAATTACTGACACCAAAACAAGAGTTCCTCCAACAGGCACTAAATATGTAAGAAGATGTCCCATGAGGCAAGAAATCAAGAAAACATGATTGTAACACAATCCCGGATGCAAAAGTAGTAAGAGAAACTAGAATAAAACCTTGTGGGCAGATATTATCATGAGCTCCAACATAAGAAAATAAAGGCACACAAAAGGCAGGTCTGGAATGAGGTGGTTGAATAAGCATTGGAGAAGGTGAGGGCGGTACAGGAGGGCTGGGACTGGGAGGTGGTGGAGGAGGACTGGGTGAAGGTGAGGGAGGTGGTGGTGGAGATGGGTTAGGTGGCATAGGAG